>OX393552.1:39513376-39878376 GCA_947650365.1 Chamaelirium japonicum
ACACTAGATCGCGTGTTAGTTTTGTAGAGCTCGATGAGTAGATTTCAAAATTATTAATTTTTCTAAATTTGATGTGAAAGTTATGCATTTTTTAAGATGGAAAACCAACTCCTAAAAAATTATGATTTAAAAAATCTGATAGATATGGGAGCTGGCCTACTGGATGTTTGTCACGTATAGAGGTCAGCTACTATCGATAAAGAGGGCATTTTAGATATTTGACCTTTACCACCTTTTCTATATATAGGAGTTGGCCCGTCAAATATTTGCTACGCATTGGGGCCTGTTGATGGAGGCCTGTATACTGGGTTCAACATATCAATACTCATTTTGAAAAGGTTTTGTGGTCCCCCATTGAGACTTTGAATTTTTTCTAAATAGTCCATAGATAGTCCCCCTCCAAATTTTAATTTTGTAGTTCCTACGTCCGCCACTATGTGAAGGGGTATGTGGGTGGGTGGGTGGGGGGGGGGGGGGCAAAGCTAAGGTCTGGCCCGTAATCGGCTAATTAGTGCATGGAATATACTATTTAAAGCTTTTATATGCTCTTGGTTTCTTTAGAGAGCACTTTTATTTTTTGGTAACACAGAGGTGGTCATGACATGATGACTAGCAGGTTCTCCCTCACAAGGGCTGACAAAACATCTGGCAACTTAGATTTCCAATAACCTTCTTGGTCATAAATTTGTGGTTCTCGAGCTAGCAATCCATCAAACCGTGACTTCGGTCAGCCAATGCCAATCTTGCATACAATCCAGGAGAGGGAAAATATCCTCATAACATACCTTGCCTAGAACCAAGGCATCTCGAGCTCGCGATGCATCTGTCAACACTACCACATTCCCCCATTGCCTTCGAACCAGCTCCGCAAAGGCCCCTCGTAACGACCATAGCTCTGCCTAGAGAGATCCATTCACTCAACACCAGTAAGAGGTTGCTTCTCGCACCTCACCCTTTGTGGTGGCCAAAAATCTAGGCTCCACTCCCCAACTCCTCTGGCGAGTGGACGTGTGACGACCACAATCCAATACCAAATCGCCAAGACTCCAGAGGCTGTGATGCCAAGATGGATAAGGTAAGATGAGGTGCCCAAGGCCACAAGTTAACCCCACATCTATTGAAGAGAAGTATATCATGAGCTACTTATATAACTTCGCCTCCCAAACATAGAAGACGTGTTTTAAAACCGTGCGACACTACAAATCCTGTAAAAACTCTGTAGTTAAACGTACTAAGGTGATAGTAGTACTAAAATGGGTGACCAACTGGAAAGTCCTCGTGTGGGCATGGGCAAAACGGACAATATCATGTGTGTTTGGGACGAATGTTCTAGGAAGGATCCATTCATCCAAATGAGAAAGTCCACTCCTAGGCCCCAATTCTCCACTGGCTTCACCGTCGAGCATCGAATGAACTTGGAGCAATGCTTCAAACTTTAGTGCACCATCATTGTAATAAAGCCACCTAATGCGGGACACAAAGGGGAAGTCGTCGATGATGATCACAAACTTGCAATTAGGGTTTCAAGAGAATAAAAGGAGAGAGAAGAGGAGGGAAAGATTCGGAGTCCACCGGATTCAAAAAATCCACCATTGATGGATTTCAATCCAAAAAAGCCTAACGAAACCCGCAAGCTGTCATATTTTTTTCATTATTCATAATCATCATCATTCATCAAATAAGAGGCCTATAGATAGGCTTACATTACTTGATCTTCAAGAAACCATAAAATAACTATCAAAATAAAAAGATAATACTTTTTATAACTGAAAGATATAAATCTATCATAAATCTTAACTAAATTACATCTTTAAAATTACATATTTAATAAATTCAAAAACCATATATTTTTGGATTAAAATAATAACTTCGGAATAAAATGATTATTTTATTCTAAACTTAATATTTTATTCTGAAAATACATTATTTAGAATTATTAAATCCAAATTTTATTTTGATCCACGTGTCTGGCCATGGAAGTCGTCAGGCTAGGCCTTGTCCTCATCATTCATTCCAAGTCAAAAAGAACTCGTCCACGAGTTCTTTGAGCCGTGACAGGGGCCGGTAGTGAAACTCGCATCACCAAGGTCGCTGAAGTATCACCTTGAAGTCCGCAACTGATGATGGAGGCCTAGCTGGTGTGGTCACGCTGTACTGTAGTCGTCTCCTAGATCCCACGCGAAAGTGGTGCTGCCATCGAGCGAGGTCCAGGAGTCAGAGAAGTGTTGGCACAGGCTGACAAAGACATCCCCTACTGGTGGTTGCTCAACAAAGAAGAAGTCCATGGGCTGAAGAGTATGCCCACAGAAGTCAACCACTAGATGTGAGGGCTCTATTGGAAGTGCAAGTGCTGGTGGGGGCTGCTGGCGACTTCGGAATCTCAACAATGGGCTCTAGAGCAGACACCACTGAACGTGTTGTAACGGGAAACAGCTCCACTGGAGGTGGAGGTTGTGGGTGCAAAAATTGTACCGGACTAGATCAGAGCAGCATGGGCCCGCGCAACGGCCCAAATGGGTAAGCCCGCCTGGGCTCACATGGGCCCACTCTACGAGGCTCGCAGATCAAGCCCTACCCCTTATTGGGCCCGAACAACGGCCCAATAAGGGCCCAGCAAGGAGGCCCAGAACCAGTGCCACGTCATCAGCGCCATGTCATCACTGCCATATCGGGCACGTGCCTACGCTACAAAAGGACCCCCAAGGCATCCAGGAAGGGGGTTGGTCATTCGATCAGAGGAAGAGAGGATCCAGAGCCAGAGCCAGAGCCCTCTATTCTCCCCACCTTGTTCTCCTCTAGTTGCTCCGTGCAACCCCACTGTACGAAGCTTCTCTCGGCCTGTCGAGAGAACGCTCACCCTTTGTATTCAAATTATAGTGAAGATCAGGTGGCACCCTCTCGCCCGGAGATGTAGGTCGTAAGGCCGAACTCCGTCACCAATCCTTGTGTCATCCCTCTTTATTCTCTTTATCTATTCTCCCATCTCTCTAACTCCACAAACAATCCAATTCGATCAAGGCTGTGGGGGCGGGATTCTCGATCAAGGCGGCTCGGAAATTTCCCCCCACAGAGGTAGGACCGACGGTGTAGGTACTGCAGGTGGTGCTGTTGACTGGAGGTGCATCCGATAAAGGACCGACTGAGATTCGGACCCTGCGTCATTGTTTGATCAATGTCGCTTGCTCAATTTCTCCCATCAACTGTATCACATCCTCATGTATTTTATCAACCGATCTTCTTTGATGAAGGAACCACTGGATGAAGGGGTCAGCTGACAAAGACAGCTCTTGGGATCGACCTCTGATGCAACCGATATATAAAAGATCCGTAAATATAGACGAGTAGAGGGTAGGACCAGAAGTGTATCATCCAATCTAGGAGTCGTGCATAGATGGCGGTCTGATGATACATGATGATCAGGGGCAGAGTCATAATTATGTAGTGCTGGGATAACTGGATGAAGACACGGGGGCCACGAATGAGCCAGGCTTGAAAAACTATGCAAGTTTGGTATTTGGTTCAACAAAATCCGATAAACCGTTCAAAAGATATGGTCTAATGAAGATATCAGGTTGAAATAGGAAATGGGGTTAGATCCGAATTGTAAACGGGTCTGAATTTTAGTGATGATGTCAACTTGATGTCACCTCTGTAAACAAGAGGGAGAAGGGAAATTCCGGTTCACCGAGTGATGAGGATTAGATGATGATGAGATAGGGATCTATGGGCTGAAAAGTCTAAGGCTCAGTTTAAGAGTGAGGTGTAGGATAAGGATCTAAGGGCCAAAGGTTATAAGGTTCCTTTGGAGTGTAACAGTAACCCTTGAAGTGTATCCTTTCTCTTTTCTTCTTTAATAAACAGGTAAGGGTCCAGGCCGAACCCCCCCTCATTCTCTGAGAGGGATTTCTAAAAAAAAGGTTCCTTTGGACTTGCTTGCATGTGATCCCAACAAAACAAAGAGGAACAGAGGGGGCGACAAGCAGATCAATGGAGAAAGAGGTGTGACAACCATCATGTATGTCTTTCTCTTCTTTTTTTTTCTTTTTCTTTTTAACTGCAAATCTGGCCAGCAAAAAGTGGAAGACGGGCAAGGCTACGGGGGGTGGCACGGGCTGGCGAGGCTAACCGCAAAATGAGACAAACAGGCAAGGGATAGCCGCGATCGAGACACTAGATCGCGTGTTGTGGCCTCGCGTTGCAGGTTGGGGTCGTGGCTAGGCCGGCTAGCATCGGGCAACATACGAGGAGGCCGGATTGGCTTTGGGAAGCACCGGGGTGGCTGAGAGAGCATGTGGAGGGGGCGGGGTCGAGGCCGAGGTAAAGTGCAGCACAAGGAAGGGCCAACTTTGGGTCGGGTGAGGTCAAGCAGGGCTTGTGAATCTGGTTGCAATAGATCGACTGCAACGGGGTCAACGTGGTGAAGCGAGGATCGTTCGACGAGATAGAACTCGTCAAGACAAGCTATGATACCAAGCTGATACGGTACACAAAGAGGAAGCCGTCGATGATGATCACAAACTCGCAATTAGGGTTTCGAGAGAATAAAAGGGGAGAGAAGATGAGGGGGAAGATCTGGAGTCCACCAGATTCGAAAAAGCCACCCCTGATGGATTCCAATCCAGGAAATCCTAATGAAGCTTACAAGCCGTCATATTTTTTTCATCAATCATAAGCATCATCATTCATCAAATAAGAGGCCTATAAATAGACTTACATTACTTGATTTCCAAGAAACCATAAAATAACTACAAAAAAAAAGGGATAATACTTTCCATATCTGAAAGATCTAAATCTATCCTAAATCTTAACTAAATGATATCTTTATAATTATCATATTTAATAAATCCAAAAATTATATATTTTTGAATTAAAATAATAATTTCAGAATAATATGATTATTTTCTTCCAAATTTAATATTTTATTTCAAAAATATATTATTTTAGAATTATTAAATCTAAATTTTATTTTGAGCGCATGTCGGGCCATGAAAGCCGTGCATGCAGCCCAAGCTTGAACACGGGAATAAGAGCCAAACTCAATCCAGTTTGGCGCCGCACCCAGGGCCTATGTACACCCATTGCTGCAGGAGAAACTGTCGTCGGCAAGGGAGTAGCTTCTGTAGAAAGATTTGTACGGTTGTACCCATGGTGGGACCCATATGCTCCAAAGGAGAACTCCATACCCCCGCCGCCGCATGAAGCTTCGTTACCACTCCCCTAAAGTTTTGTAGTATACGATAGTGGTGGCAATGGGTCGTGTCGGGTCGGGTTCGTGTTGGGTTTAGTTTCGGGTCGTGTCCAAAATCTCTAGACCCGGACCCGACCCGTTTAACTAATCGTGTCTAGATTCTAATCCCGTACCCGACCCGTTTATAAACGGGTAGACCCGATAAGACCCGTTTTACCACACGGGTTTACTCAGTTGACCCGAACCGACCCGATCCAACTCAACCCGACATTACCCGATAGACCCGCTGATACTATATATTATAGTTTCGGATTGCGGGTAGACCCGACCCGACCCGACCCGACACGATCCGGTGAATTTTAAACGGATCATCCCGGGTCTACCGTGTCCAAACCCTAAATCCGGACCCGACCCTTTTATTAAACGGGTCTATCATGTCGACCCGTTTACGACCCGAACCCGTTTAGCCCTGACCCAGACCCGCTAACTTCGTGTCGGATCCGAAATTGCCAAGGTCGAACTTCCTCCGACATATTCAAGGCCCAGGTGATCTCCGCCGCTCTTGCGCTGGTACCAGCTTCGAGAACTTCAGACTCGACTTGTGAGGGTTCGCCCCAAGCTGCTTGGCCAGACCCAGTCAAGCACCGCTCTTAGGTCCAAGGCATCAAGGATCGACGCTCGTGCAAACACAGGGAAATCATCGGCATATACAAGGGCGTTCACCGGCCGAGGATTATTACAATTGCTAAACCCCTCAATATCCCCCTCTTCTAAACTATTTTTCAGCTCCCAATGAATAACTTGTGACACTAACAAAAAGAGAAAGGGAGAAAGTGGGTCGCCTTGTCGCAATCCTCAGCTAGGACGAAAGGTCTGAGTTTCTTCTGTTGGGTATAATATATAACTTAATTATCTACGTCTCTTAATAAATAAAACCGGTTAGGCCAAGTGGCTAATAAGGACGATTTTATGGGGTTTTCTTTTTGGCAAAGGTCAAGGGTTCAAATCTTGGCCTCAACCATTCTTTTACTATCCCTCCCTAATTTTAGTCCCATATCGATAAGGGGAAGAAACGCTAGCTTGTTTATAAGGGTGGTCCATCCTAAAGGATGGTAAAGCTCACATGGGCCTAAGGCCTCACACACCACACACGCGCGCGCGCGCGCCGGCCCGGGCCCGGGTCCGCGGCTCGAGAGCCGCGTGGACGCGAATGGGCTTCCGGGCTTCGGGTGAGGTTTTGTTGGGCTAGAGCCACCCAAACGGTCATAATTTATGCCAGTGGGCAGCCCCCTAACGGTCATGTCGCAGCTGCTGCCTGTCCACGTCAGCCCCCACCTCGAGCCACTCCGCTCCCCCTGTCAACAGCCATTAAAATATATTCCCAAGGCCTATTTATTGTCCTGGCCTTCAGTCTTTAATAACGGAGAGAAAACTAGAGCCTTTCTTCTCCCCTCTCTTTCTGCCATTGCTGAACCTTGTGAGCTCCGGGAGAAAAACCCGAGAGCACTTCTCCCATCCTATTCAAATCTCAGGGTGTTCTTCCGACCTGATTTGAAGAGGAGATTCTGTTTCTGTTTTCCGTTTTCGGATTCGAGTAGAAGCTGAGTTCGTTTCGTTTCCTCAGAGTCGTGCCGACGGAGGAACTCAAGGGTCGTTGTATCTCTAAGATCGGAAGCCGGGAGCTCCGCACCGAGGAGGGCAAATCCAATCTTAGGGCAGCGTCTTGCGCCTCGACCCAGGCTATTTCCTCTCCCTACATCTCCATACACTCATGTGCTAAATTAGTTCTTCTATGCTATTTTAGTACTACCAGATTTAGATGCTCCATCTAAACTTTCCATGCTATAATTTGAGTAAATGAGTGACGTATAGATTAAAAGTGAATTGTGCTTGTTGCTGATTTTTAATAACTATCAAACATAGTTTATACCATCTTATATCATTGCCCTTTAAATTTGGTATTTGTAATTCTTAATAGCCATTTTAATTTATGTTTTAGCAATTTATAACCAACATCTTCCCCCATTCACTAGGTAGCAAGTTAGAGCATCGAAAGTGTTGGCACACATTGCATGACCCAACAACACTAGAGCGAGTGATACTCCATCTTTAAGAGTACTAGTATAAAACCCGGGCAATGCCTGGTTGAACTTGATGCACGCCACTAATTAGCATAGACCACATCGCAGCCGTCTGAAGAAGTATGCAATTTGGAGTCAATGTGATTCACTCATCCAGGTGTGATTCACTTGTTAGAGAGAGAGAGGAGAGATAATACTAATGATTTTTCTAATTAACATCAAATGACCATTAAATGCCATTGATAGTAGGTTTTATTATGATTTATGAGAGTAAGCCGTGTTCACACACAGATGAGAGATTTTTCTGTCATCAATAGAGCTCCACGTGTCATCCCACAGGAGAGAAGGCCAGGCTCCGTTTTAGTATAGATATATAGATAGCCGCTAACGCCCCCCATTAGATCCAATCATAGGATTCGTATAGGTCGATCTTTACTGCCATCGCCACATGCCGTTGGGGGGCCTCATGCAACGCATGTAATACCCCTTGTGCAAACATAATATTCTCTCGGATCCACCTGTCCGAGATGATGGCATGCTGCACTTCACGGATTATCAAATTTAATAAAATAGTTGTTATTTATGTCTCTCCCCTCGTTTCGATCTCCGGACCTCATTGAGCCCTTGCTCTAGTGCCTTGTCCTATGACTTTGTGGTCGGTCCAACAAAAAAAAAGAAGTAATGAAGCATAATATGTGACAGCAGCATCTTTAACAAGTGAAATAATTCGGCTTCCAGCTCCGTTAAAAGATTTGGAGTTTGTTTCCTCTCAGTAATATATTTTGTGACAATCAACTATCAAAACACATTATCTCAAATCAAGTCTTTTATGAGAACTAAGTACATAGAAGTCGATTGTTATTTCGTTCGAGAAAATAATTCAACTTGAAGTCGTATGTACACCTTATTTTCATAGCAATCAACAATTTGACATAAATTTTCACAATGGGTCTTCCTCCATCTAATAATCCAAGACCTCTCAATTAAATTGTCCTGGTAACCTCGTATGCCCCAAACACTTTAACTAACCACTCCTCATTTGCATCAAAAAAATCAGGAAAGGGGAGACTACAAAAACCCCTCAAGAAAATCGAATAAACGATAATCATACGAAAATAAGTAACTTCCCACATGCATCAAGAAAAAATACACCGGCCTCCTGTGAATGAGTACAAATTGACAAAGAAGTGGGCAATGAAGAAGGGCTAGAAACCTTCAACACCCCAACGCTTCAACATGGGGCCGGGATCGCGGGGGGATGCCGTCGACCACGCAAAGAGGGGAAAGAAGGAAGGGTTAATTACCGATTAGTCCCTAATAGAACAATCTCGAAGTTCCCGGTCATCGAAACATTTCTATTAACGTTAGATCCCTGATCTTCTTGAAAAACCCAAAAATTCCCACATCTTCCATCTCTTTTGAGCACGAGCTGCCATGACAGTCTTCGGCACGAGAAGCAAAGGTGGTGGCGGTAGCGAGCGCAATCTCGAGTTGCAGTTGGTCGAACGGTGGCCAGAGGGTTTAGGTTCGATTAGGTTTAGAAATACTAGGTCAAGGGTTCATCCCATGGCCTATAGATCTTTGGTTTAGGGTTTGTTTTAGATCTAAGGTATAGGGTTCATCCCATGTCTCATAGACCTTGGGTTTAGGGTTAGGTTTAGATTTGGTTCGGCTGCGGCGAGCAGCAGTTCAGTTCGGTGGTTCGCTGGTTCGGTGGCATGCAAAAGAAAATTTAAAATATTGTGGAGGGAATCTTCGTCCATAGTATTTTAAATTTCTTTAGCTTAACCGATCTTTTTGTCAGGGACCGCTCATGCACTTCCCAAGAAGGAATCACTCCGAACATGAGAAATTAGAGTCAGCACGACAATTAGATTTGGTGAAGTTGGAAATTGTAGTTGAAATCAAAAGAGAAGGTTGAAAACCCCCTCGAATACCCTAAAAATTTCGCATGTAAAGAAAACCCTAGATTATTTTAGGGTTTTTATCGATAATCAAGAAACCCAAACAACTGAAAACCCCCTAAATTATTTTAGGGTTTTTATCGGTAATCAACACCACCAACGCTTCAACATGGGTCCGGGATCGCGGGGGGATGCCGTCGACCACGCAAAGAGGGGAAAGAAGGAAGGGTTAATTACCGATTAGTCCCTAATAGAACAATCTCGAAGTTCCCGGTCATCGAAACATTTCTATTAACGTTAGATCCCTGATCTTCTTGAAAAACCCAAAAATTCCCACATCTTCCATCTCTTTTGAGCACGAGCTGCCATGACAGTCTTCGGCACGAGAAGCAAAGGTGGTGGCGGTAGCGAGCGCAATCTCGAGTTGCAGTTGGTCGAACGGTGGCCAGAGGGTTTAGGTTCGATTAGGTTTAGAAATACTAGGTCAAGGGTTCATCCCATGGCCTATAGATCTTTGGTTTAGGGTTTGTTTTAGATCTAAGGTATAGGGTTCATCCCATGTCTCATAGACCTTGGGTTTAGGGTTAGGTTTAGATTTGGTTCGGCTGCGGCGAGCAGCAGTTCAGTTCGGTGGTTCGCTGGTTCGGTGGCATGCAAAAGAAAATTTAAAATATTGTGGAGGGAATCTTCGTCCATAGTATTTTAAATTTCTTTAGCTTAACCGATCTTTTTGTCAGGGACCGCTCATGCACTTCCCAAGAAGGAATCACTCCGAACATGAGAAATTAGAGTCAGCACGACAATTAGATTTGGTGAAGTTGGAAATTGTAGTTGAAATCAAAAGAGAAGGTTGAAAACCCCCTCGAATACCCTAAAAATTTCGCATGTAAAGAAAACCCTAGATTATTTTAGGGTTTTTATCGATAATCAAGAAACCCAAACAACTGAAAACCCCCTAAATTATTTTAGGGTTTTTATCGGTAATCAACACCACCAACGCTTCAACATGGGTCCGGGATCGCGGGGGGATGCCGTCGACCACGCAAAGAGGGGAAAGAAGGAAGGGTTAATTACCGATTAGTCCCTAATAGAACAATCTCGAAGTTCCCGGTCATCGAAACATTTCTATTAACGTTAGATCCCTGATCTTCTTGAAAAACCCAAAAATTCCCACATCTTCCATCTCTTTTGAGCACGAGCTGCCATGACAGTCTTCGGCACGAGAAGCAAAGGTGGTGGCGGTAGCGAGCGCAATCTCGAGTTGCAGTTGGTCGAACGGTGGCCAGAGGGTTTAGGTTCGATTAGGTTTAGAAATACTAGGTCAAGGGTTCATCCCATGGCCTATAGATCTTTGGTTTAGGGTTTGTTTTAGATCTAAGTTCTAGGGTTCATCCCATGTCTCATAGACCTTGGGTTTAGGGTTAGGTTTAGATTTGGTTCGGCTGCGGCGAGCAACAGTTCAGTTCGGTGGTTCGCTGGTTCGGTGGCATGCAGAAGAAAATTTAAAATATTGTGGAGGGAATCTTTGTCCATAGTATTTTAAATTTCTTTAGCTTAACCGATCTTTTTGTCAGGGACCACTCATGCACTTCCCAAGAAGGAATCACTCCGAACATGAGAAATTAGAGTCAGCACGACAATTAGATTTGGTGAAGTTGGAAATTGTAGTTGAAATCAAAAGAGAAGGTTGAAAACCCCCTCGAATACCCTAAAAATTTCGCATGTAAAGAAAACCCTAGATTATTTTATGAATTTTACCAAAAATCAAGAAATCAAAAGATGAATCACACATTGCAATTGAAATCAAAATATGAGAAGGTCGAAAACCCCATCAAGCTAAAGAAACCAAAAAAAAACAAAAAAAAAAACAAATCACATGAACTGAAACACTAAATTATTTTAGTGTTTTCGCCGAAAATAAAAAAAACAGGAGAGGAAACACACATTACAATTGAAATCACGAAAGGAGAAGGCCAAAATCCCCTCAAAAAAACCCAAACAACTGAAAACCCTAAATTATTTTAGGGTTTTTATCGATAATCAAGAAGCTAGTCATGGGAGGGGAGGCTCCAGAAACCCTCAAGAAAATGAAATAAACGATAATCATACGAGCTCTACCCGTGAGCAACCAAACAAGCTGCAATGGTGTCTCTGTGACCATCGGATTTCTTCGATCTTCTCCACCGGTGCTCACGGGTAGAGCTCGATGACAGAGTAAATACTCAGCAATGGAGAAATCTTGTAGTCTTTGAACCCAGCCTCATCGAAAAGTTTCTTCCATTCGGCTTCCTCACGCTCCTTCCCCCCCGGGCCTACCATGATGAACACATCGTAGAAGAGCTGCGTCTCTGTGACCGTCGGATTGTCGGGCTGTGAGTTCACCACCGTGTCCACGATGATCACCTTCCCTCCCTCCTCCCTCGGAGGAATTGCTTCCTTGCACCGCTTCAGTATCTTCACGCACTCCTCATCCCCCCAGTCATGAAGAATGCCCTGCATCAACCACCAATTTTTTAGTACTGCGTCGTTCAGGCATTTAGACAAACGGAAGGCGTACGTGCAACTCCAAAGGTTATTCAAGGAACCTTGTACCTTGAGGAAAAGGGCGTTGGCCGGTGGCACGTACACGAACATGTCCCCTCCGACGGCGTCAACCGCCGTCATACTCTCAGGCATGGCGGCGACGACGTGAGGGAGGTCGAAGACGGTGCACTTCAGCTCCGGGAAAGCCTCCGTGATCACCCGGGCAGCTGTCCCCGTGCCTCCCCCGACGTCCACCAACGTCTTAAGCCCTCGAAAGACGTCGGGGAGCTCGGAGACGATATTCTTCACCACCCAGAGCGCGTTGCTCGCCATCGCCCCGTTAAACAGGCCGTTCAGCTCGAGAGAGCGGTCGCTCATGAGCTCCCAGATGCGTCTTCCGCCGTGGGCCAGCATCGGCTGCACCAGGACCTCGTCCAGCAGAAGCAGCAGGTAGGCTGATATGTTGGCGCCCTTACTCGAAACAAGCTTCGAGAAGGGCGTCAGCATCTGGTCCTTCTCCGAGGGGATCGGGATCGATCTTGCCAGCTCGGAGAGGGAAAGAGGCCGGCCGTGCCTCTCCAGGATGTCGGCTATACCGAGCTCAACGGCACACTTGAGAGACATCCCGCCGATGTAGCTTAGAGCCTGGTTCACTACAAGGCAATGGGCTTGGAACTGCCCCTCACCATTTGATACTTCCATGGGACTAGTAGCCAATCTCAATCTCTCTCTCTCTCTCTCTCTCTCTCTCTCCTCTCTCTCTCTCTCTCTCTCCTCTCTCTCTCTCTCTCTCTCTCTCTCTCTCTCTCCTCTCTCTCTCTCTCTCTCTCTCTCTCTCTCTCTCTCTCTCTCTCTCTGTGTGTGTGTGTGTGTGTGAGAAATCCTGAGCGGCAGAGTGCATCATCTTCACATATAGAAAGGTGGTGGGAATCTAAGCAACCAATTGTGCTGGAACCATGGAATCCAAATGTGAGAAATCCTGAGCGGCAGAGTGCATCATCTTCACATATAGAAAGTGGTGGTGGAATCTAAGCAACCAATTGTGCTGGAACCATGGAATCCAAATGTTAGTGTTTGTTTTTTTGGCTTTGGGTGGCATCAGCTGGCACTAAAGTAATAGCTGCCGTTGGGTAAGGCTGGGTGTAACGGACGGTTGTAATTCAGTTTCGGCCTTAAACTATCTTAATCCTATGAGGTTATATGTCTGAGAAAAAAAATTTATAAGTTTTGTTAACCACCTAATAAATTCTGACACTTAATAAAACATCTGCATGGCTACCTAAAACCCCTAGTATGATACCTCTCCCGTTCGGGGTTTTTACTAAATTTTAGAAAAAGTTAGGGTTTATTAATAAAATTTTAAAATTTTGGGTGTTTAATGCAATACCAATCATTGTCAAGGGGGTGCATGCAAAAATCATAAAAAACTAGGGTGAATAGTAATAAGTCCTGTTTAATTGTTTCATTTTTAGGGTAGCTCTCAACAACCTTTCATTTTAAGCCTAGGTCCATGCTTCATCGTTTAAATTGTAACGACTTAATTAATTGGTAAAAGACTAAAATGTTAAGGTTAATTCTTGAATTTACAAAATTGCCACAGTCTCACTACACCATATCACGGTTTTTCCGGCCGAAAAATTGGCGGCCAGATCTGGCGGGCCGGATCTATCCCGTGAAACCGGCGGCCAGCTGAAGGATGCCGGATCTGTCTCGCGGAATCGGCGGCCAGCTCAAGGGGGTCGGATCTATCTCTCGAAATCGGCAGTCAGCTCAATGGGGCCGGATTTCTCCAACACACGGCCGCCGCATCCGGTCGTCACGGCCGCCGCATCATCGACGAGGGGATTTGGGGGTTTAGGCCGCTGCATCAGAGCCTCAATTTCGGGGGTCCAGGTCGCCGCATCAAAGGGGATCTGCATCGAAGAGGATCCACCTCTAATTCGAGGATCCAGGTCGCCGCATCAGAGGTTGGGGGTAATGGTCGCCGCATTAGAGGGAGATCTAGGCCGCCGTATCTGTGGAGCAGCCTAGATTGGTGTCCTGGTCACACCGCACTGAAGGTTTTTTCAGCGCGAATTTATGAATTCGCGCCAAAAATATTTTGCATGCGCGTCCAGTCTTCGACGATCCAGCTTCCATCCCTGGCCTGCGATGAGATTTGCCACGATCGACTTGCATACCCTGGCCCTTGTGCTCCATGGCCCGCGATGAGCTTCCCTCCCTGGTAATCTGGTATGTGCCTCGATCCTTACTCATCCTCTTCATCCCGGCGACAGTCTACAGATGTTGATCAGCATCTGGTAGATGCTGATCAGCATCTATGATCGATCTCTTCCACCGCCGTTCTATAGTGATCTCATCCTCTTCATCCCGGCGACAGTCTACATATCCACCGCTTGTGATCGATTGAGGAAATTTTCTGATCGAAGTTCCGGCTTCCACTTTGATTAAGATCTCTCGAAGTTCCCGGACATCGAAACATTTCTATCAATGGTAGATCCCTGATCTTCTTCAAAAACCCAAAAATTCTCACATCTTCCATCTCTTTTGAGCACGAGCTGCCATGGCAGCCTTCGGCACAAGAAGCAAAGGTGGCGGCGGTAGCGAGCGCAATCTCGAGTTGCAGTTGGTCGAACGGTGGCCAGAGGGATTAGGTTTAGTTTGGTTTAGAAATCCTAGGTCAATGGTTCACCCCATGGCCTATAGATCTTTGGTTTAGGGTTTGTTTTAGATCTCAGGTCTAGGGTTCATCCCATGTTTTAGAAGCAAAGGTGGCGAGCAGCGGTTCAGTTCGGTGGTTCGCTGGTTCGGTGGCATGCAAAAGAAAATTTAAAATATTATGGAGGGGATCTTCGTCCATAGTATTTTAAATTTCTTTAGCTTAACCGATCTTTTTAGTCAGGGACCGCTCATGCACTTCCCAAAAAGGAATCACTCCGAACATGAGAAATTAGAGTCAGCACGACAATTAGATTTGGTGAAGTTGAAAATTGTAGTTGAAATCAAAGAGAAGGATGAAAACCCCCTCGAATACCATAAAAATTTCGCATTTAAAGAAAACCCTAGATTATTTTATGAATTTTACCAAAAATCAAGAAATCAAAAGATGAATCACACATTGCAATTGAAATCAAAATATGAGAAGGTCGAAAACCCCCTCAAGCTAATGAAACCAAAAAAACAAAAAAAAAAAACAAATCACATGAACTGAAACACTAAATTATTTTAGTGTTTTCGCCGAAAATAAAAAAAGAGGAGAGGAAACACACATTACAATTGAAATCAAGAAAGGAAAAGGCCAAAATCCCCTCAAAAAACCCGAACAACTGAAAACCCTAAATTATTTTAGGGTTTTTATCGATAATCAAGAAGCTAGTCATGGGAGGGGAGGCTACTAGTCCATTTGATACTTCCATGGGACTAGAATCCAAATGTTAGTGTTTGTTTTTGCTTTTTGGCTTTGGGTGGCATCAGTTGGCACTAAAGTAATAGCTGCCATTGGGTTGAGTGTGATTCACAGGTAAGGCTGGGTGTAACAGACGGTTGTAATTCAGTTTCGGCCTTAAAGTATCTTGATCCTATGAGGTTATATGTCTGAGAAAAAATAAAGATTTTTACATACACCACCCTGACAAATAATGATATTACATAAAAGAAAATTTTTATGTTTTGTTAACCACCTAATAAATTCTGACATTTAATAAAACATCTGCATGGCTACCTAAAACCCCTAGTATGATACCCCTCCCGTTCGGGGTTTTTACTTAATTTCAGAAAAAGTTAGGGGGTTATTAATAAAATTTTAAAATTTTGGGTGTTTAATGCAATACCAATCATTGTCAAGGGGGTGCATGCAAAAATCATAAAAAACTACGGTGAATAGTAATAAGTCCTGTTTAATTGTTTCATTTTTAGGGTAGCTCTCAACAACCTTTCCTTTTAAGCCTAGGTCCATGCTTCATCGTTTAATTTGTAACGGCTTAATTAATTGGTAAAAGACTAAAATGTTAAGGTTAATTATTGAATTTACAAAATTGCCACAGTCTCACTACACCATATCACGGTTTTTTCGGTCGAAAAATTGGCGGCCAGATCCGGCGGGCCGGATCTATCTCGCGAAACCGGCAGCCAGCTGAAGGATGCCGGATCTCTCTCGCGGAATCAGCGGCCAGCTCAAGGGGGCCGGATCTATCTCTCAAAATCGACTATCAGCTCAATGGGGCCGAATTTCTCCAACACGGCCGCCGCATCATGTCGTCACGGCCACCGCATCATCGACGAGGGGATTCGGGGGTTTAGGCCGCTGCATCAGAGCCTTAATTTCGGGGGTCCAGGTCGCCGCATCAAAGGGGATCTGCTTCGAAGCGGATCCTCCTATAACTCGGGGATCCAGATCGCCGCATCAGAGGTTGGAGGTAATGGCCACCGCATTAGAGGGAGATCCAGGCCGCCGCATCTGTGGAGCAGCCGAGATTGGTGTCCTGGCCGCCGCACTGAAGGTTTTTTCAGTGCGAATTTATGAATTCGCACCAAAAAAATTTTTCATGCGCGTCAAGTCTTCGACAATCCAGCTTCCATCCCTGGCCTACAATGAGATTTGCCACGATCGACTTGCATGCCCTGGCCCTTGTGCTCCCTGGCCCGCGATGCGCTTCCCTCCCTGGTAATCTGGAATGTGCCTCGATCCTTACTCATCCTCTTCATCCTGGCGACAGTCTACAGATGTTGATCAGCATCTGATAGATGCTGATCAGCATCTGGTAGATGCTGATCAGCATCTATGATCGATCTCTTCCACCGTCGTTCTATAGTGATCTCATCCTATTCATCTCGGCGACAGTCTACAGATCCACCGCCTGTGATCGATTGAGGAAATTTCCTGATCGAAGTTCCGACCACCACTTTGATTAAGATCTCTCGAAGTTCCCGGACATCGAAACATTCTATCAATGTTAGATCCCTGATCTTCTTCAAAAACCCAAAAATTCCCACATCTTCCATCTCTTTTGAGCACGAGCTGCCATGGCAGTCTTCGGCACGAGAAGCAAATGTGGCGGCGATAGCGAGCGCAATCTCGAGTTGCAGTTGGTCGAACGGTGGTCAGAGGGATTAGGTTTAGAAATCCTAGGTCAAGGGTTCACCCCATGGCCTATAGATCTTTGGTTTAGGGTTTGTATTAGATCTCAGGTCTAGGGTTCATCCCATGTCTAATAGACCTTGGGTTTAGGGTTAGGTTTAGATTTTGTTTGGCTGCGGAGAGCAGCGGTTCAGTTCGGTGGTTCGCTGGTTCGGTGGCATGCAAAAAAAAATTTAAAATATTGTGGAGGGAATCTTCGTCCATAGTATTTTGAATTTCTTTAGCTTAACCGATCTTTTTGTCAGGGACCGCTCATGCACTTCCCAAGAAAGAATCACTCCGAACATGAGAAATTAGAGTCAACACGACAATTAGATTTGGTGAAGTTGAAAATTGTAGTTGAAATCAAAAGAGAAGGTTTAAAACCCCCTCAAATACCCTAAAAATTTCGCAAGTAAAGAAATCCCTAGATTATTTTATGAATTTTACCAAAAATCAAGAAATCAAAAGATGAATCACACATTGCAATTGAAATCAAAATATGAGAAGGTCGAAAACCACCTCAAGCTAAAGAAACCAAAAATACAAAAAAAAACACAAATCACATGAACTGAAACACTAAATTATTTTAGTGTTTTCGCAGAAAATAAAAAAAGAGGAGAGGAAACATACATTACAATTGAAATCACGACAGGAGAAGGCCAAAATCCCCTCAAAAAACCCAAACAACTGAAAACCCTAAATTATTTTAGGGTTTTTATCGATAATCAAGAAGCTAGTCATGGGAGGGGAGGCTCCCGAAACCCTCATGAAAATGAAATAAACGATAATCATACGAGCTCTACCCGTGAGCAACCAAACATGCGGCAATGGTGTCTCTGTGACCGTCGGATTTCTTCGATCTTCTCCACCGGTGCTCACAGCCTCATCGAAAAGTTTCTGTCATTCGGCTTCCTCACGCTCCTTCCCCCCCGGGCCTACCATCATGAGCACATCATAGATGAGCTGCGTCTCTGTGACCGTCAGATTTTCGGGCTGTGAGTTCACCACCGTGTCCACGATGATCATCTTCCCGCCCTCCTCCCTCGGAGGAATCGCTTCCTTGCACCGCTTCAGTATCTTCACGCACTCCTCATCCCCCCAGTCATGAAGAATGGCCTGCATCAACCACCAATTATTTAGTACTGCGTCGTTCAGGCATTTAGACAAACGGAAGGCGTACGTGCAACTCCAAAGGTTATTCAAGGAACCTTGTACCTTGAGGAAAAGGGCGTTGGCCGGTGGCACGTACACGAACATGTCCCCTCCGACGGCGTCAACCGCCGTCATACTCTCAGGCATGGCGGCGACGACGTGAGGGAGGTCGAAGACGGTGCACTTCAGCTCCGGGAAGGCCTCCGTGATCACCCGGGCAGCTGTCCCCGTGCCTCCCCCGACGTCCACCAACGTCTTAAGCCCTCGAAAGACGTCGGGGAGCTCGGAGACGATGTTCGTCACCACCCAGAGCGTGTTGCTCGCCATCGCCCCATTAAACAGACCGTTCACCTCGGGGCGGTTGCTCATGGGCTCCCAGATGCGTCTTCCGCCGTGGGCCAGCACGGAAGGGGACGGGCCCCCCTCGGTTCTGAGCCAGGCACTGGTGAACAGCATCGGCTGCACCAGCACCTCGTCCAGCAGAAGCAGCAGGTAGGCTGATATGTTGGCCTCGCCTGCGGGGTGGCTCTGGGCGGAGAAGACGCCCCTGGCCACCAGGAGACGCATGATGCGGCGCAGCATCTGGTTCTTCTCCGAGGGGATCGGGATCGATCTTGCCAGCTCGGAGAGGGAAAGAGGCCGGCCGTGCCTCTCCAGGATGTCGGCTATACCGAGCTCAACGGCACACTTGAGAGACATCCCGCCGATGTAGCTTAGAGCCTGGTTCACTACAAGGCAATGGGCTTGGAACTGGTCTGCCCCTCACCATTTGATACTTCCATGGGACTAGTAGCCAATCTCTCTCTCTCTCTCTCTCTCTCTCTCTCTCTCTCTCTCTCTCTCTCTCTCTCTCTCTCTCTCTCTCTCTCTGTGTGTGTGTGTGAGAAATCCTGAGCGGCAGAGTGCATCATCTTCACATATAGAAAGTGGTGGTGGAATCTAAGCAACCAATTGTGCTGGAACCATGGAATCCAAATGTTAGTGTTTGTTTTTTGGCTTTGGGTGGCATCAGCTGGCACTAAAGTAATAGCTGCCGTTGGGTTGAGTGTGATTCACCGATAAGGCTGGGTGTAACGGACGGTTGTAATTCAGTTTCGGCCTTAACCTATCTTGATCCTATGAGGTTATATGTCAGAAAAACTAAAGATTTTTACATACACCACCCTGACAAATATTGATATTACATTAAAAAAAAATTAAAAGTTTTGTTAACCACCTAATAAATTCTGACATTTAATAAAACATCTGCATGGCTACCTAAAACCCCTAGTATGATACCCCTCCCGTTCGGGGTTTTTACTAAATTTTAGAAAAAGTTTGGGGGTTATTAATAAAATTTTAAAATTTTGGGTGTTTAATGCAATACCAACCAATGTCAAGGGGGTGCATGCAAAAATCATAAAAAACTAGGGTGAATAGTAATAAGTCCTGTTTAATTGTTTCATTTTTAGGGTAGCTCTCAACTGTTGGAAATAAATCCATGGCAGAGGCCCGCAGCGGAAGCAAAGTGAAGGTCCGAGGACCGTAGGCGGTGTGCGTTACATATCAAAATTTTCATCGAAACGATCTACATATGCGTGTATGAATCTAGCATGGCAACTACACGAACCCCTAACGACGATCTAACGCAAAAGAACAATCTAGCATGCATGCATGTTCTATCTAAGTTAGATCTACTTGTTAGAGATCATACCTGCGTGCGGACTCTTTCACCGCGACAAATTTCTTCTTTGTCGATGGAGACGGGCTCGGATCTGCTCGACATAGCTTTGGTGCGACGGCCATAACGTTTTTCTTCGAACTCCGATTGGGCTGAAATTTAGACTGCAGGTAGCCAACTTCGAGACGCAACTTTTGCATTAATGTTCACGTCGTTTGGACTTCTGTAGCTCCCGGAATCGCAGAAACAACGCTGATTTTCTGTGCAGATTCTGGACAGCAAAAGGTTGCGGGAGACGCCTTCTAGTTCACCCGATCTCACACGATGCATGGAACCTCGTCGATGGATCTCTGAGTGCCTCCATACGACGAGCCTTCTCCTTCTACGAAACACCACGCGAGGAAGACGAGTCGCCATCCAATGGCGCAAGCGAAGGAGAGAGACGAGAGAGGAGATGCGAAGGGAGGAGAGGGGGCCGCTAGGGCTTCCCCATGGCTTGGGCCGGCCCTAGGGCTTGCATGGCCTCATAATTTCGTCCCCCCCTCTCTCCCTATGCCTTATATAGGGCCGGCCTTATCCTTATAGATAAGCCTAGCGGATAATGGTTGATTGATTCAAACATTCTCCCTATATATCTCTTCTTTATCTCTATCTTTTCCTTGTTTTCGAAAACGGTCAAAACCAGCCCGTTTTCTGCGCCTCATGACCGGCCCTTTCATCGAAGGCAACAACCTCCTGAAAGCAATGGGGTCGACCGTGACCAGTCTCCCAACACTTAGGGTCGGCCCCCCTAGTACACAGTGACGCATGGTATGACCAAAACGCCCTTATGTCACTAGTTGGCCGTTCCTCGTGTACGAGACTTTGCAAGGCACACATAAGTGAAGTGCATCAGTGATTTCACTATTCTCTGAGGTTCCCATAGGGTGCCCCTAGTGAAGTCAACTAGTCAACTCACAATATGTCCCGGTGCATCGCACCCATGTGGCAAAGTCCACTTATGACAAGGAATTGCTACATGCGTCTCTGCACTAACCTAGGGTTTCCCCTTAGTGCGACGCAGGCTATACTCCAATTCCCTCGGACTTACTATATTCTCCCTCATACCCCTGCTCTCCGCTTAGTATGGTAAACTCGTTGTCCCTCCACTGGTGCCATGATGCAACTCGAGCGGTGGAGAATACCGTCAGACTCGAGTGCTCATATGACTCGGTTCCTTCCAGGTTGACCACATACATCGTACCTCCGATTACTCTGCCGAGTAACCAGATCCGTCACCAGTCCAACTGATGACCACCTGGCCAGGGTTTAATACGACGTAGGTCAGACCAAGGAACGCACCTCCCGTTAGGGGTGTGGATAGCCTGCAGGAGTGACATGCTGATGCAACGCCAGCCGGGTAACCCAGTACACCGTGATTTTGGATCACTGCATCTGGATCCTCACACATTGGTGCGCCAAAGCACCACTCAACTGGTTAGTCCATCAGACATGGTTCCTCAGGGTTTAGGACCGCTTTACCCTAAGCAGAAACATGGTTTAGTGCACCGGTGTCTGCTCACAGATCTGTGCACCGTGTTGGTTCCGTTCAGCCACAGACACTGTGCCTGGTCATGACTGTGGTGGAGACACCCACGCTCTGTCATCCCAACAGCTTATCCTGATAGGGCGATCAACCCTTATCAGAGCTGCGAACGTATTTAGGTTACATGGGACCAGTCCCTTGAGTCTCCCACTCAAGTGGATTACCATGTAGCCATGGCTCTCTGTTCTGTAATCAGAACACGTACTAAGGTACGTACCAATATGCATTCCGATACTATCAACCATACATAGCTAAACTATAGGTTTTACGAGCTGTAGACCTCACCAATTCTAACATCAACAACCTTTCCTTTTAAGCTTAGGTCCATGCTTCACCGTTTAAATTGTAACGGCTTAATTAATTGGCAAAAGACTAAAATATAAAGCTTAATTATTGAATTTACAAAATTGCCATAGTCTCACTACACCATATCACGGTTTTTCCGGCCGAAAAATTGGCGGCAAGATCCGGCGGGCCGGATCTATCTCACGAAACCGGCGACCAGCAGAAGGATGTTGGATCTCTCTCGCGGAATTGGCGGCCAGCACAAGGGGGCCGGATCTATCTCTCGAAATCGGCAGTAAGCTCAATGGGGCCGGATTTCTCTAACACGGCTGCCGCATCCGGTCGTCACGGTCGCCGCATCATTTACGAGGGGATTCGGGGGTTTAGGCCGCTGCATTAGAGCCTCAATTTCGGGGGTCCAGGTCGCCACATCAAAGGGGATCCGCATCCCCCACTAATTCGGGGATCCAGGTTGCCGAATCAGAGGTTGGGGGTAATGGCCGCCGCATTAGAGGGAGATCCAGGCCGCCGTATCTGTGGAGCAGCCGAGATTGGTGTCCTGGCCGCCGCACTAAAGGTTTTTTCAGCGCGAATTTATGAATTCGCGCCAAAAAAATTTTGCATGCGCGTCAAGTCTTCGACGATCCAGCGTCCATCCCTGGCCTGCGATGAGATTTGCCACGATCGACTTCCATGCCCTGGCCCTTGTGCTCCCTGGCCCGCGATGAGCTTCCCTCCCTGGTAATCTGGTATGTGCCTCGATCCTTACTCATCCACTTCATCCCGGCGACAGTCTACAGATGTTGATCAGCATCTGGTAGATGCTGATCAGCATCAACGATCGATCTCTTCCACCGCCATTCTATAGTGATCTCATCCTCTTCATCCCGGCGACAGTCTACAGATCCACTGCTTGTGATCGGTTGAGGAAATTTTCTGATCGAAGTTCCGGCCTCCACTTTGATTACGATCTCTCGAAGTTCCTGGACATCGAAACATTTCTATCAATGTTAGATCCCTGATCTTATTCAAAAACCCAAAAACTCTCACATCTTCCATCTCTTTTGAGCACGAGCTGCCATGGTAGCCTTCGGCACGAGAAGCAAAGGTGGCGGCGGTAGCGAGCGCAATCTCGAGTTGCATTTGGTCGAACGGTGGCCAGAGGGATTAGGTTTAGTTAGGTTTAGAAATCCTAGGTCAAGGGTTCACCCCATGGCCTATAGATCTTTGGTTTAGGGTTTGTTTTAGATCTCAGGTCTAGGGTTCATCCCATGTCTCATAGACCATGGGTTTAGGGTTAGGTTTAGATTTGGTTCGGCTGCGGCGAGCAGCGGTTCAGTTCGGTGGTTCGCTGGCTCGGTGGCATGCAAAAGAAAATTTAAAATATTGTGGAGGGGATCTTCGTCCATAGTATTTTAAATTTCTTTAACTTAATCGATCTTTTTGTCAGGGACCGCTCATGCACTTCCCAAGAAGGAATCACTCCGAACATGAGAAATTAGAGTCAGCACGACAATTAGATTTGGTGAAGTTGGAAATTGTAGTTGAAATCAAAGAGAAGGATGAAAACCTCCTCGAATACCATAAAAATTTCGCATTTAAAGAAAACCTTAGATTATTTTATGAATTTTACCAAAAATCAAGAAATCAAAAGATGAATCACACATTGCAATTGAAATCAAAATATGAGAAGGTCGAAAACCCCCTCAAGCTAAAGAAACCAAAAAAACAAAAAAAAAAACAAATCACATGAACTGAAACACTAAATTATTTTAGTGTTTTCGCCGAAAATAAAAAAAGAGGAGAGGAAACACACATTACAATTGAAATCAAGAAAGGAAAAGGCCAAAATCCCCTCAAAAAACCCAAACAACTGAAAACCCTAAATTATTTTAGGGTTTTTATCGATAATCAAGAAGCTAGTCATGGGAAGGGAGGCTACTAGTCCATTTGATACTTCCATGGGACTAGAATCCAAATGTTAGTGTTTGTTTTTGCTTTTTGACTTTGGGTGGCATCAGCTGGCACTAAAGTAATAGCTGTCGTTGGGTTGAGTGTGATTCACCGGTAAGGCCGGGTGTAACGGACGGTTGTAATACAGTTTCGGCCTTAAACTATCTTGATCCTATGAGGTTATATGTCTGACAAAAAATAAAGATTTTTACATACACCACCCTGACAAATATTGATATTACATAAAAAAAAATTATAAGTTTTGTTAACCACCTAATAAATTCTGACATTTAATAAAACATCTGCATGGCTACCTAAAACCCCTAGTATGATACCCCTCCCGTTCGGGGCTTTTAGTAAATTTCAGAAAAAAATTAGGGGGTTATTAATAAAATTTTAAAATTTTGGGTATTTAATGCAATACCAATCATTGTAAAGGGGGTGCATGCAAAAATCATAAAAAACTAGGGTGAATAGTAATAAGTCTTGTTTAATTGTTTCATTTTTAGGGTAGCCCTCAACAACGATTCCTTTTAAGCATAGGTTCATGCGTCACCGTTTAAATTGTAACAGCTTAATTAATTAGTAAAAGACTAAAATGTTAAGGTTAATTATTCAATTTATAAAATTGACACAGTCTCACTACACCATATCACGGTTTTTCCGGCCGAAAAATTGGCGGCCAGATCCGGCGTGCCGGATCTATCTTGCGAAACCGGCGGCCAGCTGAAAGATGTCGGATCTCCCTCGCGGAATCGGCGGCCAGCTCAAGGGGGCCAGATCTATCTCTCGAAATCGGCAGTCAGCTCAATGGGGCCGGATCTATCCAACACGACCGCCGCATTCGGTCGTCACGGACGCCGCATCATCGACGAGGGGATTCGGGGGTTTAGGCCGCTACATCAGAGCCTCCATTTCGGGGGTTCAGGTCGCCGTATCAAACGGGATCTGCTTCGAAACGGATCCCCCTCTAATTCGGAGATCCAGGTCGCTGCATCAGAGGTTGGGGGTAATGGTCGCCGCATTAGAGGGAGATCCAGGCCGCCGCATCTGTGGAGCAGCCGAGATTGGTGTCCTGGCCGACGCACTGAAGGTTTTTTCAGCGTAAATTTATGAATTCGCGCCTTAAAAATTTTGCATGCGCGTCAAGTCTTCGACGATCCAGCTTCCATCCCTGGCCTACGATGAGATTTACCACGTTTGACTTGCTTGCCCTGGCCCTTGTGCTACCAGGCCCGCGATGAGCTTCCCTCCCTGGTAATCTGGTATGTGCCTCGATCCTTACTCATCCTCTTCATCATGGCGACAGTCTACAGATGTTGATCAGCATCTGGTAGATGCTTATCAGCATCTATGATCGATCTCTTCCGCCGTCGTTCGATAGTGATCTCATCCTCTTCATCTCGGCAATAGTCTACAGATCCACCGCCTGTGATCGATTGAGGAAATTTCCTGATCGAAGTTCCGGCCTCCACTTTGATTAAGATCTCTCGAAGTTCCCGGACATCGAAACATTTCTATCAATGTTAGATCCCTGATCTTCTTCAAAAACCCAAAAATTCCCACATCTTCCATCTCTTTTGAGCACGAGCCGCCATGGCAGTCTTCGGCAAGAGAAGCAAAGGTGGCGACGGTAGCGAGCGCAATCTCGAGTTGCAGTTGGTCGAACGGTGGCCAGAAGGATTAGGTTTAGTTAGGTTTAGAAATCCTAGGTCAAGGGTACACCCCATGGCCTATAGATCTTTGGTTTAGGGTTTGTTTTAGATCTCAGGTCTAGGGTTCATCCCATGTCTCATAGACCTTGGGTTTAGGGTTAGGTTTAGATTTGGTTTGGCTGCGGCGAGCAGCGGTTTAGTTCGGTGGTTCGCTGGTTCGGTGGCATGCAAAAGAAAATTTAAAATATTATGGAGGGGATCTTCGTCCATAGTATTTTAAATTTCTTTAGCTTAACCGATCTTTTTGTCAGGGACCGCTCATGCACTTCCCAAGAAGGAATCACTCCGAACATGAGAAATTAGAGTCAGCACGACAATTAGATTTGGTGAAGTTGGAAATTGTAGTTGAAATCAAAAGAGAAGGATGAAAACCCACTCGAATACCCTAAAAATTTCGCACTTAAAGAAAACCCAAGATTATTTTATGAATTTTACCAAAAATCAAGAAATCAAAAGATGAATCACACATTGCAATTGAAATCATAATATGAGAAGGTCGAAAACCCCCTCAAGCTAAAGAAACCAAAAAAACAAAAAAAAAAACAAATCACATGAACTGAAACACTAAATTATTTTAGTGTTTTCGCCGAAAATAAAAAAAGAGGAGAGGAAACACACATTACAATTGAAATCACGAAAGGAGAAGGCCATGGCAGTCTTCGGCACGAGAAGCAAAGGTGGCGGAGGAAGCGAGCACAATCTCGAGATGCAGTGGGTCGAACGGTGGCCAGAGGGATTAGGTTTAGTTAGGTTTAGAAATCCTAGGTCAAGGGTTCACCCCATGGCCTATAGATCTTTGGTTTAGGGTTTGTTTTAGATCTCAGGTCTAGGGTTCATCCCATGTCTAATAGACCTTGGATTTAGGGTTAGGTTTAGATTTGGTTCGGCTGCGGCGAGCAGCGGTTCAGTTCGGTCACTACAAAAAAAATAGTTTTTACCGACGGCAATTATCCGTCGGTAAAGTTAGTTTTCCGTCGGTAAATATTTATCGCAACGGAAGTCATTTCCGTCGCCAGTCTGTCGGGAAAAAAGGCGTCGGGAAAAATCGGCGACGGACATAAAATATCCGTCGGTATTAATTATTAATACCGACGGATATTTTGTATCCGTCGGTAATATACGAATATTTAATTATAAATATAAAAGTGTTTTGCCGACGGAATATTATTTTCCGTCGGCAATATATAAGATTATTACCGACGGAATATTCATATCCGTCGGCAATATATAAGGTTATTACCGACGGACGTTATAAATTCTGTCGGTAATATACAAATTATTTAAAAAAATAAAATAGCTTATTGCCGACGGAAGTTATAATTTCCGTCGACAAAAATACATGATTTTTTTAAAAAAAATTACTTAAATAATGTTTTTTAATTCCTGTGATTTACAATAATACCATAATATATTCAAATATTACCATAATTGACTAAATCAACAATTACCACAATTTATCAAATATTACCGTAATTCATCAAATATTACCATAATTTATCAAATATTACCGCAAATTATCAAATATTACCACAAATTACCAAATATTATCACAATACCAGACGATTATAGACAAGACCAAAAAATTGCCACATATTTATTACAAAATTACTTTTACATAATCCAAAATTGAGAGAAGTTACAAGTTACATGCCCTAGCTCAACCATCCCACGCCGCTCGGCACTAACGTTGGTGCTCTCATCCCCTGACGCTGCACATCCTACAATTAACATGTATTTGTTAAAAAAATAGTTTATATCTATAATTGAGAGTCTAAGCATTGAAAAATAATAAGTTAGCGTGTTTCGGATTTGAAATTGGTTTGGATTCGATCGGATCGTCATTGGATCGGCATCCGATAATTCGTACTTGGATTTTTATTGTATTTTGGACTTGCGAGCAAGTTCTAATTAAATATTTTAATAATTTACCCTCCGATTGATCAATTGAGAGTCTAAGTGTTGAAAAATCACAAGTTAGCGTGTTTCAGATTTGAAATTAGTTTGGATTCGATCGGATCATCATCGCATCGGCATTCGATAAATCGTACTTGAATTTTTTTTCATATTTCGGACTTGCGAGTAAGTTCTAATTGGATATTTTAACAATTTACCCTCCGATTGACCAATTTAGAGTCCAAGTGTTGAAAAACCACAAGTTAACATATTTCGGATTTGAAATTGGTTTTGAATTCGATCGGATCATCATCGAATCGGCATCCAATAATTCGTACTTAAAATTTTATCGTATATCGGACTTACGAGCAAGTTCTAATTGGATATTTTAACAATTTACCCTCCGATTGACCAATTGAGAGTCTAAGCATTGAAAAATCACAAGTTAGCATGTTTCGGATTTGAAATTGGTTTGGATTCGATCGGATCGGCATTCAATAATTCGTACTTGGAATTTTATCGTATTTCGGACTTGCAAGCAAGTTCTAATTGGCTATTTTAACAATTTACCCTCTGATTGATCAATTGAGAGTCTAAGCGTTGTAAAATCACAAGTTAGCGTGTTTCGGATATGAAATTGGTTTAGATTCGATCGAATCATCATCGGATAGGCATCCGATAATTCGTACTTGGAATTTTATCGTATTTCAAACTTACGAGCAAGTTCTAATTGGATATTTTAATAATTTACCCTCCGATTGACCAATTGAGAGTCTAAGTGTTAAAAAATCACAAGTGAGCGTGTTTTGGATTTGAAATTGGTTTGGATTCGATCGGATCGGCATCCGATAATTCGTACTTGGAATTTTATCATATTTCGGACTTGCGAGCAAGTTCTAATTGGATATTTTAACAATTTACCCTCCGATTGACCAATTGAGAGTCTAAGCGTTGAAAAATCACAAATTAGCGTGTTTCGGATTTGAAATTGGTTTGGATTTGATCGGATCATCATCAGATCGGCATCCGATAATTCATACTTGGAATTATATCATATTTCGGACTTGCAAGCGAGTTCTAATTGGATATTTTAATAATTTGCGCTCCGATTGACCCATTTAGAGTCTAAGCGTTGAAAAATCATAAGTTAGCATGTTTCGGATTTGAAATAGGTTTGGATTCGATCGGATCGGCATCGGATCGACATCCGATAATTCATACTTAGAATTATTTTATATTTCAGACTTGCGAGCGAGTTCTAACTGGATATTTAAACAATTTACGCTCCAATTGACCCATTTAGAGTCTAGGCGTTGAAAAATCATAAGTTAGCGTGTTTCGAATTTGAAATAGGTTTGGATTCGATCGGATCATCATCGGATCGGCATCCGATAATTCGTACTTGGAATTTTTCTATATTTCGGACTTGTGAGCGAGTTCTAATTGGATATTTTAATAATTTACGCTCCGATTGACCAATTTAGAGTCTAAGTGTTGAAAAATCATAAGTTGGCGTGTTTCGGATTTGAAATAGGTTTGGATTCGATCGGATCGTCATTAGATCGTCATCCGATAATTCGTACTTAGAATTATTTCATATTTCAGACTTGCGAGTGAGTTCTAATTGGATATTTAAACAATTTACGCTCCGATTGACCCATTTAGAGTCTAAGCGTTGAAAAATGATAAGTTAGCGTGTTTCAGATTTGAAATAGGTTTGGATTCGATCAGATCGGCATCCGATAATTCGTACTTGGAATTTTTCTATATTTCGGACTTACGAGCGAGTTCTAACTGGATAGTTTAACAATTTACGCTCTGATTGACCAATTTAGAGTCTATGCGTTGAAAAATCATAAGTTAGCGTGTTTCGGGTTTGAAATAGGTTTGGATTCGATCGGATCGTCATTGGATCGACATCCGATAATTCGTACTTAGAATTATTTTGTATTTCAGACATGCGAGCAAGTTCTAATTGGATATTTTAAGAATTTATGCTCTGATTGACCCATTTAGAGTCTAAGCGTTGAAAAATCATATGTTAGCGTGTTTCAGATTTAAAATAGGTTTGGATTCGATCGGATCGTCATCCGATAATTCGTACTTGGATTTTTCTGTATTTCGGACTTGCGAGCGAGTTCTAATTGGATATTTTAACAATTTACATTCTGATTGACCGATTTAGAGTCTATGCGTTGAAAAATCATAAGTTAGCGTGTCTCGGATTTGAAATAGGTTTGGATTCGATCGGATCATCATCGGATCGGTATCCGATAATTTGTACTTGTAATTTTTTCATATTTCGGACTTGCGATCGAGTTCTAATTGGATATTTTAATAATTTACGCTCCGATTGACCAATTTAGAGTCTAAGCATTGAAAAATCATAAGTTACCGTGTCTCGGATTTGAAATAGGTTTGGATTTGATCGGATCGTCATCGGATTAGTATCCGATAATTCATACTTGGGATTTTTTTATATTTCGGACTTGCGAGCGAGTTCTAATTGGATATTTTAACAATTTACCTCTGATTGACCGATTTAGAGTATAAGCATTGAAAAATCATAAGTTAGCGCATTTCAGATTTGAAATATGTTTGGATTCGATCGGATCGGCATCCGATAATTCATACTTGGAATTATTTTGTATTTCGAACTTGCGAGCGAGTTCTAATTGGATATTTTAACAATTTACACTCCGATTGACCGATTTAGAGTCTAAGCGTTGAAAAATCATAAGTTAGCGTGTCTCGGATTTAAAATTGGTTTGGATTCGATCGGATCGTCATCGGATCGGCATCCGATAATTCGTACTTAGATTTTTATCATATTTCGAACTTATGAGCAAGTTCTAATTGGATATTTTAACAATTTACCCTCCGATTGATAATTCGACCCCTAGCTCGCTTTCGTATACAATCGCTATGTTCATTATTTTTAAAGCCAACGATCTTCGATAATTATTAGAGATGCATGTCTTTCGTGTAGGAATTTCTTACACTTTTTCTTCGAGCATCCATCAGTGTCACATCTGAGCGACATCAATGTCACATCTGAGCGAGGTTAATTACGCATGCAGGGACCTCTACTGGTTAATTACTAGATGGAAGCAGGATTTTGATCTATCGAATTCATAACCTTACGACGAAATAGATCTTGCATGGAAATCATAGATATCCTTAGCTTACATTGTTCAATCTACCTTAAGGGAAGCTTAATTACTTAAAGAGATGCAAGGAATCAAAACTATAGAGCTCTTTATAGCGTGACGCACGAGCCATGCATGCACCGGCCCATACAGGCTGGCCATGCATGGGCCCGACGCTCCGCACGCAGCACTACCAGGGGAGGCACGTGCAAGGAAATCTCTGGACTCTGGTTCGTCTATGCCAACCTAGTTTTGTACGGAAAGCACTACTCGAACACAGAACTCGGCACACGCGCGGACATTGGGGATGTGATGGCTGAGGCATCGAGCGATGACCCCACATCAGCACTATGTCCGATAGTTTGTCTCATTTTTTGTTCAAATAGCAAGTTTTAATTCGATATTTTAAGAATTTACCCTCCGAATGCATTAGTATATAAAATAAGAATGATGATATCACACTAAGCAGATAAGAGAAAGAGAGAGAGAGAGATGCAGTGGTCTAATGAGGTATGAAAAAAATACCTGATCTGAAACAACAGCAAACACCAGCCATAAGAGAGATATGATCTGCAGGGGTTTTTGGGGGGTGCGATCCTCATCGCCAAAACGTGCTCTCTGCAGCCTCAACACCTGCAGCATGTCATCGTCGCCACTCATGTCGTCGTCGCCACTCCTCCTGTCGCCGGAGCCACTCCTCATGTCGTCGCCGCCACTCCTCCTGTCGCCGGCACCACTCCTCCTGTCGTCGTCGCCAAGCCTCCTGTCGCCGTCGCCACTCCTCCTGTCGTCGTCGCCACTCCTCCTGTCGTCGCTGCCTCCTCTGTAACCGTAACCGATAACGTTGTACAGCCTGATGCTCTCTCCAAACTGCCGCATCTCGTATCATGTTTCGCTCTTCAATCTGACGCTCTAAGAAATTATGAATCTCTCTTTCTAAAATACACAATTGATATCATCAAATCTATGCATTTGTAAAATTATAAATGCTATTTTAAAAATTTTTTCTTTTGAAAACACATACGATTCAGTTCCATCTCAATCCATGCTCTTCTAATTAAGAGATTCATATTATGGGTGCTTAACCTGAGCCGCCAAGCCACGTCACCGCTGGTGCCCACCACACTCACTCTGTCCATATGCGGCTGTGTGTATGAGAAAGAATAATAAAGATGTAAATGTATAATCCTTTGTAAGTAGACACCAACGTATATTTTTTTATGATCAAAATTTTAATAGACTATAACACGTAGAGAATTATGATTTCGAGGTAAATTTAAACCTAAATCTTTGAATATTCACCTACCCCTAACCTAAACCCGAAACCTAACCCTAATCCTAACCTAAACCCTAACCCTAATCTAAATCTAACCCTAACACTAATCTAAACCCTAATCCTAACATAAACCTAACCCTAACCCTAATCTAAACCCTAATCCTAACCTAAACCTAACCCTAATCCTAATATAAACCCTAATCCTAATCCTTACCCTAAACATAATCTAAACACTAACCTAAACCCTAAACCTAAGTCTAACCCTAATTCTATAACCTAAACCTAAACCTAAACAATAAACATAACCCTAACCCTAATTCTAAAGTCTAAACCTAAACCCTAACCTAAACCTAAACACTAAACCTAACCCTAATCCTAAACCCTAAACCTAACAATTAAGTTTTGCCGTCAGATTAATTAATTTCGTACGAATAACTTACAAAACTAGCATAAACTTAATATTTGAAAATGTAACATTCCAAAAAATTTCCATAATTCTTAATCGGAATTGGATTTTAAAATTCTGAAATTTCAGAATCAGAATCATAATAACATTTGGGATTTCAAAAAAATTTGGCAACTTTCGAAACACCTCTATTCCAATCCGATCCATCCGAAAATCAGCCCTAAATATATATATTGATCAAATCAAAAATTAAGTAGTTGACAAAATGAGTATTGTGCTAGAATTTTAAACTTTAGGGTACAATTTGGAACAAAATAGTTGACAAAAGGGGCATTGTGCTAACATTTCAAACTTTAGGGTTCGAATAGGGACAAATTTAAAGAGGGAGGAGGAGGAGAAGAGGAGGGGAACTCACCAGAGGAGGAGGAGGAGGAGGAGTCGCCGGAGGAGGAGGAGGAGGAGAAGGAGGAGGAATCGCCGGAGGAGGAGGAGGAGCCGGTGTCGGAGGTGCGCGGGAGGGGGGAGGCTGGAAGGGAGGGGAGGCCGGAGGTGCTCGGGAGGGGAGGAGAGGGCAGGGGTGGCCGGCTGGAGGGAAGGGGAGGGGAGGTCGCATTGCAGGGGATCGGGAGGGCAGTGGAGGGGAGGGGATCGAGAGGGCGCACAGTGGTTCGAAATAACAGAGAAAAGAGGGAGGATCGGTTTAATAATAATCGCAGGCATTTTACCGACGGATCTTATATTTCCGTCGGTAAATATTCATTTAATACCAACGGAAATTATATATCCGTCGGTAAAAATTTATTTAATACCGACGGACATTATATATCCGTCGGTAAAATGTATATCAAATATTATTATATTTCATTCTTTATAATACCGACAGCTAAATTTAAAGCCGTCGGTAATATTTAATATTTTACCGACGGATTTAATAATATCCGTCGGTAAATCTATTATACCGACGGAAATTGTTATACTGTCGGTAATTAAAATAAAAAAAATATTTAAAAATTCTTAGTGTTTTTGCCGACGGAAATTACTATTACCGTCGGTAATAAGTATATTATTACCGACGGAAATAAAATATTCCGTCGGCAAAATATGTCTTTTTTGTAGTGGGTGGTTCGCTGGTTCGGTGGCATGCAAATGAAAATTTAAAATATTGTGGAAGGGATCTTCGTCCATAGTATTTTAAATTTCTTTAGCTTAACCGATCTTTTGTCAGAGACCGCTCATGCACTTCCCAAGAAGGAATTACTCCCAACAAGAGAAATTAGAGTCAGCAAGACAATTAGATTTGGTGAAGTTGGAAATTGTAGTTGAAATCAAAAGCGAAGGTTGAAAACCCCCTCGAATACCCTAAAAATTTCGCATGTAAAGAAAACCCTAGATTATTTTATGAATTTTACCAAAAATCAAGAAATCAAAAGATGAATCACACATTGCAATTGAAATTAAAATATGAGAAGGTTGAAAACCCCCTCAAGCTAAAGAAACCAAAAAAAAAAAACCAAATCACATGAACTGAAACACTAAATTATTTTAGTGTTTTCGCCGAAAATAAAAAAAAAGAGAGGAAACACACATTACAATTGAAATCACGAAAGGAGAAGGACAAAATCCCCTCAAAAAACCCAAACAACTGAAAACCCTAAATTATTTTAGGGTTTTTATCGATAATCAAGAAGCTAGTCATGGGAGGGGAGGCTCCAGAAACCCTCAAGAAAATGAAATAAACGATAATCATACGAGCTCTACCCGTGAGCAACCAAACAAGCTGCAATGGTGTCTCTGTGACCGTCAGATTTCTTCGATCTTCTCCACCGGTGCTCACGGGTAGAGCTCGATGACAGAGTAAATACTCAGCAATGGAGAAATCTTGTAGTCTTTGAACCCAGCCTCATTGAAAAGTTTCTTCCATTCCGCTTCCTCACGCTCCTTCCCCCCAGGGCCTACCATCATGAGCACATCGTAGAAGAGCTGCGTCTCTGTGACCGTCGGATTGTCGGGCTGTGAGTTCACCACCGTGTCCACGATGATCACCTTCCCTCCCTCCTCCCTCGGAGGAATTGCTTCCTTGCACCGCTTCAGTATCTTCACGCAGTCCTCATCCCCCCAGTCATGAAGAATGGCCTGCATCAACCACCAATGTTTTAGTACTGCGTCGTTCAGGCATTTAGACAAACGGAAGGCGTACGTGCAACTCCAGAGGTTATTCAAGGAACCTTGTACCTTGAGGAAAAGGGCGTTGGCCGGTGGCACGTACACGAACATGTCCCCTCCGACGGCGTCAACCGTCGTCATACTCTCAGGCATGGCGGCGACGACGTGAGGGAGGTCGAAGACGGTGCACTTCAGCTCCGGGAAGGCCTCCGTGATCATCCGGGCAGCTGTCCCCGTGCCTCCCCCGACGTCCACCAACGTCTTAAGCCCTCGAAAGACGTCGGGGAGCTCGGAGACGATGTTCTTCACCACCCAGAGCGCGTTGCTCGCCATCGCCCCGTTAAACAGGCCGTTCAGCTCGGGGCGGTCGCTCATGAGCTCCCACATGCGTCTTCCGCCGTGGGCCAGCTCGAAAGGGGACGGCCCCCCCTCGGTTCTGAGCCAGGCGCTGGCGAGCAGCATTGGCTGCACCAGCACCTCGTCCAGCAGATACAGCAGGTACGCTCCCTTACTCGAAACAAGCTTCGAGAAGGGCGTCAACGAGTATACCGTCTCGCCCTCGGCCTCGCCCTCGCCCTCGCCCTCGCCTGCGGGGTGGCTCTGGGCGGAGAAGACGCCCCTGGCCACCAGGAGACGCATAATGCGGCGCAGCATCTGATCCTTCTCCGAGGGGATCGGGATCGATCTTGCCAGCTCGGAGAGGGAAAGAGGCCGGCCGTGGCTCTCCAGGATGTCGGCTATACCGAGCTCAACGGCACACTTGAGAGACATCCCGCCGATGTAGCTTAGAGCCTGGTTCACTATAAGGCAATGGGCTTGGAACTGCCCCTCACCATTTGATACTTCCATGGGACTAGTAGCCAATCTCTCTCTCTCTCTCTCTCTCTCTCTCTCTCTCTCTCTCTCTCTCCTCTTCTGTGAGAAATCCTGAGAGGCAGAGCACTGTGCTATACATACAGTCATCGTCTTCATATATAGAAGGGTTATTTTGACTTTGCCCCCCATATTTTGTCATGAATTAGACTTTTCACGCATATTTTCATTAATTAGACTTTACCCTCCAAAACCAACTGTTTCGTCAGCTCACCATCTAAGAGAAAGGGTTAGCTGACGGAAAATATATAAAGTTTTGGGGGGTGAGCTGACGGAACAGTTAGTTTTGGGGGCTAAAGTCTAATTAATGAAAATATGGGGGTAAAGTCTAATTCAAGGAATTATTTGGGCGGCAAAGTCAAAATAACCCTATATAGAAAGTAGTGTGGTGGTAGCATAGCAAGCTATTGTGCTGAACCATGGAAGCCAAATGTTGAGCATCTCCAACGGACTCCGAACTAGGAGCACCTTCTAAGACCGTGGGTTCCACTTTCAACTGCCACCTCATTGAAAATATCCTAGTTTAGAGGTGTAAGCTCCAACGGCCTCTAGGATGTCCGAGCCACTTTTGCACCAAACACCCTAATTATTTACAAGTTATCCAAACCCTTCAAATTTACACCAAACCCCTCCCACCTTAATTTTTTTTTCCCACACATCGATTTAAATATTAAAAAATATATATAATTATGAAAAATTTATGAATAACTTTTAAAAAAATATATAATATTTTTAACGGCTATATTATATCCATTGGGCATGATCCGCAACGCGACTCATATTTCTACAATCAACAGGTACATTTCTATCTATCGGGCACGATCTACGAATCGGCACATATTCCAAAAACCAAACAGATAGATTTCTATCTGTTGAACACGATCCGCGAGATGACACGTACTTCAAGGGACAAACTTATAAATTTCTATCTGTTGGGCACGATATAAGAGGTGGCTCGGATTTCAAGAGCTAAACTGATAGATTTCTATCCGTTGAGCACGACATGCGAGGTGGCACGCATTACCACCACCAACAGATAGATATATATCCGTTGGAATTTTTTCAATATAAAGATATCGCTTCTCTCATCACACCATGACATATTCATACTCTGTCCAAACCATCCACTCTCCAGACATCATATCCGGTTTGAGCCCTACCGACAACACGTCGAGCAGCAGGATGATAGCTCCACCCTTAGAATGTTATTTTTTTTGGGAGCCACCGCGTGTGAGGAAGAGCAACAAACTGAAAGTTCAAGCCGATGTAGAAGACACGGCTCCGTACCAGGCCACGCCGTGCTTGATCGTAGTAGACTGGAAGGTCATAATCAGCTATTCCAAGAATACTTCCCCGATCAGCCGACTTACCTTCCTTACCAGTTTCGGCGGAGATTCATGATGAGTCATCATTTCTTCCTGCGGATCCATGACGCAGTCGTGGACCACAACAACTACTTTATTCAAAAGAGGGACAATGCTAGAAAATTAGAAATATCTAGTCTTCAAAAGATTACCGCCGCTATACGGATGCACGTGTATGGAGCATCCGCATAGTCCGTAAACGACTACGTTCGGATCGAAGAAAGTACTTTGATTAAGAGCTTTCAGAGGTTTGTTCGAGTAGTCATCAATGTCTTTGGGGAGGAGTATCTTCGTTCACCCAATAACGAAGATGTTGCATGACTCCTCGTAGAAGGTGAACAATGAGGGTTTCTAGGCATGCTCGAAAGCATTGATTGCATGCACTGAAAGTGGAAGAATTACCCAACAACCTGGCAAGGTATGTACATTGGCCATATTCACGAGCTAACAATTATTTTAGAGGCTGTAGCTAGCAAAGATCTATGGATCTGGCACTCCTTCTTCGAGCTGTCAGGGTCGCATAATGACATCAACATCCTCGATCGTTCACCGGTCTTCAGACAACTTACAATCAACGGACATGACTATAATATAAGGTACTATCTCGCCGATGGGATTTACCCCTCATGGTCAACATTAGTGAATATTATCCCAGTACCTCGAGGAAACAAGAATAAGTACTTTGCTCAATAGCAAGAGGGGGCAAGGAAGAATGTCAAGCGAGCTTTTGGAGTATTGCAAGCCCGATTTGTGATAGTAAGAGGGCTGACATATTTTTGGCAACCGAATGTGCTTTTAGACATAATGACAGCTTGCATTATAATGTGTAATATGATCATTGAAGATGAACGAGATCTTCACCACCCAGAGCGCATTGCTCACCATCGCCCGTTAAACAGGCCGTTCAGCTCGGGGTGGTCGCTCATGAGCTCCCAGATGCATCTTCCGCCGTGGGCCAGCTCGAAAGGGGACAGCCCCCCCTCGGTTCTGAGCCAGGCATTGGTGAGCAGCATTGGCTAGCTGCACCAGCACCTCGTCCAGCAGATACAGCAGGTAGGCTCCCTAACTCGAAACAAGCTTCGAGAAGGGCGTCAACGAGTATACCGTCTCGTGCTCGCCCTCGCCTGCGGGGTGGCTCTAGGCAGAGAAGACGCCCCTGGCCACCAGGAGACGCATGATGCGCAGGCGCAACATCTGGTCCTTCTCCGAGGGGATCGAGATCGATCTTGCCAGCTCGGAGAGGGACAGAGCCCGTTTGTGGCTCTCTAGGATGTCGGCTATACCGAGCTCAACGGCACACTTGAGAGACATCCTGCCGATGTAGCTTAGAGCCTGGTTCACTATAAGGTTCTGGGCTTGGAACAGCTCGCTAAACCCCTCACCATTTGATACTTCCATGGGACTAGTAGCCAATACCTCTCTCTCTCTCTCTCTCTCTCTCTCTCTCTCTCTCTCTCTCTCTCTCTCTCTCTCTCTCTCTCTCTCTCTCTCTCTCTCTCTCTCTCTCTGTATGTGTGTGTGTGTGTGAGAAATCCTAAGAGGCAGAGCACTCTGCTATACATACAATCATCATCTTCACATATAGAAAGTGGTGTTAGTGTTTGTTTTTGCTTTTTGGCTTTGGGTGGCATCTTCTAGCACCAAAGTAATAGCTGTCGTTGCGTTGAGTGTGATTCATCGGTAAGGCTGGGTGTAATCGACAGTTGTAATTCAGTTTCGGCCTTAAACTATCTTGATCCTATGAGGTTATATGTCTCAAAAAAAATAAAGATTTTTACATACACCACCCTGACAAAATATTGATATTACATTAAAAAAAACTATAAGGTTTGTTAACCACCTAATAAATTCTGACATTTAATAAAACATCCGCATGGCTACCTAAAACCCCTAGTACGATACCCCTCTTGTTCGGGGTTTTTACTAAATGTCAAAAAAAGTTAGGGGGTTATTAATAAAATTTTAAAATTATGGGTGTTTAATGCAATACCAATCATTGTCAAGGGGGTGCATGCAAAAATTATAAAAAACTAGGGTAAATAATAATAAGTCATGTTTAATTGTTTCATTTTTAGGGTAGCTCTCAACAACCTTTCCTTTTAAGCCTAGGTCCATGCTTCACCGTTTAAATTGTAACGGCTTAATTAATTGGTAAAAGACTAAAATGTTAAGGTTAATTATTGAATTTACTAAATTGCCACAGCCTAAAAAACCACATCTAATCACTATGAATCGTTCAATTTCAAAACGATAGGAATCACTATATATATACTACAACGATTTTATTATAGTGAAATCATTGTAGCAACTATAGTGATTTTCATCATGGTTGCTAAAAACAGCTTTGATACAGCAAAATCACTGTAGCAATGATACTTAATTTTATGCAAATAATATTCATCAATTCTGTACTTTGAAATCACTGAAGCGCTAAATATCATTTCATATAATTGAGTGATTTCAATGTAGTACTACAGTAATTTCACTATAACTGCTATATTTATTTAAAATGATACTCAATTCCCAACAATGAAATCATTGTAGCATTGAGTATCATTTTCATATAATTGACTATCAATTTAAATGATATTCACCTATACAAAACGGAACTCAAAATCTCTATAGTGATTTTAAATGGTACTCAAATATATAAAATAAAACTCAATTAAATTGAGTTTTATTTGCATATAGTTGAGTATCATTGCTACAATGATTTAATTGTAGTAAGTCTTTTAGCAGCCACGGTGAAAATCATTATAGCAATTATATTGGTTACAATTGATATTCAAATATACAAAATAATACTCAATTAAATTGAGCATCATTGCTACAATCTAATAATCTATATCTATATCTATATATATACTAAAATGGAAATCTCTCCCGTTTTGTGACACGTGGACGTCTTTTAAAGGCTAGAATTCTTCTTCCGTGTGTGCGGGGCTCTCTTTTAAATCCATTTAAAAACCTACCATAAAGATGATAAATTTTTATTTAATGTTAATCTCTCTCTCTCTCTCTCTCTCTCTCTCTCTCTCTCTCTCTCTCTCTCTCTCTCTAACAAGTGAATCAGACTCATCAAACACATTCGGGCATTGCCCGGGTTTCTTACTAGTATCTATACTAAAATGAAAGTCTCTCTCCTATATTGTGGCACGTGGATGTCTTTTAAAGAGCTAGAATTCATTTAAAAACCTACAATAAAGATGATAAATTTCCATTCAATGGAATTTAATGGTCATTTGATGTTAATCTCTCTCTCTAACAAGTGAATCACACTCATTTCCGATATCACACTTCTTCGAGCAGCTACGATGTCGTCTTTGCCCAATGGCATACATCAAGAACATTCGGGCATTGCCTGGGTTTCTTACTAGTATCTATACTAAAATGGAAGCTGTTGGGGGTAACTGGAACCCCGTATCTTGGACAACATAGTATCAGACACACTTAAGGTAGAGCTCGCACAGGAGCCCGTCCAGGAGTTGCAACCCTCAGTCCACTCCACCGCCACGAAGCTACGCCCGAAGCTTGTTATGAATAACAAGAGGCTCCTACATGCGGAAGCCAAGCACAACTTTGTCGATCTAATATTTAGCTTCCTAGCATTCCCTATGGGCTCGATCAAACGGCTATCGGGAGCGAGATCGCACAGGAGCTCGCCCAGGCTCGCACAGGAGCTCGCGCAAAACTCGCACAGGAGCTCTGGCCAAAGAGGAAACTTCAAATAGTATCAAACGAACACCGGTGGAACGCTCAAAGAGATCGCCAGGCCGCTCCCGTTGTCGAAAGAGGTCGCCCTCTCCGGAGCCCGACTCTTGGCAAACATGGAGAAGAGAGCGGATCACCCGAACCCATTGTCGAAGAGGTCGCCTTCCTAAGAACCCGACTCTTGATAAGGATGAAGAAGGTAGAGCATTAAGGGCGAGCTCGCTTTTGCTTCCTCCTTAAAGTCGCCCCCAGTGAAGCGGCATAAAGGCTGCCAGGTGTCAAAACCCCTCTGAAGCTACGTGGACGATTGTAGTCCACAGAAGCCCGCCCGAGTCGGTTCGAGACCTCCCAGACTTGAACATTCCAGAAGATCCATCTGGCTGCAACAAGACAGGTACTCTCCCCCACTCCATCGCCTGGCGAGCTAGGCGACAAAGTCTGCCAGAAGCCCGATCCCCAAAGGTTGTCAGGGACCCATGTGGGCCGAAACGTGGGGGGTCTAGAAGGTGCCGGAAGAAGCGGCCAGGTGTTGCGTCCTGATAGAACGCAAAAGGCTATAAAGGTACCACCCTCGGCTCCAAAGTACAGGTTCGAAACCCTCATCCCTACCACTTTCGTCTACTACAGCTCTCCATTGATCACCTGAGACTGACTTGAGCGTCGGAGGGCCTGCACTCCTAAGGGAGCCAGCCGTTCTTACGCTTTTCTTTGTCTTGCAGGAAGATCGCATGGACCAACGAAAAATATCCCCAAACAGAAGCTTCTCTCCCATGTTGTAACACATGGATGTCTTTTAAAAAGATATAATTCTTCTTTCATGTGTGAACGCGGATCTCTTTTAAATCCATTTAAAAACCTATCATAAAGATGATAATTTTCATTCAATGACATTTAATGGTCATTTGATATTAATCTCTCTCTCTCTCTCTCTCTCTCTCTCTCTCTCTAACAAGTGAATCACACTCACATCATATTTCAAACTTCTTCGAACAGTTGTGATGACATCTTTGCCAAATGGCGTGGATCAAGCACATTAGGGCATTGCCTGAGTTTCTTACTAGTATAATACAAAACTAGAGCTCTCTCTCCCGTGTTGTGACATATTGATTGCTTTAAAAGAGCCAGAAACCTTCTTCCATGTGTGAACACAACCCTCTCTCTCATAAATCCTATTAAAAATGTACTATAAAGATGAAAAATACCAATGCAATGGTATTTAATAATTATTTGATTAATTAAAAAATTCATTAGTATTCTCTCCCTTTCACTCTTACAAGTGAGTCACACTTGGACGAGTGAATTACAATCACTTCCAATTCGACACTTCTTCGGATGGCTGTGATGTCATCTGTATTAAGTGGCTTGCACCAAGTTCATCCGCGCATTGTCTGGGTTTCTTACTAGTGATTTTATTGTAGGAGTCTTTTTAGCAATCACAACGAAAATCATTGTAGCAGGTACAATGATTTCACTGTAGCTGCTACAGTAAAATCATTGTAGTAACCCATGCCACTGTTTTTGTAAAGAAAAAATATGTTCACATATTATAACTTGTTAACTAATGTAGGAAGTTCCAATGTGTATTTTTGGTATTTAAAAAAAGGGTTATTTTGACTTTGCCCCCCAAATTTTACCTTGAATTAGACTTTACCCCCCACATTGTCATTAATTAGACTTTACCCCCCAAAACTAACTGTTCTGTTAGCTCACCATCTAATAGAAAGGGTGAGCTGACCGAAAAGAAATACAGTTTTGGGGGGTGAGCTGACGGAACAGTTAGTTTTGGGGGGTAAAGTCTAATTAATGAAATAATGGGGGGTAAAGTCTAATTCAAGGCAAAATTTGGGGGGCAAAGTCAAAATAACCCATAAAAAAACACGTCATCAAAAGCGGTTGACAAAGGACGTATTCCTTGCAAAATCATGGGAGGGGATCACCCTTAAAAATAATTTTTGATTCTGTGGACCTAGTATTAGATGAAATCATTAGTTGTTTTGTACTTTTTCTTGATGCTATTTTCAAGACTTATACTTGATTTTTTTCAAAAAAACTATAAATTGATAGTTCTCATAGGTGGGGGCAAATTTGAGGTACAACTTATACCCCCACTAATTAATGCATGGAAAATACTATTTGATACTTTCCTTTTTAAAAAATATGGTAAATTGTACTTTGCCTCCCTGAAGTTTAGGTAGTGGGTAGTGGGTAGTGGGTAGGGAGGCCAAATAAAAGTTAGTAGTGGGTAGTGGGTAGTGGGTAGGGAGACCAAATAAAAGTTAGTAGTGGGTAGTGGGTAGGGAGGCTAAAAATGTTGGTTTCCGGTCATTTGTATGTGCTATAGGTAGGGCTGGCAATTTCGGACCCGACACGGCAGACCCGACACAAAGTTAGTGGGTCTGGGTCAGGGCTAAACGGGTTCAGGTCCTAAACGGGTCGACACGATAGACCCGTTTAATAAACGGGTCGGGTCCGGGTTTAGGTCTGGAGATGGTAGACTCGGGAAGACCAGTTTAATATTCAACGGATCAGGTCGGGTCTACCCGCAATCCAATGCTGTAATATATAGTATCAACGGGTTTATCGGGTTAGGTCGGGTCGAGTCAAATTGGGTCAACTGAATAAACCCGAGTGGTTAACGGGCCTTATCGGATCTACCCGATTATAAACGGGTCGGGTACGGGTTTAGGATTAGTTAAACGGATCGGGTCCGGATCTAGAGGTTTTAGACACGACCCGAAACTAGACAAGACACGAACCCGACCCAACACGACCCATTGCCACCCCTAGCTATAGGTCTGTAGTTTTTATTTTTTTTTTTAAACAGCAAATCTGTAATGTTGTTGGCAGAAAAGGAAGTCACATGGAGGCCAATGAAAATGTCTCTGCACGTGCATGGATTCGATTCTGGCTGCCCCCTGGATTATTTTCTTAACCTAATTTTATTTATTTTTTAATGGTTACTAGTCAGGGGCGGAGCTACAGAGGGGTCAGGGGGGCAGCTGCCCCCTGGATTATTTTTTGATAGTACGTAGAACTACAGGACCTCCACACAGTCCCACCGTTGATCCCCTAATGCCCCCCTCCTCCTCTCTCAAATCTCAATCTGAAGGTTTCTTCACGTCCCCCATTATTGTTCACACTGCTTGGAAATAAAAAAATCCAAATAGAAAACATCTGTTTACGATGTTGATCGAAGCCTACTTCAGAACAAGGCACATCATCCCAAGAGACTCTAGTATCTTTACATAGCCTTTGTTGGATTTTTCTTCCAATAGAAATGGCATGGAGTAGGGACCATTTCGGTAATATCACCTGGCAGAAGACCTCCATTCTTGCCACCATCCAGGCATTGGAGGTTCGGGGGGAGGCATCTCCTTTGACGGAAGCTGAGAGGGGGGAATTATCTCGCCTGAACTTGACCTAGGGCAATATCCTACAGAAAGAAGAGGTCATGTGGCGACAGCGTTTCAGAAAGCAATGGATCACACTGGGTGACGCCAACAATCCTACATCCATCGGATCAAGTCGTCGTCGCAAGAACTTCATCTCCTCCTTGGTTCATGATGGTGATACTTTTTCTTCAACTTCAGAGATCCTCCAAGAGGTGTCTCGCTTCTTTAAGGACTCCTTTCACGCAACTGATCGGTCCGGGTGTCTGTTGATTGGGACGCTTTGGAAATACCTCGGCTGGGGTCGAATTCGACAGTGTACGTAGTTTTCACGAAGGAGGAATTTCGAAGAGCAGTCTTTTTTTTTTTTGAGAGAGGTAAAAAACGAATTTATAAAGGAAAACAAGAGCAGTTACATATCACGGCTTAACTCAGGACAAGTAAGCAGACACCAGACCAAATAGGGCCACATACCGGCACCTAGTACCAAAACCTAAACAAGACACCTGAAGTAAGTTAGGACAGCACATACACCACTTGCTTCACTAACTTACAACCAAACACCCTTAGCTGAGAGCAACACAACCTGAGACACACACCCCCAGGAGTGGTACCCAATCAAGGTAACTCCAAAGAACCACCAGCTCCGCTACGAGTAGATCTGTCACTATCTCCCATAGGCCACTGGTTCTTAATTCTCCTACCTACGTTTTCAACCACCAAATATCGAGAGAACGTTAGGTACTCCACCCTCGCCAAATGACTCCATCCCCAGTGCTGGACAGCCAAACTAGAAAAAAAAAAAAAAAAAGAACTTTCCTCAGCATCCAAATCATAGGATACCTCTACTTCGTCTCCATAAATCGCCTCAGCCTCAAGGAGCTTCGCTAGTATTCTCTTCGCTCTCTCAATGTCTTCCAAAGGGAAACCAATAAATTCCTTCTCCTCGATGCCAAGGCCAATCCACTTCGAAGGATCATCCTCTTCGGTTTCACTAGAAGCACTCAAATCAGCCTCCTCTGTGACCAAGGCTTCAGCATCACAAATGCCACCCACGCCCTCAGGCTCCGCACCTACTACGGAGACGTCAGCAGCTCCCGTTTCCAACTCATGCAAGACAGCAAACCTGGACCCTTTACAGCATAAACCTGCAGAAGAAGCAGGTTGTTGTTGCATTGGACCCTCCTTGGATGCACTTTCAGATTCTGCAGCATCTTCTCATAGCATTGAGGAAGATGCTGAGGCATTTCTGCGTAACACTGAAGGGCAGTTTTTCAATCTAAAGGTAATGGCGCTCCTGGCTCAGATGGGTTCCCAATGGGCTTCTATCAGAAATTTTTGGAAATCGTCAAACCGGCCAGAGCTTTGTCGCATTCGCTATTTGAACTACTCTTGGATTATTCTATTGCCTAAGAAGAGTGTCATATAGAACATTTGGGATTATCGTCCTATTAGCTTGGCGAATTGTCTCTACAAGATTGTTTCAAAGGTCCTGGTCAATAGGTTGGCAGCCAGCATCGACACACTCGTGTTCCCTTCCCAAACGACATTCATCAAAGGGCAAATGATCCTCAATAGTGTGGCGACAGCTGAAGAGACCATATTCCATCTCCGTGAATCGCATTTGGAGGGGGTTCTTCTGAAGCTGGATTTCGAGAGGGCTTTTGACCAAATTCGGTGGGATTTTCTCCTTGATTTGTTGTGGACAAAGGGCTTCTCGAAACATTGGTTGGGATGGATCCAAAAAATTCTTCACTCGTCAAAAATTGACTGCTTGGTGAACGGGGTTCAGAGGAGAGTTCAAAGTTCATAAAGGTTTGAAACAAGGCTGTCCACTCTCTCCTTATCTCTTCTTATTGGTGGTGGATGTTTTTGATGCCATCATTCATAAGGTGAACAATAAGGGACTCATGAGGGGAATAGAAGAATCGGCCTAGTCTACCTTCAACCTTCCCTATGCCGACGACTCCCTCCTCTTCACCGATACCTTTCCTTTCCAATGAATTTCCCTGAAGATCCTCCTCTATGGCATTGAGCTTTCTTCGAGTCTGAAAATTAATTTCCTCAAGAGCAATTTGTACTATATCGACCAAGACGATGCGGATCCAACTTTGGTGAGAATTCTGAACTGTAGGGAGGCGTTCTTGCCAATGAAATATCTAGGCATTCCGGTTAGTAATAAGGTCTTGAGGCGAGAAGATTGGGAGAAGCTAATTCAGAAAATTGAGAAGAGACTTGAGGGGTGGCAGGAAAGATTTCTATCATCCGGTGGGCGGCTAGTACTAGTGAATGCAGTCCTCTCTACCTTTCCTTCCTACTATCTCTCCTTCTTCAACTTCCCTTCTTGGGTGATAGAGCGAATAGACAATATTTGAAAGTCTTTCCTCTGACTGGGAGTTGGTAACACGGGGGACGCATACCACCTTCTTCGATGAGATCAAGTTTGCCTTCCGAAGAACCTTGGCGATATGGGGGTGCTCGACCTTAGACGTTTCAATATCTCCATACTCGAGACGTGGTGGTGGCGGCTCAGAACGACTCCACTAACTCTTGGCGTGGCATCTTACTGGCAAAGTACTTTAAGAAATTCTCCCCACTGCAGACCAGGAGTAGGACACCTGGACGAATTTCACATTTTTGGCAAAAACAGAGAAATAACATGTGCTTTAGGCCAAACAGTCTCTTAATTATTTATGTTAACGGATAGTCCCACATCGGTAAGGGAGGCACCCATCACCCGCTTAATATACCCCCTGTGGACCTCCCCTTACAAGCCGGTTTTGTGAGGTGCAAGGGTTTCTAACATGGTATCAGAGCTAGCCTGTCTCCTGCTCCTGCTCCGGGTGCTCCCAACCGATCGTGCCTTGCCATGCGTGCTCCACATGGGAGGATCCTTGCCACGCGTGCTCCGCGTGAGGGGGAGTGTTAACGGATAGTCCCACATCGGTAAGGGAGGCACCCATCACCCGCTTAATATACCCCCTGTGGACCTCCCCTTACAAGCCGGTTTTGTGAGGTGCGAGGGTTTCTAACAATTTAAAAAAAAAAAAAAATTAGCACAACCGTTGCACCATACAACCTCAGGGCCTATTGCGATTCAAAGAGACATGGGATAGTTGCCACATCGATCAGTCTGTATAGAAGAAATCTATCCACACTTCCCATTCATCCTCTCATGGCCTCGATGAAGCTGTTGAGATTCTGACTAGAAGACCCCCCTTCTCCGACGCTCCTTCTGGCTTTGCCCTTCCACTCCAATGCCCTTGCCCTCACCCCCCCGTCCATCAGCAACTCCTCGGCCTTCGACACGATCCGACGGCTCTCGACGACCCCACTCTGGTCAGGCTCCATCCTCAAGCCAATCCTCCAGTCATCGCAGATGTAGCTCTGGTTGAGGAACTGGTCGGCAAAGTAAGGCCAGCAGAGGAAAGGAACCCCGGTCATCATCCCTTCCATGGTCGAGTTCCACCCACAGTGGGACAAGAAGCAAGCAACAGCTGGGTGGGCCAGCACCTCATTCTGGCGAGCCCAGCCCACGATCCTGCCTCGGTCCCCAACCCGGTCTCGGAACCGGTCCGGGTCGAACCCGGTCGTGAGGCCGGGCCTCACGACCCAGAGGAACGGCCGGCCGGAGAGCTCGAGCCCGAGCGCGAGCTCTTGGAGCTGGCGCTGGTTGAAGGTCGTGACGCTCCCGAATGCCACGTAGATGACCGAGCCGGGGAGCTGCTCGTCGAGCCAGCCCATACAGGCGGCGTCCTCCGGCCAGAAACTCCCGGTGGGTCTGCCGAGCTGGCGGCCGGTGAGCAGCGGCCCCACCGGCAGGATGTCGGGGAGGAGCGCCAGCGCGGGCGACTCGATGTCGGCCGATGAGTTGCAGAGGATGAACTCGGAGAGGTCGGTGATGGTGGTGTCTCCGACCAAGCGCCGGAACATTCCCTGGGCGGCTCGGGAGTCGCCAACCTTGTTCCATACGAACTCGGCTGGGCTCATGGGCGGCATCCCGGGACCCAGCCGGATTACCTCTTGTTTCTTTGGTACTCCTGCATGAAATGAAAAATCAGGCCTTTACATCCATTCTAGGGCGGCAACTTGGGAGGGTTGGACCCGAGCCCAACTCGAGTTTTGGATTGGTTTGGATTGATGTATTTAAGATTAGGTTGGGTTAGGGTTGAAAAAATACAATCTAAATTAAATTCGGGTTGGACTCAGGTTGCAGGGTCGGGCAATCCAATCAATCCGAACCCAAGTACTCATGTGTGATATGGGTAACAATCACAATCGTCCCGAGTAATCATTGCCTGAGGGGTCGCAATCACAATCATCTGTTTCACCATGTTCCATATTATTTATTTGCTTCTTGCTTATCAAATAAAGATATTTTTTAATGATATCGTAAATTGCATGGATTGAAAGCTAGGTTCAATTCAACGACACGAGCTTCGGTTCTTAGAAGATGTAGATAGACGATATCCTATATCAAAAGGACTTCTATTTGTTTCTGGGCGGTCTAGCGGACAAGCCGAAAAAGATGCCTGAAAATGATCGGGTGCTTCTTGACAGAAAGGTGATGAGCCAGATTCATCTCTCTTTGTCTCCGACAGTGACCTTTAACATCTCCAAAGATAAGACCACAACGGACATGATGAAAGCACTTTCCGGTATGTACGAGAAACCTTCGGCCTCGAATAAGATTTTTCTCATAAAGACTGCTCAATATGAGGATGGTCGATGGCTGGAGCATAGCAGAGCATGTTAACACCATCAATGGGGTTACGAGCCAATTGGAGACTGTCGAAATTAATTTTGATGATGAGAGTAGGCTCTTCTGATCTCTGTCGGGACTTCCAGATAGTTCTGATGGTGTTGTGACGACGGTTAGCAATTCTTCCAATACTGCGAAGATGAGGTTTGAAGATGTGGTGGGAATACTAAGTGAAGAAGCACGTAGGAAGGGTTTGGGTGTTTTTGTGGAATCTTCTGGCCAAGTGATAGTTGTGAGACCGGATACGAAAAGCATGAAAAAGGTTATATGTTGGAAGTGCGGAAAGTTCAGGCATGTGAGGAGCATGTGCAAGTAGAAAGGTGGTCGGGCAATCCAATCAATCCGAACCCAAGTACTCATGTGTGATATAGGTAACAATCACAATCGTCCCGAGTAATCATTGCATGAGGGGTTGCAATCACAATCATTTGTTTCACCATATCGCATATTATTTATTTGCTTCTTGCTTATCAAATAAAGATATTTTGTAATGATATAGTAAATTGCATGGATCGAAAGCTATGTTCAACGACACGAACTTCGATTCTTAGAAGATGTAGATAGATGATGTCCTATATCAAAATGACCTCTATTTGTTTCTGGGCGGTCTAGCGGACAAGCCGAAAAAGATGCCTGAAAATGATTGGGTGGTTCTCGACAGGAAGGTAATGGGCAAGATTAGTCTCTCTTTGTCTTCGACGGTGGCCTTCAACATCTCCAAGGAAAAGATCACGACGGACGTGATGAAAGCACTTTTCGTTATGTACGAGAAACTTTCAGCCTCAAATAAGGTTTTTCTCATAAAGACTGCTCAATATGAGGACGGTCGATGGCGGGAGCATATCTAACGGGTTACGAGCCAATTGCAAACTGTTGGAATTAATTTCGACGATGACATCAGATCACTTCTGATCTTTGTCGGGACTTCCAGATAGTTGCGATGGTGTTGTGACGGCGGTTAGCAATTCTTCCGGTACTGCGAAGATGAGATTTAAAGATGTGGTGGGAATACTAAGTGAAGAAGCTGCACGTAGGAAGGGTTTGGGTGTTTCTGTGGAATCTTCTGGCCAAGTGATAGTTGTGAGGCCAGATGCGAAGAGCATGAAGAAGGTTGTATGTTGGAAGTGCAGAAAGTTCGGGCATGTGAGGAGCATGTGCAAGTAGAAAGGTAAAGCAAGTTCCAGAAAGGGCTATGAATCGGCTAACGGCAATAGAGATGCCGAGGTTGAGAGACATGAAATTCAAGTATCGATCTTCAAAGATGATGGAGTGGTAATCTTGGCAGCCTCTGAGTATGATAGTCAAGATTGGATACTTAATAGTGGTGCCACACACCACGTTTGTTCAAACGGGGCATGGTTCAACACCTATGCGGAGTGTGAAGGTGGCAGTATTACGATTGGGGATGGCTCCAGGATGCTGTCCAGGGGAGTCAGAAATATTTGCTTGGGGAAGTCTGATGACTCCATTCAAACCCTCATGGGCGTTCGTCATGTTATGGGTATAGGAGTAAATATGATCTCGTTTTTCAGATTGGATTCTCTCGAGTATGGGATTATCGGTTCAGGTAGAGCCCTAAAAGTCACGGATGACACTTCTTTAGTCTGGAAGGGAGTCTGCAGAGGAGGCTTGTATAAATTCACAGTGAGGGCAGTTCCAGGAGCGGTGCGCTCAATGAAGTGCAAGTCCGCAGGTCGAGCCAGCCCGAGTGCAAGTGAGACGAGGAAGGAGTGGGTTCCAGTCAAGTCCAACACCAAGTTGGGCTCAGTCGGTCATTGCCTATAAATGATCGGGCACCCGAATGGGTGCAGGCACCCATGTAAGGTGACCAAGGTGTGTGACAAGGATGGTAAGGATTATCACAGGTTTCTCAGACAAATGACGATGTTGGTTTTCAAGCCGAGGTGGAGATTGTTACAGTTTTTGGCTTGGAAAACCAGCGGGGGTAACGAACTCGCCCGGGCGAAATTGAGGCTCGCCCGGGCAAGTCTGCCAGCAACCCAGCGGGCAGAAACCACAGCAAACTCGCCCGGGCAAGCCTAATTTTGCCCTGGTCAATTGGGCTGGACAGGTGTGGGCTGGGCATATGCGGGTCGTGGTTTTGGTCGATTTTTGGGGGGGTTGTGATTTCTCTTGGGCTGTTTTCTCCTCTCCTATTTAAAGCGGGCTTAGATGGCCCTAGGATTACATTGAAGACATTGAGAGCAACACGAGAATAGAGCAAGGAACCGTCATCTAGGGTTCTTGCGGCCGCATGGAAGAAGGGAAGGAGAAGAGGAGAGAGAGAGAAGAAGAGAGAAGGAAGAGGAAGAACAAGGAAGGGTTCTGTTATGGATTCTCGATGCATCTTTTTCAGCTTCAATCTCAACGGGCATTCTCATTTCTCAGGAGATTCCGGTATTCTCAGATATTTTTGCAGGGATCTCTACTTCGTGTTTGTAACTTCTGAGAGGGATCATTGAGTGGTTTGCGGGCTTCCGACAAACAGAGAGTTTATTCTCTTGGATCGTGATAATCTAATCCTTGTTGTTGGTATATATCGTTGTTTGTTGTTGTATGGTGGATCGATTCTCTTGTTTCTGCATGGCTGTGAACCTCAATCTTGGTGCGACGCTTCTGATTGCACTCGACAAATAGATGGTGTGTGTGTGTGCGACTAGTGGGATTTTCAGGGTTTTGATCTCCGATTATTCCCAACAATATATAATGTTGGGGATATATGCCCAAATCGATTTCAGGCGGGCCTCTACTGCAAGTGTGTAATGCTTCTCAATTCGCATTCCTGGCTCGCATTACACAATAGGATAATGCTATATATCCAGAGCATCTGGTTTTCCATCTGAGAAATGCTATTCAGCTCGGAGGTTTTCCCGATTTCACCGGCCCGATTGATGTGGCAACATGCAACTGGTGCTGTTAAAGATTTTAAAATTGCTAGTGGGTTTCGGCCACCAGTTGCACGCTGCCACGTCAATCGAGCCTGCGAAATCGGGACAAACCTTTGGGCTGAATAGCATTTCTCTTTCCATCTAGATCAGGCTATCATAATCATAGCAATCCATTACACCCAGATCTGACCGGTGAATCGCACTGAATTCAGAGAAAAAATTCATACTCAAGTTAGAGAAAAAATGTATTGATCTGTTGTATAACCGCTATCATGACCGACCAATGATGCAGAGTCGTGTTCAAGCTTTATCACAATGGTTGTTCATGTTCCAAATTTTGATTCAAATTTGAACACGTGGTGCATTATTATTGGTCACTCATGCTACCGGTTATACAAGGTGGTCAATAAATTTTTGGGAGACTTAGTGAACGGTCCTGACAAGTGATCGGTTTAAGGGAAAGAATAGCCAACAAGATGGTGTTGTACCATATCCCTCCCGAAAAGGATGTAGCTAGAGCAAGTCACACACGTGACTTTTATCCCATTTTAATGACCAAACTTTCCCTTAGAGTATGCCCCTCTGTCCTTGTTGCTACAGGACTCGGTCCATGGATTTGCTATAGTGATTTCATTGTAGAATTTTTGTTTTTGACGTGCTTTCACGGAAAAATAAATTGCTACAGTGATTTCATTGTAGCAAAAGAGTAACAATCAATGCAGACTGTTACTCAATCTGTAAAGATTGTTACTCTTTTGCTAGGCTTGCTACCGGACATTATTTTTGATTTGATACTATATACAATACAAATATACAAATAAAAAATTTATTCACTGTAGCATTCGATGAGATTTCAAAAAAAAAAAAAATTGCTACAATGATTTCACTGTAGCAAAAGAGCAATAATTTGTATAGATTGTTACTCAACAACGATTGTTACTCAATCTGTACATTTTGTTACTCTTTTGCTACAGTGATTTCACTATAGCAAAAAAAAAACTTTTTCAACGGAATTTCAAAAAAAATAACTATAGTAATTTCACTGTAGTAAAAGAGTAATAATTTTCAAAGATTGTTACTCTTTTTTCTACAGTGCTTATGTAAAGCTCGGACCGGACCCACATCTACAGTTGCATGTAGGGGTCAGGTTCGGATCAACGCTCACATATACAGCTGCACGTAGGGATAATTTGGACATTTACCAATCGGGAGGATCTATCACCAATAACTGATGTGGACGGACTTTATCTCTAAATACCATATGTTAGAAGGAGTTATCACCAATAACCCCTTAATTTTTTTTCTTTTGTCTTAGAAGAGATTAAAGTACTGGTGTATTATGGATCATACCATCATCATCAACTATCCCATCCTGAATAAGCTTTGGTAGACTCCGAACTAGGGCTATCTCCGCGGCGGCCAGAGTCAAGAAGGAAGCCCGCCGGAGGCCCATCTTCTTCGCAACGGCGAGGGCCCATACCACGCCGGCATCACTGATCATCCACGTGATCTCGTCGCCTCCCCTCTCCTCGCTGCTCGCCCGTATCACCTCCTCCAAGAATCCGGGGACGGTCCGGCGGCAGCTCTCGTTCAGGGCCAAGAGATCGCTGCGGTCCTCCGAAGGGCCCAGCCCGTCCGGGACCGACACCATCCGCAGTCGCCCCGTTTCAGCCCCCATTTCCGGCGAGGCTGCCATGACCCGCTCGTGGTTGAACTCGGTGTTGACGAAGGTGATCTTTATCCCGCGCCCCACCAAGCAGTGGGAGAGCTCCATCATGGGGATGACATGGCCTTGGGCCGGATACGGTAGTACGAGGGCATGAGGCGAGCCCATGGGGTTGCTCGTATTGGCTGATGCTCCGCTATCAAGAGAACCACACGTGATCCAGCTGCATAATCTGCTGCATCATATACTGCATCTCGTACGTGGGTGGGGCCAAAAATTATATTAAATTTTTCTTTTTTTATATGACAGTGGGGGGTTGGATTTGGTGAATCTAAATAAATTATAATTAAAAAATAATAATATATTTTGGTGAAAGTGTCAGGTAGGTTTTGGTGAATCTAATTGTTAGAATATGTGTTAAGTGTGTAAATTATAGTCTCCCACCGCTACACGTAAGGTATCCCAGGAGTATAGACATGTATGTCTATATATAGATTGGCAATGTGCCTAATGAGAATACCGGTTATTTTTCAAACTCTTGTTGTCTCTCTCGTGTAACATGGTATTGGAGCCGGTGTGATCCCGTCCGCTCGGCCCCCACCTGCCCGCCTCCACCCGCAATCGGCTCTGCATTCTGCGCCGCGCCCGCCGTCCGATCCATCACCGGAGCCCGCACCGGAGCCCTGCGCACCGATCCCGCACCGGAGCCTGCGCCACTGCCCTATCCCGCACCGCACCTGATCCCGTAATGAAGACCTACGACTGATCCCGCACCGGAGCTCTATCCCACACAGCCTTTGTGCCTATCCCGCACCAGCGCCCTATCCCGCACCGCCTCTATCCTATCTCACACTGCCTCTATCATATACCGCACCGGAGCCCTATCTCGCACCGCCTTTGTGATATCCCGCACCGGCACCCTATCCCACACCGTCTCTACCCTATCCCGCACCGCCTCTGTGCTATCCCGCATCAGGGCCCGATCTGTGCCCATGCACCCGGCCCGGAACCGATTCCGGCCCAATTTGATCCGGATTCTTCACACACCGTGTGTGCTTATTCACCGACTCTGCGATCTACCTCGAGCCTGCGTTGATTTCATTCCCTGATGGCATCTTCCGATCAGCCCACAGTGATGTCCTCCGCTCTGTCCGGAGTGTCCTCCTTTGTTCAGTTCTCGGTGACACCTATCGATCAGACAAGGGATTTTCTCCCAATCTCTACGGATTTTCCCCTTGTGATTGTTGCGGATTAGACTGCGTGGTCGACTACAGTCCGGAGCGTTCTGGATGGCCGTGCCTTATACGAACACCTTGACAGATCTACTCCTACTCCTACAGCGATCTCTGACTCTGTGGCTTCTGACTCTTGGAGTGTTCGTGATCGCTCCATCGATCACGCATTTCTAGTTGCCTCCATCGATCGCACTCTTCGTGCAGATCTTGTTACCTTTTCAACTGCCGTAGAGCTCTGGGCTCACCTAATTGAGCGCGTTATTAAGCAAAGCGGGGCTCGCGAGTATCGGCTCCTATCTCAGGCCCAGTCTGCTCAGTAGGGGGAGCAGATCATTCAGCATTTTCATAGCCTTATGTGCGGCTACTGGCGTGAGCTCCAGGGCCTTAGAGCCCCCTCTGCTTGAGGAATCCAGAGTCAGTGCCTCATGATATGAGTTGCAGCTTTTTCGGGATCGGCGACAGCTCTACCAATTTCTGATGGCTCTTCGCCCTGCGTTCTCTTCCTTTGCGAGTCAGTTGATTCATCGGGATCCTCTTTCTCATCTCGATGATGTCATCGTCGAGCTTCTTGTTGATGAGACGCGTATTCCTCCAATCCACACTGCGGATGGCTCTCTTCTAGCTATCTCGCAGACTAGGTCCATCACTTCTGGCTTTCTCTCTTTTATTTTGTTTTACACGCACCTAAGCTTTGCATGAACTTAATTTCTATTAGCAATTTTTGTGATTCTGGCTTGATAAGATAATTACTCTCTTCCTCTTCTTATGTGGTGCAGGATCCACGCTCGGGACAGAGGATTGGTGCTAATCATAGGGTAAGTGGCCTATATCACCTGGAGTACCATCATCTACGTTATGTCTTTCCTTCGGTCGTTTGTAGTGTTGTCTCCTCTGATGCCGACCTGTAGCACAGGAGGCTAGGTCATGTGTTTGAAGCTTTAAGTCTTTTTCGATAAGGCGCTTTAGACCGTGGTTCCATTTCTCGTCTTTTCTTTTGCACGGGATGTCAATGGGCTAAGCATTATGCTAGCTCCTTTTTTAACAGTTTGTCATAGTCCTGTAGTCCATTTGATCTAGTACACTCCGATATTTGGGGTCCTGCATCTTTTTCTTCTATGAATGACTATCTTTATTATGTTAGCTTTATTGATGATTATTCGTATTTCACATGGGTGTATCTTCTTCGTCATCGTTCTGACATTCCCAAGGTCTATCAGACCTTCACCGCCATGGTTCATACTCAGTTCCATGCTCATTTTAAAACTTTTAGGTCCGATTGCGATTGCGAATATCTCTCTACAATGCGTTCTATCAATTAGTCCCATAGGACTCTCTTCCAACAATCCTGTCCTCATACTCATGAGCAGAATGGTGTTGCAGAACTAAAGCATCGTCGTATTCTTGAGACAGCTCGAGCTCAGCTTATCTCCTTATGAATTCCTCGCACCTTCTGAGCAGAGGCCATTTTGACCTCCGTTAACCTTATTAACATCACCCATTCCTCTGTCCTCTCAAGTGTTTCACCACATGAGCGCCTTTTTGGCACCCCTCATAATTACAGCATGTTGCGTACTTTTGAGTGCACATATTTTGTCCTCTTTCCTTCCCATGAGTGTAACAAACTATCGGCTCGGTCCACTAAGTGTGTGCTCTTGGGAATCAGTTCTAAGCACAATGGGTATTGTTGCTATAACCCCCTGGGTCGTCGTCTTTGCATCTCTCGATATGTCTCTTTTGTCGAGGATGGTCCCTACTACTCTCTTGTATCTCAGGATCTTACCTTTTTTGAGGTTCCTCCCACTTCCTCCACCATGCCTCCTCTTGTCATACCCTCTCCTTTCTCTACGACTCCTCATTCTGCCCCTGCTATTGAGTCTTTACCTCCTACTCCTGTGGTTGCCCCTTCTCCTAGCTTGAGTCCTTCCTCTTCTTCGGATCCCATGGTCGCTTATTCTTCCAGATTGAGTTCTACCTCCTCTTCAGATCCCTTGTCCCCTCAGTTTGTTTCTCTCTTTTCTCGTTCATCTGACCCGCTACCTGTTACGCCTTTGCCTGATAGTGACTCCTCTAGTACTCCATCCACTTCGAGCTGCTTACCTCACCTGGATGTGAATTCTCGCACTCCTCCTCGCTACCCCCAGCGCAAGCGCCACACCCCCCCCCCCCCCCCAACCACTTTGGCTACTCCCCTGATCGCTTTGGTTTTGCCACAGTCACTGCCTACTCGTCTCAGTTCTTTACCTACCTTACTGCCCTTCACACAGACAAAGAGCCCAGGTCTTACAGAGAGGCCCTACAGTACCCTGTATGGCGGCAGGCTATGGCTGAGAAGTTTTAGGCTTTTGTGCAGACTCAGACATGGGAGGTTGTGCGTCTACCTCCTGGTATTGAGCCTATCAGCTACAAGTGGGCAAGATCAAGCATCATCCAGATGGCTCCATTGATCGGTACAAGACCCATCTCGTTGCCCGAGACTTTACTTAGGAGTATGGGATTGATTATGATGAGACCTTTGCTCCGGTGGCTCAGATGATCACTATTCGGACCCTTCTTGTTGTTGCTGTTGCTAGAGGTTGGCCTCTATTTCAAATGGATGTGAAGAATGTATTTCTTCACGGTGATCTCTCCGAGTTTGTCTATATGCAGCCTCCTCCCGGTCTCAGCACTCTTTCTTAGCATATTTGTCGTCTTCGTCGGGCTATCTATGGGCTCAAACAAGCACATCGTGCCTGGTTTGAGCATTTTCATCGGGCGGTTACCGAGATCGGCTTTGTGGAAAGCTTTCAGGATCACTCTATGTTTGTGCAGACTTTTCCTCAGGATTGAGCCATCATCCTTCTCTATGTCGATAACATGATTCTTACAGGTGATGACTCCAGCGCCATCACTTCTCTTCAGCAGCATCTCAGCAGTCAATTTTAGATGAAGGATCTTGGTCCATTGTGTTACTTTCTTGGTTTGGAGGTTGCTAAGGGTGCTCGGGGGATTCTGCTTTCTCAGCAGAAGTACACAGCTGACATTCTTACTCGAGCTACACTCTCTGATTGTCATACGATCGACACTCCTCTTGAGCTTCATGTAAAGCTTCGTCCAGCTGATGATAAGCATCTTTCCGATCCTACCAGGTACCAGGAGTTAGTAGGTCAACTAGGCTACCTTTACATCACCAGACTAGATATTGCTTATGTGGTCAGTATTCTCAATCAGTTTGTGGATGCTCCTCACTATGCTGCTCTTCTACGTACTCTTTGGTACCTTCATGGCACTATCACTCGGTCGCTCCTTTTCTCAACGACCTCGACCATGGTTCTTCATGCATACTCTGATGCTGACTGGGCGGATGACCCAACTACTCGTTGTTCTACTACTGGATATTGTATGTTTCTTGGTGACTCTCTTATCTCTTGGAAAAACAAGAAGCAAAAGGTTGTCTTTCTCTCTCCAGTACTGAGGCCGACTTTCGTGCCATGGCCACTACTACTAAGGAGATCGTTCATCTTCGGTGTCTTCTTTGAGATTTTGGTGTTGCTATTTCAGGTCCCACTGCTCTTCATTGTGACAACAAGAGTGCTATTCAGATTGTCAACAATCCGGTGTTTCATGAGCAGACAAACCACATTAAGCTTGATTGTTACTTCTCTAAAGAGCAGTATGAGGCTGGAACCATCTCTCTACCACATGTCTCTTCGACGGAGCAGATTGCTGATTTTTTCACAAAGTCGCATCCCTCTCCTCGTTTCTGGTTTCTTATTAGCAAACTCTCGGTGTTTAACCCACCGTGAGTTTGAGGGGGGGGGGGGGGGGGGGGGGGGTTAGAATATGTGTTAAGTGTGTATATTATAGTCTCCCACCGCTACACGCGGGGTATCTCATGGATATACACATGTATGTCTATATATAGATTGGCTATGTGCCTAATGAGAATGCCGGTTATTCTCCAAACTCTTATCGTCTCTCTCTCCTGTAAAACTAATATATTTTTTAATAGATTTCAATCAGTGAGTGGGGTCGCATATGTAGTGCCACCCATGAGTATATATGTGAGAGGATTGGGTTCATAGCTAGGGCCGGCAATTTTGCACCCGGCACGATAGACACGACATGAAATTAGTAGGTCTGGGTTTGGGTTAAACGGGTTCAGGTCGTAAACGGGTCGACACGATTAATCCGTTTAATAAATGAGTTGGGTCCGGGTTTAGGGTCTAGACATTGTAGACCCGAGAAGCTAGACCTGTTTAAAATTCAACGGGTCGGGTCTACCCGTAATCTGATACTTTAGTATATCGGACAATAGTATATCGGGTCGGGTCGGGTTGGGTCAACTGAATAGACCCGTGCGGTAAATGGGTCTTATCGGGTCTACCCATTTATAAACGGGTCGGGTACGAATTTAGGGTCAAGACACGATTTGTTAAAAGGGTCGGTTCTGGATCTAGGGGTTTTGGACACAGCCCAAACCTAGACACGACACGACACGGATACAGGATTCTCATGCAGACTCATGGCTCAATGCGGAAGCAACGCCCACCGATTGACTAGTGCTAGGAGCTCGCTGGAGTTAAGACGTGGGTTTTTCAAAGCAAAATTGGCAGAGCGTACAAATCGAGGAGTCACTTGAAGGAGTATTTTGCTGACGTGTCTCACAACATTTGGCTCAACCGGCCAAATAAGGAGGCAGTTATGGGCCAGTGTTTTGAAAACCGGACCGGACCAAGTGGTTCAACCGGTTTGGACCGGAACTGGAACATGTTTCCGTTCGGTCTGTATGTTAACCCAGGAATCAAACCTTGTCATTGAAGAATTTAGTAAATATCTATTTAGAAAAACATATTTTCATGCGGTTCAAACCGGTGGGGGTCTATGCCCCAGTCTCACTCAAATTCCCCCATCCTTAGGGGTGGCAATGGGTCGGGTCGGGTTCATGTCGTATCTAGTTTCGGGTCATGTCCAAAACCCCTAGACCCGGACCCAAACCCGTTTAACTAATCTTGTTTAGATCCTAAACCCATACCTGACCCATTTATAAACGGGCAGACCCGATAAGACCGTTTACCGCATGGGTTTATTCAGTTGACCCGATCTGACCCGATCCCACACGACCCAACCTAACCCGATAGACCCGCTGATACTATATATTACAGTATCGGATTGCGGGTAGACCCGGCCCGACCCAACCCGTTGAATTTTAAACGGGTCTTCCCGGGTCTACCATGTCCAGACCCTAAACCCGGACCCAACCCGTTTATTAAACGGGTCTATCATGTCGACCAATTTACGACCCAAACCCGTTTAGCCCTAACCCAGACCCGCTAACTTCATGTCGGGTCCGAAATTGCCAGCCCTACCCATTCTGATGGTTCATTTAAATAAAAGAAAAGGACGAGGGGTTGAGATGAGTACATTGCCTTATCGGCGTTATCGCAACTTCGACAGGTCAAAAGGGTGACAATTGTATGCCCATGCATTAACGGCTTAAATGTATGCCCATGCGTCTCTCCGTGGAAGTACAATGACAGGTGGATTGACAGATCATTCTGATGAATAGTTGCTTCATACGACGGATCAATTTTTAAAAATCAAGTGCAGGTGAGGGCATTTTCATCATGAACAGTGAGACAACTATAGCTGTGGCAAAATCAAAAAAATTAAAAATAAAAATACATCCTACCCTAAGTAAGTTCAACACAGCTGACGATCGGGCGGCATGAAAGCTATGATCGTGTCGAACAGCGCCCGACAGTTTAAAATCAAACAGCAGACTAAAGCCAAGAAAACCATCACCCAGATGTCGTTCGCTGAAGAACACATTCTGCTCAATCAGTCATCCCAGAAAAATTCTAACTTTCAGACAGTCAGAATAGATGCAAGAACATAGTACATAAATACATGCAATACAAAAGCACCGAAGAAACACACTCGTGCCTCGTCTGTTCCAATAGTCCAAACCTGCATGATCTTTGCTCACGTCTCTACAGCACATAGGACAGGATTAAAATTTAATCTAATGATTATAGATTTAGAGCTGGGATTCATCAGCGCTGCGAGTTCGCTGAACGGGATGGCCCCAAATAGTTCGTAACCAGTCCCATGATCGCAAACCTGACGGAAATAAAATCATCGATACTTCATGGTCAGCCATACACACAAAATGTTAGTAATTCGTGCATCTAACAAAAAAATGTACTGCTCGTGGAATGTAGAGATTTCAACATGGTTCGGCATCATAGTGGAACATGGGAGAAGCAATTAGTCGGATTTTTTAAGAGATCCACGAAATTTACAGCATCGTGTGGGAGATCAAATCCAGGATACTAGCAGACATATGATACATCAAGTGCAATCAAGCACTGTCACCAAAAAGTTCGATTAGTCGTACAGGTCGTGAATAAAATGCGACTTATGCAGTCCCCTGCATGGTTTAAAATATCGGCGATATAAAGCGATATATCGCTATATCGCCGGGCTCTGATATTAAAACAAACTAAATTTTCTTGTTTTGGGGAAAAAGTTGATATATCACCAAATATCGCTAATTTATCGTCAAGTTCGGTAATAAATTGGTTCCCAGTCTTTATAGGATTCCTGACAAAAAAGGAAAAATGTCGTTTAATGTCGTCCTGTTATCGCCAGTATCACCCCGAAGAGCCCTTTGCCCCTTTTCCCCCCATTTCATCCCTTTTTTTGTTTGATACTTTGATTTAGGTTTCTAAATAAAATCTAAACCTTCATTTGATGTTATTGGTGGATATGAAGCCTACTTTTACGGATTTAGGGTTTCTTTCAAGCTTCTAAGTTGAGTTATGTTTTCAAATCTTTTTTTTTTCACAAATTTCTTAAGTAGATCTTCGTGAAGAATAGATGATAAACATAAATCCCATCAAGTTTGATGTGATTCATCATTATTATCATGAAATTAGCTAGGATTCATGGGTTTACATGGGTTCCATCTATTTAAACCCAATGAACCCTAAAGAAAATTTCGTATGTCAATATAAAATTTATAGAAATTGCTTGTATTATTTTTCTAGGTTAATTTGTATATTCTACTGCAAAGTTTCTAACAGTTCACAGAAAGTATCGGATAGTTCACAGGCTCATCCATAGAGCCTAAATTGGGTGTCCCCTAGAATAAATGATTGTTTGTTGTATGTTACTGATCATAATGGTGTATCTATACATCCTAAAGCGATTATAGAAAAAATCCTCCAAAATTTTTTCATTTTGCCATCGTTTTCCTCTTTTTCCTAATTTTTAACGATATTTGGCGATAAATAACGATATTTGGGTGACACCGCATGCACCGCACGCACCGCATTTTATCATCTCTCTCTCTCTCTCTCTCTCTCTCTCTCTCTCTCTGTATATATATATATATATATATATATATATATATATATATATATATGTATATATATATATATATATATATATAACTTATTTGTTCAAACTTCAAAGTGTTGGCCTTCTCTGGCTCTGGAATTTTAAAAAAAAATAGTATCAAAGAGTGCCAAATCAGACAGAAAATTAAAAAAATAGCGGATTTGAATCAAATGGGGGACCCTAACCACAAAACGACATGCAAAAATGGGGAGCCTGATGGCAGAGTCAGAGGAAGGGAGCAAACCAAAACAGAGAAAATCAGGTTCGCACGATCACATACAAATTGCAGCCCATTCAAAATTCAAAAATGTGGGAATGGGGGAGCACAATGAGCAAGGGGGAAAACAAAAACAGAGGAAAACAAAGGCAAAAAAAAAAAAGAAAAGGAAAACAGGCTTGCATGGCAGATGAATCAAAAACGAAAAAATGGGGGGGAAGAAGGAGAAAAAGAAAAAACTAGCCGGATGAGCGTCGGATCTGGAGGAGCCTATAAGAGCTGGAGGAGGTCGTAGGAGCACCTAAGGCTGTCGGAGGGGGATATCGCTGCAGCACCTCCCTTCGTCTTCCTCTCCCATCGGGTGAGCACACAGAGACCTAAACTCCTTTTTTTTCCTAGAAGCCGAAACGATGGGCTACGGGTGTGTTCGAGAGTTTTTTTTTAGTTAAATTGTTAAAAGTTTTTTCTTTTGGTTTACTGTTATGTGTAAACACTATACATGGTGGGTGCGCACCAAATCAAAGCCAGTGCTGGTGGGGAGCCACCAAATCAAAACCAGGCGCCTGACAGCACCTAGGCGCGCCATTTATGCGTCTAGGCGTGCTCCTAGGTGCCAGGCAGTGTTCTAAAAAGCGGCCCAGGCGGCCCCCCACCGCCTCGCCTAGGCCCTAGGCGCTCCAGAAAAGCGGTTAAGCACCCAGGCGGGGCAAGACGGCCGCCTAGGCGGGCCAGGCGGACCATGTTTGCTTTTATTCTTGTTAATCACTCAATTTTGAATTATGGTTATATACTTGTTCTTTAAAATAATGGTTTGGGATAATCTTGAACTTATATTAATTTTTAAACATGTATATATATATATATATATATATATATAAAATAATATCAAAATAATAATTAAAATAATTAAAAAAAAACAAAATGCCTAGGCGCTAGGCGGCCCCCACCGCTCGACTAGCGCCTAGCGCTTTTTAGAACCTTGGTGCCAGGCGCGCATCTATTGAATGTTGCCTCGCCTTGCGCCTTTTAAGGCGTGGGGTCTGAGCCTGGGTGCGCCTGGGCCTAGGTGCGCGACTTTAATAACACTGTAGCCAATCATGGCTTCGTGATTCTCCTAGTCGTGTTCCCCCACATACAGATTTGGAGATTCAGCTGAGAGGGGGAGTGCATTAAAAAATATTTTTCAAATTCAGAGCAGAGGATGTTTAACACCAAGTTTGCTAAGTTTTCAGCAATGATGGGAGAATTTTCTGAAAAAGATTCCATTGAAGATAGAGGGGCTATGGATCCAAAATTTTGGAGAATTGTCCATGGTTCTTCAACACCCATGCTTCAAGCCATAGCATTTAAGCTACTTGGTCAACCATGCTCATCATCTTGCTGTGAGAGAAATTGGAGCACTTACTCCTTCATTCATTCAATGAAGAAACAACATAATACACCACAACGGGCAAAAGATTTAGTAATTGTTCACACTAATCTACGTCTCTTGTCAAGGAGTTCTTCACAAATCACAATATAAAGAAGGAGAAAGTAAGATGTGGGATGTTGGAGGAGATGCATTGGCATCATTTGCTGGTTCAAGGATATTGGAGGTTGCAAATATTTCTCTAGATGAACCCAGATTAGAGAGTGTGATATTCAACGAAGAAGGTGGTTTTGCTGCAGATGATGATGATGTGGAAGTTGGTGATGTTTGAGTCTTTGAGAGGAGTGATATTTTGAAGTACTTTTGTATTTTGTAACGATTTGGTTGGATATGTATTGAGTTAAACATTTGATGGTTATCTGATGGATGGATGATTATTATTTTTGTTGTTTTTAGTATGTTTTATTAATGACTTAGTTGCTATATAACGACTTAAAATTTTAAAATTATAGATAATTCAATTATAATTATAATATTTAATTAATGTTGTGTCGTGCCATGTTCGTGATCTGTTTTTCAAAATTTGTCATGTCGGCGTGTCTGTGTCATGTCGTATCCGCATCTCGTGTCCGTGTCCGTATCCGTATCCGTGCAACACAGGATACAATTAGGTGAATTTTAGGAAGCACCTGCAGACATCCTTTATATTCTCATAAAGAGAAATCAATTGGTGGACTACCTCAACTATAAATTGCATCATGATCAACTATAAATTGCATCATGTAACAAGGATTTAAGAGGCAAGTAGCAAATGGTGATTGAACACCTCAACCAACCGAGATACCATAAGAATCTTGAAGGAAGACACTGCATTATAAATGTGAAAACCAAGAAAATCATACCAAATTAATGAATGACATGATTATGTATTCACATAATGATCTAATCTGATATCCGACCTGTCATGCTACGGTCAAATGTAAACAAAAGTTGTACTCATACAATTCAAAAATGAAAACTACAATTTAAACATGAAAATAAAGCAAAATAATGTAATCCAATAATGATGGCTACCTTTTACTAATAAAGCCATGTAGAAAATATTGGAGCATGATCTAAAAAGAGAAAAATTCCAAGCAATAATTATTTCAAAGCTTGACTTACATCATAGCCATGGATATCTGTTTAAGATCGTTTTCAAAATTCTTCATGTTTGCAAGAGACTGAGCACAAAAGATGATGGCCAGCCACGAAAAAAGCTTGTACTGCAAAAAAAGAATGCAACAAATAAATAAAGACATGCTTTCAAGAAATGCATGCCTACATGAAGCAAAGATAACGCCGGCATATAATGAGTAATGAAACAACCTGACCTAAAACACAACAATTCAATTTCAAAACCTCAGAAGTTGCAATTCAATTTTATTTACAGTAAAGGTTGGGATGTCACAATCTAACCTGGCTAATGAGCCAAGTCAGCCAACCATCTTGTCAAAAAACGATGGACAAAAATAGAACATCGAACAAACCTACTTACAGAATGAATTAAAGTATCCTCAAGGGACAGCATGTCAAGATCTTTACCACCATCACAATCACCATTGTGACGCCATCTAGTCTTGAGTTAGTGAAGTGGACTATTATACATGGTGATGCAGGAAAAGAGTAGAAACAAGCAGAATAGCAAACAAGAGAAAATAGAGAAGAAATTTCACCTAGTTAAGACAAGAAAATTTTCAAGACAGAACTAATATTGAACACAGAAAGTAGTTCGATTGAGCCTAACGATCCAAGATAATGAATATGATGTGATGCAAGGCAATTCGTGGTTTAATGGCAAAGGAAGGTTTAAGGACTTGAAGGAAAAGCAGAGTGTTGAATTAAAATTCTGCAAATGAACTTTCAGGATTTAGAAAAACTCCAAACTGAATACAAGGTGACAACAAGTGATAGGAAAAGGATTTAGGTAATGACGAAGTTAAACTGCGAAAAATAATAAGATACATGAGGGTTTTACCACCCTTTCTCCCAAAAAATTATTGTCCACCATAAATCCCATAGTAAGTGTTTTAGGTCTTATTTAAATTATTTGCAGCCATTTTCTTTAAGTTTATATAAAGTTCCCAAAGATTAAAAATATATGGATTTTTTATCAAATTATAATCCACTAACCCCCTCTAAAAGTCTTAAAATCAAACTCTAAACTCTAGCAAGTAGCAACCATTGAAATCGACCCGTGAAACTAGAGAAAATATCCATTAGACCCCCAAAAAAGAGAAAACCAGCAATCACATTCTTCATTTGCCTTTCTATGCAGTGGATTGTAACATGCCACCTTACTGGTTTCACGAATCTTATTTCTAGAAATGAATGGATCTTGTTCCCAACCTAAAGACCACAAACCACCAGAAAGTGAAGGTAAGAGACCATATTGGTATGGATTAAGGATATATATATATATATATATATATATATATATATATATATATATATATATATATATATATATATTGCTATTTCAAAATTCAAAACTTTGGACAAGTAATAGAATAAGCATAATCTGAATCCGTGCAACCCGACCCACCAACTTGCACTAACCCGAGGTTGAAACTTTTCTCTCAGGTTGGGTAGGGTTGGGTAGCGTGGGTTGAACATCAGGTTGGGTTGGGTTGGGTTGGGTTGGATTGCAGGTTGAGGGCTCTAAAACTCTGACTGGGCTTGGGTTGACCTCCAACCCGACTCTAGTTGGTACGGACCGATACATGGGTTTTTTTTTTTTGTGGCTTCTTGTCTCAACCGATACCGATCGATATCGGCCGATACCAGTACATACCAACCAGATACATACCGGTTCGGAGCCGACCGATACCGTGATTTTGAACCTTGCTTCCAACAAATTCAAAGGCCTAGATTGTCTATAAGCAATTAATATGATTGTTCGTCCTCTCATCCGTTAACTTCAGCTTTCGAACGTCTTATTGGTGATAATCCAACCAAAATTGGAGATAAACAAGTTGAAACTCCTAATTTAGTTGCTTGATCCATTTCCACAACTTCTTCATCTCCTTGCATTAGTTTTCTTGTCAATTCATTATTGTCTTCTTGATATAAGGAATAGAGGACTCGCGCTACTCCCAGTATGATGTGGTACCAAATTACCAATTGATGCAAGGGAAAGATCCTATTGATGTTCGATCAAATACGCGTCATCCACAACAGAGAAGAAAGAGGCATAGAGAGAGCCATGAAGGTGAAATAAACACAAAATAGGTTACTATAAGTTCCCTATAGACGCTCATGCATCACTTCAATTCATCCCTTCATCGTTTTTTCCCATCTAATTAGTTTTAGAAAGGGCTCTCTCTATGTACAAACCACGATCCAATAGATGGGGCCTCAAAAAAATGCTATATATTGATTTATTTTCTGGTCCTAAAACAAATGGAAGGAGATCCGTTTTATGATTTAAAACAATTGAAAGGAGCTCCATTTATCGACCCAAAAAAGATGGACGGAGAGGAATAATGAACAAAAGCTAAAGCAATGTAATGAAAGGTAAATATAATAATAGGATTGACTTGCGGAAACCATTCCAAGGAGGATATGCATGTTGGATCGACCACAAATAACAGAATTATCACTTCATCAAATTATCCGCAAAATATGTAATTCCCATGAAATGTATATACGAAAACAAGTAAACATCCCTCAGATATCAATTCAAAATCCTAAATTGTTGCTAACATACCACGAGATTAGACCCGTCTAAACAAGCTAAGATCGTTGAAACAAACGCAACTTATGAAGAATCTTTACGGACTCCCCATAGATTTTCATAAGTTTTTGGAGCCAATTCCAATCAAAAAACAGCTACCCAGCTAACCCAATTGCTGAAAGATCCATGGTCATGAAATTCATCAATAACTACAATCTTTTTAACAACTGATTTGTGTTATGGGCAAACACCCGTCACTATTAATTCAATAATCCGCAAGATTAGAGTAGATCTATACTCCAAGGAGAGAGAAATCCAATAATATCGGCGTATTTACAGGGGATCAATAAATAAACGAAAATCTCTCAAGGATTAAAACCAAAAAAAAAAAATTAAAAGTTCGATTAGATGAAAGGGGAGAGGGATAGATCTTGATCTTCGTACACGGAACATGACACCGGTGACTCCAAAGATGACGGCGAGGAAACCAGCGTAGTCGAAGGGCAGATCCTGAGGGGATAGCTTGGAGGCAACGTAGGGTCTCGCCGTGGACGGCTGCCGGGGATCGCTCGCGGAAGAGCTGGTCTCCTTCATCGCGCTCTTCTCCCTTTCTCTCTCTCTCTCTCTCTCTCTCTCTCTCTCTCTACCTCGATCTCGAACTCTCGAACTATATGGGGTGCACTCCGGTGCAGATAAATTAAGTCAGAGATGAATCAAATTGGTCCAACGGGTGCCAATGGACGGCCGAACCAATAATCCAACCTGTATCGTATCCGAAACCTTGTAAGATTTGAATCCTAAGAACAAGCATTGGATCGGGTACGATGCTATTTGCACCCACAAAACTACTACGGCCTCGATAGTAGTGATACATTGCGGCCGGTAACATACGGGCTTAACGTGTGGCCGCCCTCTTCAGAGGTATTTTTGGGAATTTTTTTTTTTTGGAGATTGATCACCTATCTTTGGATAGCACTCACAAAAAATTTCAGCTCGATCCAAAACCTATAGGCCGTTCAAATGTGATCAATTTTTATCGGCCGTTCATTTTTACCATCATTTGATCAACACATTTGGACGGCCTACAAGTCTTGGATCGAGCTGAAATTTTTTGTGTGTGCTATCCAAGGGTAGGTGATCAATTCAAAAAAAAAATTTTGAAAAACACCCCAAAAGGGGGTGCCGCACGTTACCGGTCGCAATGTTATCACTACTCACGGCCCCGATTCTACATTATACTAGTAAGAAACAAGGGCAATGTCCGGATGAACTAGATACACACCACTTGATACAGATGACATCACAGTCATTCAAAAAATTACACAATAAGTGTAATTCACATGTTAGAAAGATATATAGTATAATGAATTTTCTAAATAGCATCAAATGACAAAATAGGTATTTATCATAGGGTTTTGATAGGATTTATGTGAGAAAGAGCCGCGTTCACACACGAGAAAAGGATTTTGGTTCTTCGAAAGGAATCCATGTGTCACAACACGAGAGAGAGGCTTCCATTTTAGTATTATACTATTAGACTATTAGATTAAAGCCCTAGTTTTGATAGAGCACTCTAAAGAAAGGTTCCCCTTAGAGGTGGCAATGGACTTCGAAAGCTAGTCCCAAGCTGTAATGACCGGCATTCCAGGGTGTTTTTGTCCAGAGCAACCCAATTTTATATAATATTATTTTAATATCTTTGATGGTGATGCAATTGGTTGTGCTTGAACGAGACCAGGCAGTGGGTCCCGGGTACGAGTCGCGAGGCTACATTGAAGTTGTAGTTACACGAGCATATGAGCACGTGTATTGAGGCGTGGCACGAATGATATATTTTTTTGTATAATATAATTTTTATAATAAAAAGATTTTTGTACTGGTCTGTCAAACCCGGCGATGTTCGCAAGCCGGCGTGTCTCGACGTAAGAATAAAACTAAAAATCTAAAACCCGAACCCGAACCCAACCCCAAACCCATCCCTAACCGTCCATCTCTATCTTTCTCTCTCTATCTATCTCTCTTTCTCTCCTTATCCCAAACCCAAACCCCATCACAGTTGTCCCCTCTCATCCCTCTCACTCGATCTCTCTCTTATCTCACCCGATCTCTCTCTCATCTCTCTGACCCCTCTCCCTCTCAGACCCGATCTCTCTCCTCTCTCTTCTCTCTCTCTCTCTCTCTCTGACCTCTATCTCTCCCCCCTCTCACCCGATCTCTTGTTCTCTCTCTCGGATCTCTCTCCTCTCTCTACCCGATCCCCTCAAACCCATCCGCCGCCCCCGTCCCCCCCCCTCCATTCTTATCTCCTTCTCACCCCTTGTCAACCCCCTACAGCCACCCTAAAATCCGTAGCCCCTCTCCGCCGCCCCAAATCCTGCAGATCCCGACCCCCAGATCCCGTCCATACCCGGCCGCCGCCCCATTCCTCCTTTAAAACCCTAACCCGACCCCTCTCCCCCCTTTCCTCCTTCAATCCGACCCCCCTCACCCCCTCTCTGATCCCTCATCTCTCCCCTCTGTTCCCTCTCTCTCTTCCCCTCCGATCACTCTCCCCTTATCTCTCTCCTCCATGTATAGCCTGTGCATGGCGCCAGCACCGGAGAGGAAACGGCCGGCTAAAGGAGGAGCCGCAACCGACGCCCCCCAACCCCCCCCCCCGACCAGATTAGTGACCCTCTCCTCCCCTTTGGTTCTGTTGAGGTCAACCACAACCTCTTTCCTTGCCTCACTCGTTGCGGCCATGACACCGCCGGCCAAGTAGCCGGCAGCTGTGCAGTCGGCAAATCCCGACCAAGACCCGGCTAGACCCCCATGGGCTAACAGCCGCCCACCGAGCCAGCTAACAAACCCCCTCCCCTTTTACCTTTTTCTTTCTTTCCTCTGTGTGAATCCGGCCAACCCCAAACCCCGATGGACTTCGCCCTATTGCAAACATGGCTGTCAGCCCGATGGCCAGCGGTTGTGCCGCCAACAAAGCCAACCAAGTCAGGACAGGCCCTCTCCAACCACCCAACCACCAACCCGACCCTCGATCTCCCATGCAAAGTCGATCTAGTCACTTAAGAGCCCACACTTGAGGTTAGCGAGCCCGATCTCCTCGGGTCACGCTCGCCTCAAGGTGGATGATACCAATGCGGGTCCAAACACCTTGTGTAGTCGTTTGCGCACAAGACCGACTCCCTTAGCGACAACGATGCACTACTTAGCGGCCTAGGCTGGCCACTAATACGATTCTCGTGCAAACCCTTCTTTTGATAGATCAAGCCCGACCGTGATCAGCTTTGCCGATTTCGCCGTCGACCGACGCGATTACGACCGTTTGGTCGGATTAGTGCTATTGGACCCTAGTGTGACTCCTCGCATCGGCAATACCGACTAATCGAGACTGTACCATTAGAGCATTGTTTTGCATGCTGGTAGACCAGCGTCCAACGACGCCTATTTCCCTTAACTCGGCCAATTAGGGCCTAAGCCAGCGATATTTAGTAGCACTTAATAATCATAGTCCCGCTGGATATGTTTGACAGTTCATGGCCGCGTTGACCAAGTCGGAGATGGAGCGGAGCTCGCCTAGCAACAGCCTGAGCACACTTTCCAGATGACACTGCATTATGTTTTCGATAATTAATTATGTTATTATAAAAATTAAGGGTAGGTGTCCATAACGCTGCATGCGGGTCCAGCCGGACATCGTAGCATGTGGTCGAGTTGACCCCGCCTTGCATGCAGAGTTGCGAGTCAGACGACACATACTTAAAATATTAAGAATTAAATAATAATTATTCTGTTGATTGCTTGGACACCGTAAGTAGGTATTTACCTTAAGTTACATAAATTAATAATTAAATAATAATAATCGGGACCCACCCTCCAGAGAGAGGTGTGGCAACCCTGGCACATGGGTATACGGGCGAGAGTAATTTATTATGTTTATTGTAATGCATGGGTTGTAAGCGTGGTGCGAATCTCGGGGTAAAACATCGAAGCTGATTTATTATTATAACTGTGTAGTAATCTACTATGTGGAAAGATTGGACCCCGTGCATGCAAAGGCCGTGAACCACTCTGCGCACACAGCCGAAGATCAGTGGGCTAGGGGATCACGGGCAAGGGTTGTGGTAAAGCCAATAGGAGGTGCCCTCTTGTAGGGATTGGCCTAGCAATCCTTTCCCGGGATAGTTGAAGCCCCCAAGGAAAGCAAGTTAGGTGATAGAGCTCCACCGTGAAAGACGGAAAACCCCTTATGATCATATGGGTGACTTTGTGCATGGTGTCGGAGGATTCACGGCAAGAGAGTTGGCCCTCTACATCGAAATAAAAGGCCATATAGTAATACCCGACGGGGGGCAGGATGAACAAAATATCCGGGGTTCACATCGAGTATGTTTACTTTTATGAATTATAAAAATGGTATATTCGATAACCTAGTGACAGTAGGGATTGTATGCGAATGTAGAAATTGCATGGAAACTTAGGATGTGATTGAAAACATAGTTGGACAACTAGGTTAATTAGTAAATTATTTGAAAATGCGGGCGTTATTAATTATCTAGGCAGTTAACTTGTCACTAGCCATTAATTTGGCTAATCTTCCAAATATATTTTTGGGGGCTACTCATTCCTACGAGTAGACTCTCCTGCAGGAGCGGAGGCACAGGAGCAGCAGTAGGAGTCCAGCAGCTAATTTATTATAGCAGGTTGTCTTTCTTATTTCTAGTATGTCAATTTTAGCAGTGGTTCCTTTTCATTCGATGTAATCGTACTCGATTGGAATAAAAGTTTATAAGTTCGTTAGTTTTGACTAGCCCAGTAGATAGGACCTCTAAGCCAGTGCCCGAATGCTAGAGAGTGGGCAAGGTTAATCAACTCGTTGTCAGAGGCTTGAGTCTCGTGCTCCCTTAAGGGGGACTTATGTCAGCATGTAGGACATCGACAGGCCGCACATGCCGACTGAAGGTCGAGCATAGTCACCCTTATAAAAAAAAATTAACTCTCTCGGTTTTTCTTTTAATAAAATATTTTTGTGAAAATCAAGTTTTAAAATACCCCTTGTTTCTTTCCTTATTTTTCATGCAAGAGAGGGTAGGAGCCCTGTGAGAAACTCTTTTTGGGAGTAGATAATTGACCAAACCCTAAACCCCTTGGTTTTTCTCACCTCACACCCTAGGGATCGGTTCCAGATTTCTGGGGTGTGACAGCTGGTATCAGAGTCTAGGGATATGTTCCTAGAGGTAGTCTCTAGTTGGGTCTAGAGTCTTAATAGGTGGTTAGCGTTATACTGATCTCTTCTCTTTTCAAATGGTGGGTACTAGGAGTGGTAATGGTGCTAGCAATGGAGCAAGATCATCCGCTGGGCCAGACAGCGCGGCGATGATGATGGAGATGCTCCAAGGGATGGCCGCCATGGTCCAGCAGCAACAGGTTGCTGTTGCCCAGCAACAGACGACTGCTCAGCAGTAGGCCGAGCTAGCTCAAGTTACCCTTGCCCAAGCCCAGGCTTGTCAGCAAGCCGAGGGCGAGCGGCAGCGGAAATTGCTAAAGGACTTTAAGGCGATGGGACCACCGAGCTTCAGGGGTGAGCCAGACCTCTTGGAGGCCGATCGATGGTTTCAGCAGACTGAGAAGATACTGAACGCATTGGGCATCACCGATGATAAGAGAGTCACCTTCGCCTCATACCAGTTCAAGACTGAGGCAGACTTCTAGTGGCAGACAATTCAGCGCACCAGAGCAGCAGATCGAGGAGCGATCACTTGGACAGAGTTCAAATAACTCTTTCAGAAGAAGTTCTTTTCGGTTACCGTGCAGAACCAGATGGAGTTGGAGTTTCTGCCGCTTTACCAGGGGTCTCATACTATGTCGCAGTATGAGACCAAATTCTCAGAGTTTGCAAGGTATGCTCCTCACCAGGTGGTGACCGATGGAAGGAGAGCTATGCGCTTTGAGCATGGATTGAACCCAGCAATCAGGGGTAGGGTTACCGCTTTCTTGGGGCAATCCTATAAGCAGGAGCTGAAGGAGTCTCGCCAAATCATGGAGAAGCGAGGTAATGGCAGTCGCAATGGTCCCCCGACTCAGAAGAGGTTCAAACCCACGGAGGCTCGACCCCGGCCTCGTCAGCTTCAGCACTTCCGTGGTCCTCGAGTTCCTGGACCCCAGAGACGTGGCTATTTCCAGTGCGGCTCCCTAGAGCATCTGAAGTAGCTGCCCACAGCTCCGTAGACAGCCACTTCTACCAGCGCCACCTCTCAAGCTTGCTCTGCCGGCACCACCTGTGCAGCAGCAGAGGCCCTCGCATAGAGGTTAGCAGCAGCGTCCTCCCCAGCTACAGCAGCAAAGGCCCTTCCCTCGCCAGGGCGGAGGAGACAATCAGGACCAGGGCAGGGCATACTTGTTGGTCGGTCAAGACCTAGAGGCTTCTGGGGGAGCGATCGAATGCACCCTTCCCGTCTTCTCGACCCTGGCCCACGTTCTTTTCAACAACGGGTCCACGCACTCCTATATTGTCTCTAGTTTTGTCAAAACTTTGGAACTGGAGTCGGTCCCATGGGGTCACACTCTGTTAGTGTTTTTACCACTCGAGGTGAGTACCGATGTGGACCGGGTCTGCCGGAACTGCATCATTCTTGTTGGAGACAGGGAGCTCTCGGCTAACCTGATTATCTTAGACTTGGGAGGAGTGGACGTATTGCTCAGGATGGACTGGATGTTGGCTTACCATGTCACCCTTGACTGCTTCTCGAGGAAGGTCACCTTCTCACCTCCGGAGAGCGAGGTTTTCTACTTCTTAGGAGACAAGCAGAAGGTCCTATGCTCGGTACCACTGCAGTAGATCACCCTCAGCTTACTAGCGCAGCTACCGAGCAGGGATCGAGATGGAAACCCAGTAGTACTTCCGTCAATGGTTCATGAGTTCCCAGGACATTTTTCTAGATAAGCTCCCAAGCTTATCTCCACCTCGGGAGGTCGAATTTGCTATAGATCTGGTACTTGGAGCAGCACCGGTCTCGATTGCTCCGTACCGGATGGCTCCTGCGAAGCTGAAGACCCAGTTAGAGGAGTTGCTCGACATAGGCTTCATTTGTCCCAGCACATCTCCTTAGGGATCCCTGGTCCTCTTTGCTTAGAATAAGGATGGGACAAAGACGCTTTGCATCAACTATCGTAAGCTGAATAACATAACGATAAAGAACAGGTACTAGTTGTCGTGGATAGAGACCTGTTTTGATCAGTTGAAGGGTGCTTGTTACTTCTCCAAGATCGACTTGAGGACCGGATATCACCAGCTGGCTGTAAGGGCAGAGGATATTCCGAAAACAACATTTCAGATGCGATACGGGCACTATGAGTTCTTAGTCATACCCTTTGGTCTGATGAACGCTCGTGCAACATTTATGGATCTGATGAACCGCATCTTTAGCATGTTCCTGGACAAATTTGTCATGGTATTTATGGACGATGCCCTTATTTACTCCGAAACGGAGGGAGATCATCGGGAGCACCTGAGCGCAATATTGCAGACCCTCAGAGATCACCAACTATATGCCAAGCTCAGTAAGTATGAGTTCTGGATGCAGGAGGTGAAGTTCCTCGGACACATTGTCTCGAAGGAAGGTATCTCGGTGGATCTAGCGAAGATAGAGGCCATTATGGACTGGGAACAACCAAGGAATATCTTCGAGATCAGAAGTTTCTTGGGACTAGCAAGCTACTACCGACGCTTTGTGGAGGGATTCTCGCGTCTGATTGCACCTCTCACCCGTCTGATTAAAAAGGGTATCAAGTTCGAGTGGTCGAAAAATTGTGAGAAGTCCTTCCGAGAGTTGAAGCGGTGTCTCACTTCGACCCCAGTGCTCACGATTCCAGCTAGTGGCAAGAGCTATGTTGTCTTCACTGACACCTCGCTGATGGGGCTTGGAGTAATTCTGATGCAGGATGGCAGAGTTGTAGCATACACCTCGAGGCAGTTGAAGACTCATGAGAAGAACTATCCCACCCATGATTTGGAGTTGGCTGTAGTGGTTTTCGCCTTGAAGATTTGAAGGCATTACTTGTACGGTGAGGAGTTTGATATGTATTGCGATCACAAGAGCCTGCGATACATCACGAGTCAGAAGGATCTGAACATGTGTCAGAGGAGGTGGATCGAAGTCCTGAAGGCCTTCAACTATTCGCTCTTTTACCATCCTGGTAAAGCGAATGTTGTTGCAGATGCCTTGAGCCAGAAGTCCCTTAGCCAACTTGTCAAACTATTGACAGATCAACATGACTTTTTGGTTACAATAATAGGCTTTGATTTGTGGGTTCAGTGGGAGCCTTCTCATACCGTGTTGTGCAAAATACGAGTGCAACCCAGCCTACTTCAGAAGGTGATCGCAGCACAGAGGTTGGATTTAGAGTTGGAGGAGATTAAAGCACGGTGCGACAATAGGGAGTCTGTTCCAGACTGGTCAGTTGATACTGATGGAGGTCTGAATGTCTCCGACTAGTTTGATCCGTTTAAGACCAGTTTAAAAATTAACGGGTCGAGTCGGGTCTGTAATGACTTCAACGGACGACTGTGATCAAGAAAGAGAAAGAGAGACGAATGGAGAAAGAGAGAGAAAGGGAAGAGAAAGAGACGGAGGAAAATAGAAAGTTATATATAGATCAAGGGAAGAAAGAGAAAGAGACGGATAGAAGGAGACAGAGAGAGAAGAGATCAGGGAAAGAGAGAGACAGAGAGAGAGATCAGGGGAAGAAAGAGAGAGTCGGGGAGAGAGAAAGAGAGAGGGAGGGAGAGAGATGGGGGAAGAGAGGACGACTGTGATGGCTTCAATAGGTCGGGTAGGGTCTGCGATGGCTTCAACAGACGATAGTGATCAAGAGAGAGAGAGAGGCCGGGGAAAGAGAGAGAGAGAGACGGAGGAAGAGAGAGAGATGGATAGAGAGAGACGGGGAGAGAAAGAGAGATCGGAGGAATAGAGATAAATGAGCCGAGTACAATTATGGGGGAGAGAGGACCACATATATGTGGCAGCCCTAGAAAATTAACCATTGGTAGGAAAAACACGTGAACAATATGTTTAATACCTAATGTGTCATTTATTTTTTATATCAAAGCCTCCTATATATTATAGAGTTTTATTTGTTTACAATATGATTCTTCATTCATTTATTTATTTTTCTCCTCAATCCCATCCCTCCATCTTAACTTCATTCAATCTCATCCGTTCCCCTACCCAAATGAATCGCACTCACCCTTACATCAACATACTCATTTTTATCTCAGCCTTTGTGTTTATGGTTGGACGGTCTGAAATATCTATATCATAGTGGCATGCTTGTAAATAAAATGAGCAAGTTATAATATATATATATATATATATATATATATATATATATATATATATATATATATATATATATATATATATATATATATATATATATATATATGGCATGCTATAATGCGGCATGCGGTACGTGCGACACTTCACCACAGCCGTCTGATGCAAGCGTTGCGTGCACCGGAGACGGGAGGGGAGATCGCAGCCCCGGCGATCTACTGTAGCCGGCGAGGACGCGGATGAGGACGCGGGTTGCAGACTAGGGGCGGAGGCGATCTCTCCCTCCGGACGCGGGGCGGAGGCGATCTCTCCCTCCGGACGCGGGGCGGAGGCGATCGTCTCTCTCAGCGGCAGCGAAACAGAGAGAAAGAGAGAGGTCGTGGGTTTCGGGGTTGGGTTTCTCTCTCTCTCATCAAAGGTGCATCTAAACCAATCTGAGGCCTCCAATGGATGAGAATCGGATGGCTGACAGCGACAGCCTATATTGAAAATAAGCTGTCAGCTCATATCCCGTTTTCTATATATATATATATATATATATATATATATATATATATATATATATATATATATATATATATATATATATATATATATATATATATATATATCATTCTCTACTAATGACCTCACAAACATGTTGATGGTTTTAACTCTTGCGAAGATTTCTTGTTTGCTACATTGCATACAATATCCGATTTTCTAAGCAATTTTTATATGGTATCTTTTCAGTTAGTGTGTTTTTTAAAAAAATTGGTTGAACTCTTATGTTGTTAACTGTTTGGCTCATATGGAAAGGCAGAAATCTTCTGATTTTTAACAGAATGATGAGAGACCTTCCATAACGGTTCGGAAGATATTCTGTCAATTGAAAGAATCTCCAAATAGTATTTAGTTGGTTCTAGTCCTAACTAAGAGCATCTTCATTCTCCAAGGGCCTCCCTTAGCATTCACTCAATCGAGGGGAGGCAATTTTGCCATGTCAGCCAAACAAGAGACTGTAATTTTTTTCCACTCCAACAGCCTCCCTCCCCACTCCCTTAGCATCCGTTCAATTGGAATCAACAGTTACATCCCATGAAAATGGACGACCTTGATTGTCTAAACCAATGGTTGTGGATGGTTCTGCAACATCACATGGGTGATGTTGACATGTGGGACCAAGCTGAGCGAGTGGTGAAAACTTGCTCAAATTGGCGAGCAAAAATTCCTTTGCTGCCCTAAGGAAGGAGCTAAGGGGATCCCTTGGAGTGGGTTTCTACACTTCACTCGCTCAAATGGGCAAAAGGAGGGGCCTAAGTGAACGTACTCCCTTGGAGATACTCTAACAATCTATGTTCTCTTTTATTGATGGTTTTAACTCGTGCGAACATTTCTCGTCTGGTACCATACGATATCCAATTTTCTACTCTTCTATGCTATCTTTTCACTCAATGTTTTTTTTTAAAAAAATTTGGTCAAACTTTTTTGTTGTTGACTGTTTGGCTCATATGGAAAGCTAGAAATCCCAATTTTTTAAACAAAATGGTGAGAGGCCTTCCACAAAAGTTTGACAGATATTCTGTCGATTGAAAGAATTTTCAAATAGTACTTTTTAGTCGGTTCCGGTCCAAGCTAAGAGCATCTCCATTCTCCAAAGGCCTCCCTTAGCATTCGCTCAGGCAATTTTGCCATGTCAGCCAAACAAGGGAGTGGAATTTTTTCCACTTCAACAGCCTCCCTCCCCACTCCCTTAGCATTCGCCCGATTGGAATCAATGGTCACATTCCATGAAAATGGATTCACTCAGTTGGAATCAACGGTCACATCCCATGAAAATGGATGGTTGTGGGTGATTCTACAACATCACATGGGTGATGTTGACCTGTGAGACCAAGCCAAGCAAGTGGTGAAGTCTTACTCAAACTGGCGAGTAAAAATTCCATCACTGATCTATGGAAGGGGCTAAGGGGGGTCCCTTGGAGTGGGTTTCTATCACTTCACTCGCTCAAAACGGGTGAAGGGAGGGGCCTAAGTGAGCCCCCTTGGAGATGACCTAACAATCTATGTTCTCTTTTGTTGATGACTTTAACTCGTGCGCATATTTCTCGTCTGCTACCATTGCATACGACATCTGATTTCTTAATCTATTTTTCTATGCTATCTTTTTAGTTAGTGTTTTTTTTTAAAAAATTGGTCGGACACTTTTGTTGTTGACTATTTGGCTCATATGGAAAGCCAAAAATCTCTCGGTTTTTTAACAAAATGATGAGAGACCTTCCACAATTGTTGGGAAGATATTATGTCAATTGAAAGAATTTTTTAATAGGTTTTAGTTTGTTCTAGTCCAAGCTAAGAGCATCTCCATTCTCTAAGGGCCTCCCTTAGCATTCGCTCGGTTGAGGGAGGTAAAATCATCATGTCAGCCAAATAAGGGAGTGTAATTTCTTTCCACTCCAACAGCCTCCCTCCCCAGTCCCTTAGCCTTCGCTCAATTGAAATCAATGGTCACATCCCATGAAAAATGGACGATCTTGATTGTCTAAACCAATGGTTGTGGGTGATTGTGCAACATCACATGGATGATGTTGACATGTGGGACCAAACTGAGCGAGTGGTGAAGCCTCGCTCAGATTAACAAGCATAAATTCCTTCGATGGCCTAAGGGTGGGGCTAAGGGGGGCTACTGAAGTGGGTTTCTATCACTTCACTCGCTCAAACGGGTGAAGGGGAAGGGGCCTAAGGCCCTGTTTGGATAGGATTATGATTCAGGGATTTTTGGAGCGAGAATCCCAGAAACAGAAAAGCTGATTCTAAGCTTTTAAATTCTTATTTCTTTCGTGGCCATAATTGCATAATCATATTTAGCAAAATTAATCATTTTAGAGATTCTTGGAGCAGAGAATCCAATAATCCCGTTTGGCAACACCAAACTGAAATAAAATTTTTAAAATCTTTTTTTGACATTATATTACAAATGTTACTCATAATTATATTAAAATAATTTGTTATAATAATTTTTGTATTTTTAATCAAAATCGGATAATGGCATATGAAGATATCACATGTCCATATAAAATATCAAAATTATTTATTACATGTTCCATCCCAAACCAATGATAGTAGTGTTTCAAGTATAAAATGATACATCAAATTGGCATATTGTAATGCAATGCTAAACGATATGTGATGCTATCCCTAAGTTCATGAATCTCATGGGGACTTGTTGCTCCTCCAACATGCGGTGTGAGGGCATCTTCAATTGCTACCATCACATCCTCACCTTCAAATCGGGCATATATCTCATCCATCTTTCTCTCTCTCTCTCTCTCTCTTAATCCGTAAATAGTTATGTATTATACAACATGCTGGCACAATAAGCCTTTGGCGATGTAGTGGATATGTTGACATTAACTTATGGATCGGAAGGTGCATCTTTATCATGCCGAAACATTGCTCAATGATATTCCTAAGTGAGGAATGACACTGATTGAATAACTGTTTAGCCATTCGACGTATTATACTACCACCTCCCATATAGTCAGACAAATGATACCACTCATGTCGGTGTGGAGTCATGTATCCTGGCATAGTTGGGTAGCCTGCATCTATACATAATATTTTTTCGCACCACCAAATATTATATAAACTTTCATAATATAAAAATGATGTGATTATAAGCTTCATTCTTACCGGATGGTGGATGAAGGAATCCAAGTGAGGCTCTACTAATGGCTTACATAAATACTCAACATGTTGTTATCATATTTTGTGTAATTTATTTTTCTCTTCCTATAAGAAATCTATTGATTTGTCGGCACATGTGCACTTATATGTGTTTCATCAATTACACCTACAGATGGAGCCAAATAGGGGCGAGGTGGGGCAATTCCCCCCCCCCCCCTCTTGAAATCTGAAAAAATACTTTAACTCTCTGTATCACGTGTTCCACAAGCAACATAAATAGTAAATATTTTCCCCTCTACCATGGGATTAAGTGGCACCCCATCACAACTGCCCCCCTTCTATCAGATTCTAAGTGGCACCCCGTCACTGTCGTTGGCCCATTGTGATGAACCAGCCCACCGTGTTTTGTACAACGAAGCAATACACAACAAGGATACAACCACATAATAGTAACGTGGCTAAGGGCACACATTCCATCGTACTTTGAAGAGCCGATGTTTTTTTCTTAAGATTTTTACATATAACCCCCTAAAAACTAGGCTAATTGCATATTAACCCATGAAAAGTTTATATTTACTGATTGACTCCTAAAAATTAGGTTACTTGTGCAAATCAACCCCTCAAGCTAATTGGGGTCTACTTGGGGTAATATACCCGATATATTCTAGTTTACCTTCACTCATTCTAACTTGTGAAAATCTAATCGTTCTTCATAGGTGGTCACTGATTTTAACCATGCATAGAACAAAGTTCAAGAAAGTCAATTTCGATAATTTTTCTGAAGTCTGATTTCATTAGAAGCCTATAAGGTAAACCCCTCTCGTAATTTTTGAAAGCGAAAAATATCTTTAAGGTTTCTTTCGTTTATTGTAGAACCGTAGTTTTTTTTTTTGTCATCTCCTCCTAATTCCTATAATGCACAATCAAACAGAGCCTTCTCCTCTCCACCTTGTGTTCATGACAAGGAGGATATGATCCCTTTCTTGTGGTGGTGATCCCCAAGGCAATGATTTTTTTTTTAAATGAACCACTATATTGGTCAGTACATCACTTGTTAATGCATCGGCATGAGATAAATAAAGGATCGAAACTCACCACAAGAACGAAAGAAAATGCCTCGGTTTTTAATAAACCTATAGGTTGGAAAGCCCGCTACCAAGACAAGAGGGGGGCACGCCACTATAGAGCAAGAGGAATATATCATAGCACATATTTGAACCATTGACCAAGGTCACTTGTTGCACAAGTCTAACCAACTAAGCTATCAGTTGGAGATCCGAACGCAATGATTTCAAAACACAAAAACTTGTTGAGGGCAATTATTAAAAAAAAATTATGATTTCTTTTTGTTGGTAACATCATTATTTACATTTAAGCTTCAAAATTTATCCTACGAAACATAATATTTTTTTATTTTGTCATTTGTAATATGTAGATAAGTGCGGAATAAATTTTTTATATTATTTATTGATCATTGTTTCTAACCTTGCCCCCCTGTAAGAAAATCCTGGCTCCGCCTTTGATTGCACTTATGCAGTTCTAGATAACAAATAAAAAAATATAGTTTAGTCATAATATAACAATTAAAGTTTATAATAATAATAAACTTTTATTTTTCTCGAACCATGGGTAGTACTTGTTGTGCTGGATTTGAGGAACGATGTCAAAGCTAGGTGGGATGGCTATCTATTTACCCCATGCACAAATAGCTCGTATTATAATGTTAAAATATTGTGACGTCGTCTTTTCCAAATATTGAAAACGATCAGAAATAACCATGTTGCTGCCACAATGCCCCAACATCATCAAGAAAATAGCCACATTTTCTTCAACATTGATATGTCTAGTATCTCTTATAAATCCCCTACCCCTCAATAAAGTGCACATGTTGAAAAAACATGTTGTTCCAAACATAGCATATCAATACAGCGTTGTTTATTTTGAATAACAGCACACATTATATACTCAGCACATGTTAAGGAGTCATCCCTATATAGCTTTCTACAAATAGTCCTCAGTACATATAATCCCATAAATATGGCAACAATAAACATCATATCAAAAAATATCTCGTCATCAAATGATTTATCACTCATATTAAATACCTCTAAATCAGACGATTGAGGGTATAATGACCCCTCGGTATTAGGGGTGACAATTAACTGTTTTTACCGGGTTACACGACCATATTGAAACTGGTTTGTGATGCTCAAAAACATATTTGGGGTGGGTTTGGGATTTTAATTTAAAACCCGATCGAGTTCGGGTGGGGTTCGGGTTTTACTCCAACCCGCCTCAACCAGACCCGGTTATATAACTTATATATGAATAACTCCGCACGAGTCTGCAGTATTAAGTTCGTAAAGCATTTATTTTTTGAATTGTAAATGATTATCTAATTATTCATGAATTAGTATTTACTAAATGATTTTTCCTAAAGCATGCATAGTCAGAGTATTTATCAGATTCTAAATCATTCTTCAATTATTGATGAATTTGTATAGGTTGTTTTGTGAAGTTGACATGACCCACAAAGCATAAACAGGGCGGGGCAGGAAGGGCTCGGGTCTTCACAGTGCTAATTGGGACGGGTTTGAAAATTGCCCTCAAAACCCGATGCAGGTTTGGAACGGGTATGGGGCGGGGTACGGGTTCAGGATAGGGCCGACCCGTCCCAAATCCGGCTCATTGCCATCCCTACTCACTATTGCTAAACATCATAGAGTTTAACATTCTGTCTATTTTACAATCTAAACATATTCAAGTCCAAAAATAATAATATAGGGATAATTATGAACTTTTCTAAATAATAAACTATGGCACATATTATAATAAGATAAACGAATATCTAAAAAACCATTATGAGGAAACATATGTCAACTTTTTAAATATAAACAATAAGCTATGTAAAATAGATATTTAATTTTACCAATCTATGCAATAGATCATAACGGACAAAAAATATCTAGTTATTATATGCCAACATAAACAAAAAAAAAAGGATCATCAGTCCAAATACTTCAACCACCATCTCATTTGCTCATCAAAGATAGAAATAAAGGTCTAGTTCTTACATGTCAAGAGAAAATAAAGAATGGATCATCAATCCAAATGCTCTACCCACCACCTCCTATGTTCATCAAACATAAATATAAGGTCTCCCTCCAGCTTTTTACCTGAAGCTTCTCAACAGTTTTCATATATTTCTCTATTAGAATGTCCTCGAGCTTTCATAGACTTCTATACAGGCATCGATAGAAAAAACAATATTACCGTTAGATGAAGAGGAAGTCCTAGAGTATTTCTCTCGTGATATCTCTATAATACTGTTTAAGGCTTCGATAATTGAGTCTTCCTTGGTAAGAGTACTCTTTCGGCACCTACTGCTAGCAGTAATAGGCTAGGTACGATAAAATGTGGTTTGCGAATTCAGTGTAGATAGGTCAATTATTTGTACTTTAGGAGCCTATGTCTCTAAGATATAGTTTGAATCATAATCAATAAACTCAGACTTAACGGTTATGGAGGCTTGGGGAAAGATCCTTGTTGATAGACCATGTCAAGTCGCCTCTGGCAGTAGTAACACAAGAAATTATGCATAACTTAGAAAATTCAGGACAACCTATGGACCTAAAGATCTTTGCATCTTGATTTACCTATAAAACACATAACAATATAATTTGATATTTTATTTACATAATATTTCAATATTCATTGGAGGAAAGAAATGATATCTTAAGGTAATCCTCCCAGAATTGATCAGGTGCTATCACATAGTTAGTTACCGGGTCCCATCCAAACCCAGTATGGTCAACAAACTTTTAAAAGTTTTTATACCTTTGATGTAACTTGTTAAATTTATTTTTAAATTGTCTTGAATTATAAGACTTTTGTGTCTTACTAAAAAATCAGCATGTATTTCCTTACAGTCAGACTTCGAAAATATCAAAATAGTCAGGTCTTCCTTTTTAATATGCTCTACCATTATACAATGTAAAGATTCTCATACTCATGTGTCCGAATAGCCGTGACAACCCTTTGAGATCTGGTCTCCACAGGAGCAGAAGTTGTAGATGTCATCTATTATAATAATCAAAGTAGATTTCGATGATATATAGATTTTTAAAAAAACAGAAACAATATTTTAAAATCATAGTGAATATTTATTGTAATTATCCACAAGAATACCATCAAAGATTTCTACAAAAAAACAAGGTTTTATAAACATCAGAACCCATAGAGATTGAGCGGTCTACTTCCTTGTTGGCTTGAAATATGGTAACTACAATTCATATATAAGACTTGATCTGCCAAAGTAATTTGAGAACGAGAAATGCTATTCAGCCTGAAGGTTTTTCCAATTCCGCTCAGCCCGATTGACGTGGTAGACTTTGGCTGGTGGTGTTGATATTTAAATGTTGCTAGCGAGATTCTAACACCACTCGTACACTGTCATGTCAATCGGGCTGAGCGAAATCGAAAAAACCTTCTAGTTGAATAGCATCTCTTTGAGAACTCGTCTTGCATGTGACAAAAATTGAAGAACTTGTTGGAGCATAATTAAATGGTAGTACCAAGGCAAAAAGTATTGATAATATTGGTGATGCACACTCTCAAAAGTACATAGGACACAAGAAAAGAGAGGGAGGAATCCCTCTTCAAGACGAAAGCCTTTCATGAGGTGGTGGCCCTGAAACTCCAAAGCATTGCCCACATCTAGCCAACACACATGAGAACAAACCTGCTAAGCCTTCTCCAAAGCAATGCCCACATTAGGTATGTCCACCATTGAAAGAGAGAGAGAGAGAGAGAGATATGGGATCTACGAAAGCCGCCGACATGATTATGGTAAGCGACTGCCGATGATCAGAGGGACTGATCATGGGTTAGAGAGAGAGAGAGAGGGGAGGGATGGAGAGAGAGAATCCATCTGGAGGGAGATAGAGATATGGAATCCAGGGAAACTGACACGATTCCGGCAAGCGATTGCCGACGATCAAAAGGATTGGCCTTGGGTTAGAGAGAGAGAGAGAGAGAGAGAGAGAGAGAGAGAGAGAGAGAGAGAGAGAGAGAGAGAGAGAGAGAGAGGAATAACATGTTATCGTGAAGGTTCCGATGAGAGAGATCTGGGATCCCAGTTTTGTCGAGCGTCGAGGGATGGGAGAGAGATCTAAGATCGCGAGGATCACGGTTTTGTCTTCCGTCATCGAGGGGTGGGAGGGAACGATATATTTTCTCGTTAAAACAACGATTCGTGGCGCTCTCCAAGGAGTCAAAAAAATTTGTTCTGGATCTGGGAGCCTCTATTTTCGGCTCCGCCAAAATGAATTACGGGAGCTGGTTTTGCCGTTTTGGGCTCTCCGCAGAAATAATTAATTTTTGGGCTCTCGTGTTTATCCAAATGGGCTCTACCTTTATTTTATGTTTTTGGGCTCCCATAATCACAAAAACAATAAAATCAGAGGTTATCCAAACTTAGACTAAGTGAGCCCCCTTGGAGATCTATATAACATGGCACGACGGTTTTGTGCTGACTAGACAAAATGGAAGCTGATTAGGACAAGCTGACTGGACAAAAATGAACTGAATAGATCTAACCATTCGTTCAAAAATCAACACACGATCTCTATTTCCCCTTCAACCGACTCCCTCCCCTTGGTTTCAAATCCTGACCCATTTAAATTGTACTAAACCCCTAAAATCTCGGCCCATTTAAAATGTACTAAACATGACCGTTTATCCCCAAATCGTTATTCGCATCAACGCTATAAACCCGCTTACTGAAATTTCGGCCGCCCCAAATCATTGGGTCGATCTCGAGGAATCCGTTCGGATAGAGACAACTGTGATTGATCAATTATAGAGGGAGAGGGAGTTGGTCGCACCAAAGGTGCTCGCTTCATGCCAATCGGCACATGCGAGGAAATAGTTGTCCCTATGAATGCCAGTGTTGTCGTCGAACATGTACTATTGCCAAAGGCATTCAGGTGTGTTGCCGCCGAAGACGGTCGGCCCGTTGCAGTGCCGACAGATGTGTTGCCGTCGAAGACGGCCCGTTCCAGTACCGACAGGCACGGGCATGCACTAGTGCTCTAACAATCTGTGTTCTATTTCCTTGTGTTTTTACAAAAAACCTCCTTTCTGAAAAAGAAATTAAAAGTAAGTTCGATTGAGAATAGTCCCATTAAAAGAAAAATTATGGAGATGCAGGGGATCGAACCCTGTACCTCTCGCATGCAAAGCGAGCGCTCTACCATTTGAGCTACATCCCCATTATGTTAGTAGAGACCAACATATCATTATTAATTGCTTTCCTAAAGAATAAAAAGATAACAGTAAGTGATCACTTGGTCCTCAGCACGTCAGACATGTACTGATTCGATGCAGGGCCCAATGCATGCACGCCTCCATGTCTCACGCCCAGCCCAAACATGCCTCCCACTCCGAATCCGCCGGCCATGCTTCCCTCACCCTAGAACGTACTGGCTTTCACTAGGGTTTGACTAAGTGGGAGCTTGTCCATAGCCCTTATGTACACATCCATTCAGACCTGCTTCATTTGGATGAGGGCACTTGGACACATGATAAGGTTGATGATACTTCTTAATTATGGCTTTGCAGAATGAGAAGTGATTCCCGTAAGGGATGCAGTACCTGGCCTTACCCGACACGGCAGACCTGACACGAAGTTAGCGGGTCTGGGTCCGGGCTAAACGAGTTCGGGTCGACACGATAGACCTGTTTAATAAACGGGCCTGGGTCCGGGTTTAGAGTCTATACAAGGTGGACCCGAGAAGACCCGTTTAAAATTCAACGGGTCGTGTCGGGTCGGGTCTACCCGCAATCCGATACTGTAATATGGTATCAGCGGGTCTATCGGGTTAGGTCGGGTCGAGTTGGATCGGATCGGATCGGGTCAACTGAATAAACCCATGTGGTAAACGGGTCTTATCGGGTCTACCCGTTTATAAACGGATCGGGTACAGGTTTAGGATCTAGACACGATTAGTTAAACGGGCCGGGTCCGGGTCTAGGGATTTTGAACACGACAGAAACCCAACCCGACATGACCCATTGCCACCTCTAATCTCGACAGATGAATGTCACTCAGCCTAGACTGACGGTGCTTGATGCATAAGCCCCGCCACTTTACAGCACGGGGCACCTCATGGGATCACTGCTTTTGTGTAATATCAAAACCCTATATCGTTGATCTTACTAAATCTACCGATCCAATAGCAATATTTTAAAGATAAATCTTTTATGGTAATACAAAACAAGCTGAACATCCAAACGAGAAATATATAAAAACAACAAAAAAAAAATTGAAAACACAGTGAATCATCAGAGAGACCATACGAAAGACCGGCAACAAAAGCCCACGACAAGAAACAACCTAGAGAGACCCACAAGAAAACACACAGGAACAACGAGGACCTATGAGAAGCATCTCTCTCTCTCTCTCTCTCTCTCTCTCTCTCTCTCTCTCTCTCTCTCTCAAAGGGTTTGACGGCGATGATGCCCCTAATGATGACTATTGGGTCGTCCTAGACACTGATTCAAACGGAGTCCTCTCTCCTGTGTGTGAATACGACGCTCATAAATCCTAATAAGAAAAACCGATTGTAAAAATATTAAAAACCTACTATAAAAATGATAAATACCTATTCAATTGTATTTAATGATCATTTGATGTTAATTAATATTTTTTTAAAAAAACTAATTAATTTTTTCTCTCTCTAACAAGTAGGGGTGGCAATGGGTCGTGTCGGGTCGGGTTCTTGTTGTGTTTAGTTTCGGGTCGTATCCAAAACCCCTAGACCCGGACCCGACCCCTTTAACTAATCGTGTCTAGATCCTAAACCCGTACCCGATCCGTTTATAAACGGGTAAACCCGATAAGACCCATTTACCACATGGGTTTATTCAGTTGACCCGATCCGACCCAATTCGACTCGACCCGACCTAACCCGATAGACCCGCTGACACTATATATTACAGTATCGGATTGCGGGTAAACCCGACCCGACCCGACACGACCCGTTGAATTTTAAATGGGTCTTCCCGGATCTACTGTGTCCAGACCCTAAACCCGGACCCGACCCATTTATTAAACGGGTCTATCGTGTTGACCTGTTTACTACCCGAACCCGTTTAGTCTTGACTCAGACCCGCTAACTTCGTGTCGGGTCTGCCGTGTCGGATCTGAAATTGCCAGCCATACTAACAAGTGAATCACACCATAAAGACAGTCGCGGCCGTCGAAGACGACGGTCAGAGTACAAAAGGGCACAAGCATTTACTAGTATAGCAAAAACTCGAATCTATTATGTCTGTAATATTGCTGCACACATGTCACAAGCACAAATAAACCGGCCACATGAACAGTGATGGCCCACCACAAAAGAAGGGAGGAAGGCCCGCCATACCGATCGGAGGATTGTTCACGGGATTTTGCCCCAACCATAACAATAGCTGGGGGCAAAATCTAGACCGTCAATTTTTTTTTTGGGGTTATTTTGACTTTACCCCCCAAACTTTGCTTTGAATTAGACTTTACCTCCCATTGTTCATTAATTAGACTTTACACCCCAAATTAACTGTTCCGTCAGGTCACCACCCAAAACTTTTTTTCTTTTCCGTCAGCTCACCCTTCCCCTTAGATGGTGAGCTAACGGAACAGTTAGTTTTGGGGGTAAAGTCTAATTAATGAAAAGATGGGGGGCAAAGTCTAATTCAAGGTTAAATTTGGGGGCAAAGTCAAAATAACCCATTTTTTATTTTGTTTTAGAAATAACCAAGCAGAGGAGAAACAACAGACGGCCAGGATCGAGCTAGCGGTGGCCGTTCCAAGCGGAGTAACGGACGGCTAGATGCGCTCAGTTTTAACGGCCCCGGAACACGGGCATCCTATAAATACCCACACACGCCGATTCCGGCTCTTTTCATCAAAAAAAATTTCTAGGGTTTCGAAAGCTTTTCGTGTCTGAGGCGCCAATGGAGAAGGAGAGGGAATACCATGTCTACATGGCGAAGCTCGCCGAGCAGGCCGAGAGATACGATGGTAACGCCCCGATCGTTGGATCCTCCCACGTTCATGTTTTTATTCACGCGAATCCCCTTTCAATCGGATCTTCTACTGATTTTTTTTTTCAGAAAATTCTATATTGTTTCGATTAACTATCTACTTCATAGGTTTTGACAATTTTTTTTTAAATTTTTTTTCTTTTGATTTCCGTTGATGTCTCTTTTGGAAAATGTCTTGCCGTATATAGCTTGATCGGTTGGCGCTTAAGCCGTTTTTTTATTTTTTATTAATGGAGACCTGTTATTGCATGCCAAACTGCTGTTGTTTTTCTCAGTGATATCCTTACGTATGGGATAATTTAGTGACTTTCATGTTTGGATCTGTTTGTTCTCTTGTATATTTGTTTGTTGGATATTGTCTCGAGGGGGCGGTTGTCCGAACGCCTTCTTTATATTTGTTTGTCTAATGTAGATGTTTTATAATTTTGTTGCTTGAGTAAAATTATTTGATTTTTTCTTCTGATGGTTGATTTAGAAAATTCAAGGAGTAGTTATGCATTCAAGTCATTCGATACGAATACTGATGTAAACTCAACTCATTGAAGGATGTTAATATCGGTGCCTTTATCGTCATCAATACCTTTGATGCGTGTACCCTGTTTATTCGGACTAATTGGAGGTTTGCAACAAGGGAGAATATAGATCCCCCCAAAAAAAAGTTTCTTCAAGATAATTACTAGCTATCGATCATATCTACACTTTGTTTAAGATGATAGATCACCTTCAGCTTGCTTGTGTTTCCCCCTATGAATTTCCTCTCCATGACAAGCTTTCCATTTCTTTAGGTGTGCCATTGAGACAGAGCACCCATGGGAGATATCTTAGGGGTTGTTTGGTTGCCGTGCACATGATGTGCGTACATCTGCTTGCACATGTGACATGTGTAAGTAAAATTTCATGTGTTTAGTGAAATTTTATTTGCATAGGTTTATGTGCAAAAATTGTACAAATTAAGCAAGTGTGCATCTATTTACACATATCACATCCCATTAACGAAACAACCCTAAACTGTTTGCACGTGTTTTCAAAATCACAGGCTAAAAACACAGAAACCAAACAACCACTTAAGGCATGCACATTTGGTTTTCGGTTCACATATATGATAGTTTTTGGAAAAAAAATGGTATTTAAAGGTTTTCTAAAGTAGACATTGCCAAAATACAGCTCAAAGCCAAGTATGGGGTCATGCCTTATCAAAATGGGATGTCTCATTTTGCTAACTAGAAGTTGAATTATATCCACTTACTCCATAGGAGTTGGTATCTCTACTTAAAGAAGAGTTATCTTTCTGTCTTATTATTTTTAGACCTTTTCTAGAAATTGAGAGTTCGTAAGAGGTCCCTCACCAAGAGATCGGTTAAGCCCAAGTCCCTTGAAATGCTGTGGACGGAATTACCCTTTGCAGCATTTTAAATGTTTTTTTGAAATGCCACCAAATCAGTGAACCACCCCCCCGCCGCCACTGCCGCCGGACCTAACCGAACCCCCCTCTTCCGTCGTTACCGTCGGAGCTAACCGAACCCTCCCCCCCACCTAATCGAACCCCCCTCCCCGCCGGACCTAACCGAACCCCCCTCTTCCGTCGTTACCGTCGGTGCTAACCGAACCCTCCCCTCCACCTAATCGAACCCCCCTCCCCGCCGAACCTAACCGAATCCCTCTCGCCCTCTCGACCGGCCGGACCTAATCTACAGACCATGGGATGAACCCTAGATCTAGCCCTAGACCTAACCGAATCCCCCCCGCCGCCGGAGGTCGAATCCGTCGCCGTCGGAGGTCGAGATCGCCGGGGTTAGGAGATCGAGCCGCCGGGATCGCAAGGTCGCCGAGGTTTGGAGGTCGCCGAGATCGGGTGGTCGTCGAGATCGGGAGAGAGATGGGTGGGGGGTAGTGTCGGGTTTATCATCAGAAGGCAGGGACCTTAGGCTAAACCGATCTCTTGTTTATCCTTAGGCAAAACCGATCTCTTTTTCAAGGATCTTAGGCACATTAGCCCAATAAAGAATAATGGATTTCATGGCAAGAACAGTTGTCACCATGTTGATAAAGTTGCAATTTTGCAACAAGAATTTGGTGTATATCCACTTCATAGGGTATAGTCTCTCTGCCAATTGAAGAATCTTCTCTTCATCTTATTATCTAGAAACCTTGACCTAACATAGGTGTATGAAACTTATTGCAACCGTGGGAATTGGTCAAAGATCTCCATATTGGGACTTATGCCAAAGATTCTATAGAGTTTTCTATTGGAACGTATATAAGGTCTCGAAGTGGAGACCTAGCCTTAACCTCTACAAAATGAAGCTCCCTGGACCTTCGATGACCTATATGGTATCTTTGATGAGGAAAACTGAAAAAGTGTATGCTCTTTAACGGGGCAACATATATCATTTCAGTGAAGAACCGAAGATAACCAAGAGTAGATTGTTTCTTTCTTTTGAACTTTTTCGAGCTCACCATTAATATTTGTTTGGAAAAGCATACTTAGCTGGTAGAAAAAAAAGACTTCATCTTGTGAGTCATAGATTGTTCCAGATATCACCACGATTGTTCCGCAGCCTCCCAATGAAGTGCGTGATCATGAAGCCTCGTCCTCCGTTGCGGAGCAATAAAAGAAGCTTGTGACAAAAGGAAGTAGTTGTCCAATCATGGTCATTTTAAAACGCCAAGTAGAAACTCAGATAATGTTTAATAAGAAGCCTAGTGAAGAATTCAGTCTTCCACGGAGCAATAAAGAACGAAGATGTTAATCAACACAACTCTATTCGAGAGCTCAGTCAAAGAAACAATTAAGACGTTACTATACAAAAACAAGGAAAACAAACTGCATGTCTACTCAAAAACGTGTGCTCTAACTACAAGTTGTGCAAGTCTAGATCAAGATCAAATCTAAAATATTTTTGAATTAAGGTGAGTGTTGGATGTCAATTCAAACATATGTGGTGTGTGGTTCCAATAAGTCTAGGTGGTTGATTAGTTTCTAAAGGTGTTTGGTATTCTAGTCCAAAAAGGAGTCATTTTGTGTGTTGTATGGAATCCACTATTGTAAAAGAAGGCTTGTGTTAAGGGATTGAAAACCAAGGTGTGATTGTGGAAAAAAATGGCACTAGACTCTGTAGTTTTGAATAGCTAATCTGGGTTTGGTTTCAGCCTATTCTATCCTTTATTCTATCTTTTGTTGTGCGGTATTCTATGACCGTACAAGACCTTTATGTGTTGAGTTTTGTTTACATGGCTGTAGTATTGCTTGAGTTTCAACACCGATGACATGTGGCTAACCTCGTTAGTCACATGCCCCGGAGCCCAACCAAAGCCCTTTGGCGCAATTGTCATTGCACAACTCCTGTTGGAAATTGGCAATGTGACAAAACATGACATACCTGGATAGTCCCATTCACCTGAGACCTATCATGGGACATTTTTACTCACCCAATGGCTCTGTAGGGCCCAATCAACTACATGAGTTGATGTTTTCTGAACGTTACCAAACCTTAGCTTGTGCGTGCCTAAACCTGCGCAAAATTGGACTCAGACTAGTCACATGTTTGTCATTGGACCACAACCGATTTGGTATGTCCACCTAACTTGAGCTCTTTTTTTTAGCTGACATCACATGACTAATCTAGCTAATCACTTGCGCTGAGGGAGTGGTTTGGCTCGAACGTATTGTACATCCTCGAATGAGCTTGGTTTGTGACCTGGACTTGACTGTTGGGCAGATGTGTTGTGCACTTGAAATCGGGCCGATCAAGCAGACTAGCTTGAACCTGCATAAAAATGGACCAAATCGATTTGATTGACTTGATCTGTATTCAATCCAGTCCGCGGCTTAGATTCACATCCATGGGCACGCCTTCGATTGTGCTAAGGTCAAAGAGTGCCTAGTTGGGCTACCTAAAATGGTGACTTGATGATGATGGCGTCACGTGGAGTACAAAGTCCTATAAAACACATTGCATCGTTTGGCTCGCACGAGCGTGTAGGTTCAAATGTTTGGAGTTTATTTTATTTTATTTTTTGCCACATATGGATTTGAACCAGTAAGCTGTTACATGCATTGCAATCCCACTAACGAGATGGCCATGTTTTCTTAGGTGAAAAATATATGCAGATGCAACATTTATACTATTTTTTTTAAACATCTTTTTTTGAGAAAGTTAAATAAAACCAACGAACCCCCCCCCCCCCCCCCCCCCCATTTTAAGGTGGAATAGGTGTTTTTTGACTTAAACCAGTATGCAGTGTGTATTCCAACTGTACTTGAAACTCTGAAAGTGTTGAGCATGCTGCAAGCATGATCATGTATTGTCTTCCAATGCTTTGTGTTGCCTTGTGTTTAAGGACATCCATCATTCTTGTTATGTATAACTGCTTTAGGGTATGTGTACAATTCACATAGACCCTGAAATTTGGCACTAACATTGGTAAGTCTATCATGAGTGGCTTCAACGATAGACAACACTATTGGAAAATGATTCCCTTCCTAGCATTAATGGCTTTCATTAAAGGGTTGCACACTTGCACGTCCATTCCGTGGACACACCCCACTCCCTACCGGTTACGAGAGTCGGGACAAAGTAGAAATCTAACTACAGAATTAAGAACGGTCTACATGCCACCATTAATCGCTTCCCTTAAAGGATTGCATCCAAATGGCTTTGCAAGTTATGAGAGTCAAGATGGCAAAGCTCATCATTTTTACATTATTGCACACATACATCAGGACATGTTGCTAAAACACTCGTCATTAGTAAGATGCTCTTCTTTTTACATGTACTTACAGGTGAAAGGTGTACTCTACATACAAGGAGTGCACTCTCTCTGTCCAACTTGTTTTTTCCTTTGAACTTATGAGTTAAGATCTCCTTGTTGGTAATATGCTCTTCTTTTTACATGTACGAACGATGTCGAATTGGTATAGGGCCTGGGCTGTTGCATTGGATCCAAAGTGGGGGTTGGTGGGGGGAGTGGGTTTGGGCTATATATACCCCCAATGGATTCCCATTCTTCATCACCAAAAACTTTACAATTTATTTTGGCAAATCATGCAGGAATTCAAATCCATGACCTTTAGTATGCATAGCAAGACAACTAGCCACATGGCCCACATGGGCAGGTTTTTCTTTGCTGAGTAACACATGCAAGTGCATTGTTAAAATTATTCTTTTTAAAACCCCACTTTTTGGGAAAACATAAGATAATCGACATTTATACTGATGTGTTCTTTTTGTGACAATATAATTAGAAAAGTATTGTATCTATTATTATCGCTCTAAGGCAAGGCATGTTCCTTTCAATTTCTTTTATGTGGTGGATGAGATTTATAAAATTATTGCTTCAAACTTTTCTTGATGGATGAGTTCTATAAAATTATGTTTAATGTATTGCTCTGCCTGGAGCTGTTGTCTCTTTATCTTTTCCTGGTTCTGGCAATAGTGTATTCTAATATTCTTTTGCATTTTCTATATGTTCCTTATTAGGAATGCAAGTAAGATTTTTTCTAGTTTGTTTAGCAATAACTTGTAGGTGTTTGTTCTATCTTTGATCCAGAAATGGTTGAAAGTACGAAGAAAATTGCTAAACTTGATTTGGAGCTGACGGTTGAGGAGAGGAACCTCCTTTCGGTTGGATATAAGAACGTCATCGGGGCTCGTCGAGCGTCATGGCGCATCATGTCGTCGATTGAACAGAAAGAAGAGTCGAAGGGGAATGAGCAAAATGTTAAATTAATCAAAGGTTATCGTCAAAAAGTGGAGGAGGAACTCGCAAAGATATGCAATGACATATTGACAATCATTGATCAGCATCTAATTCCTTCTTCTGGCTCCGGGGAGTCTACTGTTTTCTACTACAAGATGTAAGTCATATTGCTGCTTGATTGTATCTAAATTTAAAGCCTTATGTGATGCTCTTATTAGAGAGGAAAGATTATAGAGTTATCCCATTCCACTCCTAAAAGATAACCTTTGTTGTGACCCTCGGCTATAATATATTAGGGAAAATATTTAGCATATAAAAAATTAAATACTACCTGGTTGGTGTAAATGAGTATCGAGCAGCTCCATGGTGCGGCTTTATGTATCATTTGGAAATATAATGTCTAACCATAACCATCAAGCCTTTGTCCAGATATCATACACTTCAAAGTTGGCTACTTTTTATAGTTCCTTTGTACATAAAATTCGGTACTCTGCCTGTTCATGAATCGACCATCATCAGTGTAGCTGTCATGTGGCATGTATGAACAAGTCACTCTATGGAAAATACGTGAGACCCTGTTTAGCCATTGCATCAAATAATTTGATACTACTAAAAGAAACATGTGGTAGCTAGTCTTGTTTGAGTTTGGTGAATATGCTATATAAGAGCTTATCCATGAGTTGAAATGTTAGTTCTCTTTCCTCGCTGGGTTTTTGGTACTGTTCTAAAAGTATGTAATACTCGGTCGAGTAGCACTGAATCGACTTTCTCAGTCAGATTTTGAGCTGAGATATGACCGAGTTGAACCAAATTGGGATAAAACTAGGCCGAGTCGGTCCGAGTTTGCTCGACTCGGTTGATGTTCGATTAGAGTCCGAGTTTCCGAACATTGTTTTTTGGTTTAACGTTGTGGATATATGCCAAATTAAACTACATGCAAGCTCTTAATTTGTCGCAATCATGTGCTACTCACGTATGTGGACTCGTAACATAGGAAATGTATATGACTGATCCATATCTATATATAAAACGGACCTTTTGTTCTCGGTCTATCCAAATTTTCATGTCATCCTCACTTATTTCTCCATCTTGGCGGGGTGAATTGCAGGAAGGGTGATTACTACCGCTATCTTGCAGAGTTCAAGACCGATCAAGACAAGAAAGATTCAGCCGATCACTCGCTGAAGGCTTACCAGGCATGCCCATGCTCTAATCTGGTTTCTTGTTTTATTTGTATGCCTTCTCTCACATCGTCTCCATTTTTTAGGCTGCGTCGAACACAGCAACCACAGATCTACCCCCAACTCATCCGATTCGACTTGGCCTCGCACTCAACTTCTCAGTTTTCTATTATGAAATCATGAATTCCCCCGAAAGGTAACCATTCAACCTCTGCTTGTCATCACATTTTCATCCCATCTGTTACCTGCTGTAATATTCGTGCAAAATCCAGGGCTTGCCATTTAGCAAAGCAAGCATTTGACGAGGCGATCGCGGAGCTGGACACCTTGAGCGAGGAGTCGTACAAGGATAGCACGTTGATCATGCAATTGCTGAGGGACAATCTCACTCTTTGGACCTCTGATTTACCCGAGGATGGAGGTATGATTTACTCTAAAGGGTACCCATCAAGAAAACAGTTCGATTGATAATACCAAATCCTGATGGTTCCCAAGGGTCGAGGGTACAGGGTGCAAAATTAAGCACCACTTTCAGGAAGTATAGTATTTTTTTTTCTAGTTAAGAAACAGTAAAAGTTAAAACAATCCCAAACTTTCCTTATTGGTTGCAAAAACGTTTTTGATCAATAGATTTTTTTTCCTCTGAACCTTGCCAAAGGATGAGATCAGGGTTTTGGTTATGGTTGTGCTGTCCATCTTGGACGTTGAATAGGTTGGTTGATTTTGCATGATTTTCGTCATCTTGTTTTACGGGAAGTTGTTAATCATGATATCAAATTTCTCCTCGGCCTCCGAATAGCCGTTGGTCATTTGGTTGGATTAAGATTGCGAAAGCTATGTTGATGGGGATGGAAATGGACATCCTGTCATTTTTCTTTTCTTTTCAGTGGTTTTTGGTCCATAGACAATATTATGTTTATATCCATCTGGTCTCGAATCCGACATTCCTTGCAGGCGATGATGGTTTCAAGGGCGAGGAGCCGAAGGCTACTGATGATCCCGAGGTATAAAGATGGCAGCACTAATGGCTATCTTTTTTTGGGATTGTGTATTTTTTTCTTTTCAATTCACATTATTTTTCAATGGAAATATATATATTTATTGTCGCAGCACTGAGGGGTGATCGTTCGTTCCTCGCCTGATTTGGACAATTCTATGAATGGGAGCTGTAATTCCTCCCAGGCGAGTCTTCAAGTGGGTTATTCTGGCGGGGATCGAGCGAATTCCTCTCTATCAAACTATGGATCTCTTTGGTGGTTTTCTTTGGCCTTTATACAGTATATTGTAGTTGAAGTTGGCTAGTGTATGTGTTGATCTTCTTAAATTCTCTTAACCATTGTACTTCTCTGTCGCTCGTTGTGTTGGCTGGCAGTAAATCATCTCGTTTTGCGATCGCTGTTAGCCCTCTGCTACTAAATTTGTCTGTGTTACTATGCGTGCTCAGATCACTCTCTTTTTCGGGGAGAGGACATTCGTGTCAGTGGATCGCCTCTTACGTCCATGGGCGCCCGATAGACCAGGTTTTGAAAACTGCCCTGAGGTAATGAGCTGCAAAAAACGGTGAGAGAGGAAGTCGCACTAAGGCGGCTGGTGACGCCCATGGATCAAACCTGCGACCATCTGGTGGCAGATAAGCAGTGGACGTTACTGCTCGGATCCAAGTGCAGTTGCTTGCTTGATTGAATTTCAGGGTTTTGATAATTTCGATCACCGAATGCTTTTGTCATGTGATGTGTGTGAGTAAAGAAGGTTACCGGCTGTTTGATTCTGTGCAGTTGTGCAAAACTGCAGCAGTTGCAACCCCTGAACGGGCTGATTTTCTATAGAAAAGCGACAATAGCGTAGATGGAACATGCGGCTTTTGCTCCTCGGTGACCTAGTGGGTGATGATAGCGTTGGCGGGTTCAGTGCCAACAAATCCTGATAGTAGCCGAGGGGGCTCGAGATGTTGTAGTGAATTATGGAGCTTCTAACTAGAACTTAGTGCATCTATTCGATGCTGGCCAAAATGGCGCCTTTTTACATTTTTGAGAACCGTTTCCCCCAAAAAACGAACTCCAAAGGTTGAACATTTGGTTATTTCCAAACTTCTCTCTGAACCCCAAATGAGGTTCGGGGAAAATTTGCATAAAAATAGGGAAAGAATAGGGATGGTAATAGGGAGCACATGGAGTTAACTAGGGGTGCAACTCTTTTTTTTTTTGGTAGGACTAGGGGTGCAACTCGGGTTGGGTTGTTTCGGATTTGAGCCAATCCAGAACTGAACCAAAGTAGTTTGGTTTTACTATATTGAAACCTGAACCAATCTGACTTGGGCATAGACCCGATCCAAACCAACGCACAGTAAAGTTTGGGTTGGTTCAGATCGATTCTTTGGTCTGTAATTGGTCTAAAAAAAATTAACTGTCAACTATTTACAAGCAAGCTAGAAGTTCAGGTCGAGTTTTAGACTTTAGCCATCCATTAAGTTCCCTTGATAGTTGCATCCTTAGCAAACAACTAAAATTGCTAATGTAATATATTACTTTATGTTTTTAAATTTTTATAATTTATTACAAGAGAAAGAAAGTATGCAACGAGATGACGGCTGATTGCTCTCACGAAATAGTGAGTGCAAATTGTTTATTTATCACATATATATAGATATAGAGGAATTAGGGTTAGATGTGTCCCATCGAAGTGGGCAGCTACATATATTCCGTAACACTCCCCCTTGGATGCTCACTTTTCAAAACATTGCATCGTTAAAACTTTATTAAAAGAAACCCAATAGGACAAAACCTTTAGTAAAAGAAAAATAGTACAATGTGTTCTTCAGAAACATAGTTCTTCATGAGTAGATTCGTCTAGAATCTTAGATTCTTCTGGAATCTTAGTGGGTGCGACTTATATTGCCTCATTAAAATCTTTCAATGGAAAAATCATGTGGGAAAAACTTCATCGTACGAAAAAGAGTACAGTGCGCAAAAGACATTCTTCTGGATGTCTCCATCTACATCTGCAGGATACTCCCCCTCATCTTTTTCCTACATTCTATTACATGCCTTGCTTACATCAATCTTCAAAAGAAAATACTCTCTCCCCCTAATACATTAAGACACTACTTCCCAACCCTGTTAATACATCAATTTCAAATAACATTCATATGCCCTGTTGGAGAAGCTCCTCATACCAATCTGATGCATAAACTTTTGGAATGTAGACTTTGGAAGCGCCTTGGTGAAAAGATCTGCCAAGTTCTCAGCTGAGTTCACCTGCTTTATAATAATCTCCTTCTTCTCTTGGAGTTCATAGGTGTAGAAGAATTTCGAGGAGATGTGCTTGGTCCTGTGGCCTTTGATGAAACCACTTTGAATTTGAGCTATGCATGCTGTATTATCTTCGTAAATTTTTGTAGGTTCATCCATACCTGATGGGAGTTGACAACTTTCTCTGATGTGTTGAATTATCAATTGTAGCCATACGCATTCTCTACTTGCTTCATTAAGCGATAGAATTTCTGAATGATTTAATGATGTTGCTACAAGTGTTTGTTTTGTGGATTTTCATGAAATAGTTGCATTACTATTAAAAAACACATAACCTGTTTGTGACCTCCCATGTGGGGATCATATAAGTAACCAGAGTCTGCATATCCAATTAGGTTAGCCTTTTTACATAACTAGTATAAGTCAATGTCAACTATCTCTTTTAGATATTTAAATATATGTTTTATACCATTTCAATGTCTACATGTAGATACAGAGTTATATCTAGCAAGGTAAAATTTTATCTCACCCAGGCCTTTAATTTCAAACTCCTTTTTAAGATAGCTAGCAGTCTTCTCAATCTTTTTGGGAGATCCTATTAGATTTACATATCTACATATACTGCTGCTATTATAAATCTATTCTGAGATTTCTTAATAAATACGCATGGGTATATATGGTCATTTTTATAACATTCCCTAGACATTTATTGAGCCGATTGTACCACAATCTTTCGGATTGTTTTAGACCGTGCATTGCTCGTTTTAATCTAATTGAATGTGTATTTCTATATTTGGAGTGTGGTAAGTCAAATTCTTCAGGAATTTTCATGTATATTTTACTGTCTAGGTTACCATATAAGTAGGCTGTCATTACATTCATAAGTCGCATGCTTAATCTTTCAAAGACAGCTAGACTTATAAGATATCTCAATATGATGACATCCATAACTAGGGAATATATTTCTTCATAATCTATCCCAGGTCTTTGCGAGAATCCTTGAGCAACTAAGCGTACTTTATATCTTTTGATCTCATTCTTTTTATTTCTTTTTCTAACAAACACTCATCTGAAAACTACAGGGTTTATTCCTTTTGGGGTTTGTCCTATAAGTCCAAATACTTTATGCTTTGTGAGGGAATCAAGTTTCGCTTGAATCGCATCCTTCCATTTTGGCCAATTTTTTCTTTATAGACATTTACGACTGTGCGTGGTTCAGTATCATTATCATCACCCTTTATTATCTCATTTGCCATAGCATATAAGAATACTAGTGTTTGTCCGTGCATATTGGCACTGCAATGGGCCACCTTCGGCGGCAACACAATTGTCGGCAAAAAAACGGGCCGCCTTTGGCGGCAGGACACCCCCTGGGTATCACCACCCCCGCCCACAACGTCGTATTCGGCGACAACGCACATGACCACCTTTGGCAACAAAAAACTTTTGATGGCAACACCGACCCTCCCCAACGAACCAACAACTGCTAAGACTCGGTAAGACCCGTTTAAATATTTATTCTTTATTTATTTATTTTTCGTTGCAACTCACCATCAGGGGTGTCTTGATTACAACCATCTGTTGAACCCATCGCAGACTATAATCAGATGCTGGGTAAACCAAACCCATTGATTTTTAAACGGGTCTTAAATAGGTCAGAGACAAAAACCGGAACCGACCCGTTTACTAAACGGGTTAGTCGTGTCGACCCGTTTACAACCCGAACCCATTTGACCCAAAACCGCTAATTTCGTGTCGGGTTGGGGACTTGGGAGAAGGAGATCATGAGGGATGGAGAGATTGAGGTGGGAAGCAAATGTTTTTATTAAAAAAATTGGGATCACTGTGTGATGACATCTTTCCTCTGATAAGGTTTTCCTTTTTTTTTGCTTTGAATGAGGTTGAGGTTTTTCTTTTGAAAACATGATTATATGGTGAAACTTTTAAAATCAAGAGCTTTCCTTTGATGACACTTTCCTTTTGAAATTGCGATAAAAAAGGGAAACGTTTGTTGTGATGACAACTTTCCTTTGATGAGATGAGGGAGAAGGGGGAATGGGGATGCTTGAATATTTTGGTCTAGTCAGGTTTTTTTTTGGTCTAGTCAGCTTTTGGTTCTATTTTGTCTAGTCAGCAGAAAACCGACATGCCATGTTATATAGATATCATCGATGATTATTTATTTTCTATTCTATATTTTTCCTGAGTATGTGTAGAACACAGATATCTCATCATTGTTAGGTACCGGTACCTCTTTCCCAATCACTTCTAGGATCTGGGGCATAACCTCGGCCAGAACAATATTATTTAATTTAGGAAAATTGGATCTTTGATTCATGACATCTTCCGGACCGTCATGAATATTCTCTTAAGGAGATTTTACATCAAGAACAACTTCTTCAGTAGTTGTAGGGTATGATATGCTATTTAATCTCCTCTTCCGGGGAGCTAAATCTTTGGAACCTATAACTCTGTCACGCTTCTGGTATGTGTCAGCCTCATTTGCTGTCTTATTCTTACTTGGGATATATATCCTGATAGGTACATTCATCGCTGGTATGTGTGATTTAGTTACTTTTGCAATATCATTGAATATATCTGGTAGCTCATTTGTAATAGATTGTAAGTGTATTATTCTCCTAACTTTGTGCTCATATTGGGGAGTCCTAGGGTCTAGATGAGACCGAGTGAAAGTATTCCACAATAATTCACGTCGTTCCTCTTGGATAGGACGTTCATTATCTTATTTATCTCCCCCTAACGACGGGAATACTGCCTCATCGAAGTGACAATCCGCAAACCTTGCGGTAAAAATGTCACCTGTTATGGGTTCTAAATATTTGAGAATCGAAGGAGCCTCAAACCCTATATAAATTCCCAATCTACGTTGGGGACCCATTTTAGTTCTCTTTGGTGGGGGAACAAGAACATACATTGCACATCCAAATTTTTGAAGATGAGAAATATTTGGTTGATCCCTAGATACTAATTATGTAGAAGAGAATTTATGATACGAAGTTGGTCTAACTTTGATTAAAGATGCAGCATGAAGAATTGCATGTCCCCAAACACTAATAGATAATTTTGAATGCATTAGGAGGGGTCTAGCTATCATTTGAAGTCGTTTGATCAGGGATTCTGCTAAACCATTCTGGGTATGAACATGAGGTAAATGATGTTCAATCTCTATTCCTAGTAATAGACAAAAATCATCAAAAGCTTGAGAGGTAAATTCTGCTGCATTATCCAGCCTAATATATTTGATGGTCTGGTTAGAAAAATGTGCTCTCAACTTTGTTATTTATGCTAGTAATTTAGCAAATGCAATATTTCTAGTCGATAAAAGGCACACATGGGACCATCTAATTAATGCATATATTAAGACCATACAGTATCTGAAAGGTCCATTAGAGGGGTGAATTGGTCCATATATATCTCATTGAATTCTATGAAAAAAAGAAAGTGATTTAGACTCAATTTTTAGAAAAGATGGTCTGGTAATAAGCTTACATTGGGAGCAAGGGATACAAACTAACTCACTAGGTATGTGATAATGTGCTAAGGGATAACCACAAGAGTTTTTTATGATCTTTTTCATCATTGTTGTCCTAAGATATCCTAGACGATCATGCCAGATATTAAAAATCATAGGATTATGGAGATTCTGGTTCACTATTTGTCTTGAATTACTACTGAGCTGTTGGCTCATATTTGCATATGACTCGACAATTCCAATGTGAGTGAAGTATATCTTTAAGGATAGATTGGAGAATTTTTCTAGAGTAAACTTCTGGTTTTCTATACTAGAGGTTATACATAAGAATTCATTATTTCCCTCGCTTAGAGTTTCTATGTGATACCCATTTGCTCTTATATCTCTGAAACTGAGTAAGTTTCTTTTAGAGTTACTAGAGTATAAGGCAGATTATATAAAGATATGAGTTCCATTCGGTAACACTAGGTGTGCTCTACCGGAGCCTTTTATTATCTAAGCGGGACCAGCTATAGTGGATATTTTATTTAAACCAAAGTTGATACTTGAGAAATATTTCTGGTCTCTAAGTATCGTATGAGTAGTGGCACTGTCTATGAAGTAAATGTTATCTCTATTCATGTCTCCCTTGGATTCCATTTCTTAACAAAGAAGTAAAATATTATATGATATAAGGTTCTGGCAACTCAGGTATATAAGAAATGAGAAACACTTATATTAATAAGGAAAATCTAAAAGATATTATACCAAACAAACGAAATATTAACTACAATAAAGCAAACATCTGTTCTGATAAAAATAAACGATGACAGTCTACCAAGCAAATGAAATATTAAATACTAGAAATCAAACAGCTGTTCTGATAAAAATGAACGATGACAGTCTATCACTTAAAAGTCTCATGTCCCTCCTAGTTATCGTTGTAGAAATCAGAAGTTGTGAGCTTGCTTTTACCTTATATATCATTGAGTTCATCTCCAAGAAGGGCATCATTGTCAATGTCAAACATTGTGTTACCTTCTGTTTTTTATGTTGCTTGAAAGTTTGTCACCTCTTCCTTAGATGCACGACAGTTGCGAGACCAATGGCCTTCACGCCTACATTTGAAGCAAGTGTATGTAGGCCATTTATTAGAAGAAGGCTCTTCTTTCACTTATTCTGCGTACCAGGGCTTGTTATTCTGCTTCTTGAAATTTGTATTTTGATGTGGGTTGAGTCCACCTTTGCTAGGGTGGCCACGCCTGCCTATACCTCGGTAACCTCATCTGCTGGGGTTGCCACCTTTGTTGCCCTTGCCACCTATGCCAGAGTGGTTATAGCGACTACCTCTTCCAAATCTTCATTTGCCTCTACCTCTATGGTATCTGTCACTAGCATGTGCTTCAGGGAACACTAGTGCTCTAGTAAGTCTGAAATTGTGATTCTTCATAAGGACTTTATTGTTCTCCTCTACAACTAGAAGTATCGAAATTAGATCTGATATCTTTTGGAAATTTTGCTCCTGGTATTATTGTTGGAGTAGAACGTTCGTTGCATGGAAGGTGGATAAAGTCATATCGATCATCTGTCCCTGGGTGACTAGCTCTTCACATAGCTCAAGTCGAGACGCGATGTTAAACATTGCAGAATTATACTTTGCGACTTATCTGAAATCTTGGTAGCGTAGGTTTATCCATTCATTCCTCGCTGTTGAGAGTATGACAGCCCTTTGATGATCATATCTATCCCGTAGGGATTCCCACAGAACTAAGGGATCTTTAACGGTTAGGTATTCGTTCTTCAGGTCTACATGTAGGTGACGATGCAAAAAGATTATCGCTTTAGCCTTGTCCTCAGGACTAAGGCTTTCTGTGCCTATAGGCTTTATAATTGCCTTACCCAGCTTGATTGATTGTAGATGGAGCTTAGCTTCTAGCCTCCATGCTAAATAATTTTTGTCGTTGACATCAAGTGCAACGAACTCCAACTTTGCAAGGTTAGACATCTGGGGACAGAATAGGAGCCTAGTCAATTGATGGATTAAAGACTATCAGATTCTACGAACATCGAAATTGTAATCGTTATGAAACTACTGGTTCTCTACATAGTGGAAAAACTAGTTAAGGTGTATCCGTAGCTACATTGTATTGTCTCGGCTGATAAGGGTCGAGCTCACACGCAGTCTATGGATTAGGTTAAAGAGTGATCATTATAACTAGTCAATATATGTTCATAAACAAAGATATCATGTAAAACAATATAAGTTTGTAAAATCGAGCCATTCTGATGCATTCGGAATGGTCCAAATAGTTAAGATCCATATTTGCATCAACTAAATCAGGTCCCGATCAGGCCTGCTAACACACAATTAAATCGATGGTCCAGATTAAAACATGTAGTTAAATGTATGCTAATACATATAAAATTGAACGGGTCGGGTCTGACATTGGTCAATCGGGTCTGTCATTCGGTATTTGGGTATGTCATAAAACAGGTCGGGTTGGGTTTGTAGGAGTCAAAGTCCGATTTAAAATAAATTGAGTACCCAAAAATACCCTTATAGTACAATGAATTATCAAAATGTGCCATCGCCATTAACAATCAGAGCTTATGGGTTTCATTGAAACCCTAGTGCCACAAGGCCACCTGCACGGGTCACTACATCCCTGTCTGACCTCATGGACGTGGTCTCCAGGACTACCCGACGCCATTAGGCCCTTCGACGTCGTCGATGCTCATCCATGAGATCTGTACCCAATGGGGAAAGGCAGGAAGGTCGGCCATGGCTTCCGATTTGGGGGGACGAAAGGGTTGCCCACGAGGGGTTTGGGAGGGCCCGACGGGTCCGGGGGGTGATCCCGGTTGGTTGGGCGTTGGATAACCGTGCACAAGCGGCACAGTGAGGTGGCGGGTTTGACTGGGTCTCAAGCCGCTGGGATGGTGCATGGGGTTGCACTTCCGGCAGGCGACGGCCTGTCCCGTGGTTGGACGGATAGATCCTGATGGGTTCCCGGTCGGGTTTTTACCGTGATGTAATCTTCGATCAAGTGAGATGCGACGGAGGAATCCAAAGCGTACCTCGAGTGGTGGAATTGTCGCCACGATGTTTGTCGTGCGGTGCTCGTCACCGCAAAGGTTCAATCCCTCTCTCCTTGTGCGATTGGCCAGAGCGCTCAAAGTCTTCGTGCTGATAACGTATTACAAGGGAAAGAAAGGATGCAACGAGATGACGGCTGATTGCTCTCATGAAAAACGTGAGTGCCTATTGTTTATTCATCACATATATATATATATATATATATATATATATATATATATATATATATATATATATATATAGATATAGAGGACTTAGGGTTAGAGGTGTCCCACCGAAGTGGGCAGACATATATATTCCGTAACATAATTCATTTTGTTTTGTTTTATGAATTTATTTTGGGGTTATTAACGTTAGATCCTTAAAAAGGTTTTCGTTTATTGTTAAGGGTACGTAAAGTTTAAACTTAACGTAATGTCCCTATATTGTTGGCTAACACGAGCTCCTTCTGTCGCGCATATATAATAACAAAAAAATTAAATAATAGTTTTAACCCTATAAATAGTGTAACAATGTAGCAAAATAGTAACAATTGGTAAAGAGCAACAATCCATTAGTTTTGGCTAACACAACTTCTTCTGCTGCGCACATGTAATGACAATTTTTTAAATGACAATTTTAGCTCTACATATGAAGTGTAACAATCGTAGCAAAAAGAGTAACAACTGATAAAGAGTACCAATTTGTTAGCAAAGAGTAACAATTTGGTATGATTAAATGCCTTAATTATAGATTGACTGTAGCGATATTTCTACTCATCGAGTCACAATATGATTTATTTTGTAACAAAAAGTGCATTTAACTATGCAAAACCAAATTGATTCTATTGTGAATATAAAGAGTAATAATTAGGTAACAAATAGTAACTATTTGGTCAGTTGACAATAATTTTTTTTTTGATAAAAATATACATAAAAAAATAAATTATTTTTGTGGTTTTAAATCGATAATCTAGTGATTTCAATTGTTTTTCGTGTAAAAAATGATTTGTGTTCAATTGATGACAGAAAATATAAATTTAATAAATTTTAATTAGGCATTATTATTATTATTATTTATTTGGTTCGCGGGATTTGGGAGAGAGCTAATGCAATATGGAAATTGCAGGAGGACTTATTACAAGTTGATTCTTTTGTCTATCACTAAGCTCTAGACCGTCCTTTATCCAGGGAGAAATGCTACTCAGACCGAAGGTTTGTCTCGATTTCGCTGGCCCGATTGACGTGGCAGCATGCAACTGGTGGCTGAAACTCACTAGCAATTTTAAAATCTTTAACAGCACCAGTTGCACACTGCCATGTCAATCGGGCAGGCGAAACCGGGAAAACCTACTTGACGGTCATTGAGTGGGACAACAAATTGAGAGGACTCGAACCAGATCAGGAAATTCCCGATGCTCTTGGGTTTGACTCCTCTGTAGTCCAGATTTTCCAGATTCAGGATCCGACGGCATCACAGCCGTCCGATGGCATACACAGACACACCCGCAACTGAGCTCTCTCGGACGGCTCTGATCAGGCGTGAAATGCACTCGACCGCAAACTAAGTTCCCCTGGACGGCTCAGATCCCATCATGCCCCTCGCATCGAGGAGGCTTGAAAAAAACGGGAATACGGAGGACGCTCAAACCATCGATCTCGTCGCTGAGAGCTTTCACCCCTCCCGACCATCAAACCCGCCGCCGTCTCCGACCTCTCGACGCCAGCGAGCTCCCCTGCGTCCGATATCTCACGGCGTCGCCGCCACCAGCGAGATCCTGGTAGTCTTCTCCTCCCTCTTCTTGTCCCCTGTTACGGCTGTTCTCATTTTCGTTTTGCCGATTTCAAGCCCCGCAACTGTTCATGCGAAATTGGGGATTTGTAAGGGTCTGATTGTCTAGGATTTGGGGGTTTGGACGATAAATTTGGGATTTTGAAGGGTTTGAGTGCCTAGGATTTGGGGTTTGGTAGGATTAATTGGGGATGTTAAGTTCCATGTGATGCTTCTCGATCCCACTGTCTTATTGTCCTACCAGTATCTCCTCTTAATCGGATCCATCGATCTGTTTGAATTATTTTCTGCTGACTCCTGCTACTGGTTGTAATTTGTTCAAATTTATTTACGTACAGAATTACCCATAGCTGTTCTACCATGAGATACTGATTTTGAAAATGCAAACAAAATTGTGCCAACTGATCGATAGAGTAGATTACTTGAAACCGAGAGTAGAACAAGATGAGAGTACGATTGCTTCGAACAATAGATCTATTTTGTTTGATTTTTTTTTTCTTTCTTTCAGTGGACTGGAATTAATCCCTATGCTCAACTCTCGTTGTTCGTCTGCTGGGGATCTGTTGAGGTTATCAACAACTGTGAATGTTAGTCCATGGTGACAATTGTTACTGCTTTTTGTGTATGCAGTGCAGACCTCATTATATAGGAAGAGCTCTAATTTACTTCAGTTATGGTTAAAAATCCAAAATGGTTGTAGATTTCGCAGTGTTTTCAGAGGTGGGGGCGTAAGGCGGGGCGTTTTGCCTGATGTGGGGCGGGGCGTAAGCCCCACGAATTTTTCATTTTTTAATTTAAAAAATTTATAGAAATAAAACATATTATATAAATAGAAAAAATAGATTAAAAACAAACAAAATAAAAAATATTATGAACAAACAAAGCATTTAAGCCTACAAAATTGGTTGATAAATCACAAATATATACAAAATGACAATAAAAATGAACTTATCATTTTCTTTCAACATCATTTAAGATCTAATTCTAAATTTCTAACCAAAATTCAAACTATCTACGTTTATATTCCATAGATTTTATCATTCTATACATGATATATAACCAATTTAAAACAACTTTAGTTTCCAAAAATGTCATAATCGTTATCCAAGAGAGTAAGACGCATATAAAAGATCACACGGTCGCAATCAAATCATTTTTTTCAACTATGCAGACAAACTCCAGTGGGGCGTAAGCCCAGGCCATTGGGGCGTAAAAGGCGTACCCGGGCGTTCGGGGCGTAAACCCCATTGGTTCGGGCGTAAGCCCCATAGGAAAAAAGCCCCAGATTGAGCCGCCCCGGGCGTTTTAGGACCGCCCTGCCCCGGGGCGAGCCCCGGGCGTACCCCGGGGCGAGTTTTTTAAAACACTGAGATTTCGTGAAGATAATGGACTTCTTCATAGTCTTCTCTTGCTTAGATGGCTCATGGTGCTAATAGCAACTGTTATATCTTATTCTAGTACATATTTTTTGTATGTTCTCGGTTATTATCAAGTGAAGTTGGATCCAGGATTTATTTGATTTTTGGTTTATTTGCATCGAATGATGTTTGCTTGATAGGAATCGAATCCTCAAGTACGACTGCTTCTGGTAAGTCCAAACGGAGCAACGTCAAATTGACAGAGCCGATGGAGAGAAATATGGTCGTTGATGGTTGAGGAGGCTGGGAAAGGCTTTTAATGCGATAGGGGTTTCTAGGAGAAAGCATATAGTACTGTAGCAAAGACCCTTTCAGAGAAGTACATGATGGAATATTGATATCATAAATCATGCACGACATTGGTCAAAACAACGAATGAACCAAAAAAGCTTATGAAACCATTCTACTGAATATGAATATATTAACCAGTAGAACTTTGAGGAAAAAAAGGTATTCACCTTTGAGGGCACACAGTTCTTTCCTAATAAATACTTTTTCATGGAGCACTTGCCTACTACAACTGAACGCAGATCATCCCTTCATGTAACCTGCAGCCGAAGAGTGTAAACAAAGTGACATCTCACATGCGACTTCTCTGCGACTGAAAAATTCTCTTCATATAGAAAATTAATTGTTTAGTAAAATTCTATCATATAAAGAGAAAGGAGAGTGGTAGGGTTGGACTTTGAAGCAGATGGTTTGTGAAAAATGACCCAATCGTTATAGAGCCTAATACGATTCCAATTCAATTCCACCTCGGCGATCACAACAAACCCAAACAATCATGTAACCATCTAACTGTACTTGGCCTCATCACCTAGAGCCTCTGCAAGATATAATTTAGTAGGACTAAAGCGGTTGTTTCTACTAGCAGTTTTGCATTACATGTTTTGGAGGAAATTTGATTTCTTACATTTGATCTTGCTAGATTATTGATCATTGTTTTCACTTTTTTTTTAAAATCCAGGATAGATAGGTCCTTGAAGTTTGCACAACTATTTCTTTTGGGGCAGGCTCTCATTTCCCAAGACTGCCAAGTACCAAAGCATTGACAGCAGTTGCGGCAGGCTGCCTTATCTATGACTGGGAATGAAAATGCTGAGAAGACTCGCAACTTCTTCGAGCAAGAAAACTCCTCCCATCGACATCAATCTCAAGCAGCAGGTGGAAATTGGCCGGTTTCAAACAACCATCCGTGGACTGGCATCCAAAGGCAGAATGGAATGCCTCTGACTTCCAATTCAAGAAACCATACCTCCCAGCATTTAGGTGTATATTTATTAGTTTATTCAGTCCCCTGTGTTCTCAACTGCGAAAACCATGATAGTTGGCTGTGAAATTGCGGCGTCTGATTATTAGTTCGTTGTATGTACTTTCATGTTGTTGTTGGACTGACCTGTAACAGTAGAGTTAAAATAAGATTATGTTTTTTTTTACCAGAACATGTGTCTGATTTGTAAGTTTAGAATCTCAATCCTTTCTGATTTTATGCATAATTTTATGCTTTTGCTTGTACCTTGACAGATTCTGAGCAAGGAAATGGCACACAATCTTCACAAATGCCTTATGGCACTCAGTTATCTCTAAAGCAAGAGTTCTTCAGAAGCCAACCTAGGAACCAACAGTTAAATTTGAATGGATTTGTGGATGTTTCTCAAGGTCTTCAAGTAAGTTCCGACATGTTTTTGGGAGAAGGTGCTGTTTCTGATAGTTATAATTCAAACCTGAGAGGCGTTGGTACTTTTAAATCGCAGCAGGGGAAGGCTCCTGGGTATAGTTCTGCCCACACAAGAAGTTCGCAGGGATCGGAGGTATCCGGGGACGCAGTTAATGTTGACTTTCTTGGTGGTCAACAGCAGACAGTGAGGAGTCAACACCCAGGAATATCACGGCCTCACCCGAGGCAGCAGCAGCAAGGGTTTAATGACATGCAGTCATGGCAGCAACACATAATTCAGCAACAGCTACATGGGATACAGGGGCAGGAGCAAATTCAGCCTCTAGATCTAGGGGGAAGACAGCAAAATTCACGTCGCCAGCAGTCCGACGTTGCCAGACATGCAAGCATTGGGCAGTCGCCGCCATTACTGAGGGGCATGCCCATTAGCGATGCATCGAATAACGTGTTCCTTGCTAGGAACATGAACTGGTCACAGCACCCTGGACCTCCCATGCACAGTTTTTCCAATGGGCTTATGCTTTCTGATGATCAAGGTCAAACGATGCAACCTATGGCGTTTGTTCTGCCACACGCTGATCAATCTTTGTATGGGACTCCTGTTTCCAGCGCTAGATACTCTTCGAACCACTACCCACAGCCCCAAGGGCTCTCTCATGATCGCACTGACGTGATGAACAACACAGGTGGAAACCGTGCAGAGAATGAATCGATGCATCCAACGGGATTTAATTACTTTCAAAAAGATCAGGGTGTAGTTCTTGAGCAAGGCTGTGTACAGGATGGTAATTCGGCTGCTAGCCAGGGTTTTCAAGGAAAAGGTCTTGTTAGGAATGCTCCAGTCCAAGGTCTCAACAGTGGTTTTACGTCGGGAAACTTTCAGCGAGTGAATCATTTCTTCGCACGGAATGCCCAGGTTCAGGAGGAGCGAGGCAACTGGTCAGGGGACCTACAGGAAAGTGAAGTCACGGGGGTAGGGCCTTCTTGTGGTGTGGCTAATCTTGATCCAACGGAAGAGAAGCTCTTGTTCGGCACTGGTAATGATGCCAATCGGGATTGTTCTTTTGAAGAAAATCCTATGCAAAATGACCATTTTAGTACATTTTCTTCTATCCAGAGTGGGAGCTGGAGTGCTCTTATGCTGGATGCTTTAGAGGCTTCTAGTAGCGACACAGGACTCCATGAAGAGTGGGGAGGCTTGAGTTTACACAAAACTGAACTGTCAGCCGGGAACCACTCTGCTGTGTTGGATAACAACTGGAAGCAGCAAACAACTTGTGATAGTAGCAACCTGCAGAGTGGTTCCTTTTCAACTTCCAGGCCTTTTTCTTTGTTTAATGATGCCGATGCAAATCCAAACCCTCATCTTGACCCTAATCTTCAACTGTCCACTACCAAGTTTGCACAGGGACAGAATGATAGGGTATCTGATGATATTTCCCACAAGTCCTCTCAGCTGTCATCAAAAGAAGCAAATGTCAGACAGTTGGATCATAATCACAGGCAAAATCATATTCTTAGTGATAGTCTTCAAACACAAACACCCTTTCACAGTGTTAGCAATGGTGTTTGGGCTGGACAGATGTATGGTCAGTCAGTAAGACAGTCTGCTGATCCAGAGTTTAATCTGCAGAACGTGCAGCAGGTTTGGGATCACCAACAAAAGATGCCTGCAGAATCAAATGGCTGGAACATGAACACGCCACTGGCACCTAATGAAGATTATACTTCAGAAGTCCCTGATAATGATGACGCAAAATTGCATGCTCAGAGGGATGATATAGAGGGAACCACGCTTATGGTAAGGGACCATGATGATAGTATGTGGAAAGTTTGTGGGAATCAAATGGCTATACCCTTCCCTAGTTCAGCCGGCAGAGATGAATTATCCAAATCAGACATAGGAAACCCTAAGCTGCGCAGTGACGATTCCCATGTCAGTAATTTTGCGGCTGTTATGACTGCAAACGCTTTGAAATTGAATAAGGATATAAATCAACAGGTATCTCGTCAACATCAGCTCGATTATGGAAATCATGTTTCCATTGGTTCTATGAATTATAAAGGGAATGAAGATGTGGCAAGACACCAGAGTCAGCTTAGCATGGATTCACAAGCTAAGGACTCATCCGTGTATAGGGCTGACAAGAACAAAGGACCAGTTGACGCATTCGACCACAAACAAGAAAGTAGCCACCCAAGTGATGTTCGTAATGCAAGCTACATGTCCAATCACTCACACCCTAGACAACAGATTGATAGTGAAACCAGTGCAAAAGAGAATTTCTTATTAGATGGAAATGGCTCATCTCCTTTGGTTAGCAGCAGCAAAAAAGCATTGTCTCAGTCTGGACGAAAATTTTTGGGGCCTCGCAGGTTTCAGTATCATCCGATGGGAAAATTGGAGATGGATGCGGAGCCGGTGGGCTCTAATAATCACGCATCGCGTTCTCAGGATCCCTACCGGTCGGTAGTTCGAGGATTGAACAATCAAGAGCCAGGATATGTTGGCGAGTCACAGTTTGCCAGTCATGCTGTTTCGTGCGGTGGTGTAGACTGGGTAAGGTAAATGGCAAACTTAATGGAGACAAGTGCTAGTAATAGTAGTTTCATAATAAATTATTCTCAATCTTTGTCATTGGCTAGTAGATGTTAATTGTGTTTTCCTTTTTTAGGGGAACTTAAAAAACATGCAAAGAAATGGAAAAGCGGCTAAGGAAATACAATCTAGAAGCACCAGTCCTAGTCATGATTCTGCTGTTTCTTCCTTTGATGTATCAACTGCTCATATTTCTCAGAATAAAAGATTTGGTCAGACGAGGTAACTGATAATTTTCGTGATTGATGTTTTACTCTTATCACATTTATTATGAGACTATGAGTATTAATTCTTGAAAGAAAATGCCATTCCACATCTCAAGTATTTGTGGATAGTCACATTACTTGCTTTAATTAAACCTTCACTGACACCTTTAGATTTGTAACAACTACGTTGAATCATCTCTTGAAAGGAAACTTTATGCTTGTTTTATTATGCTTTTGCACTGTCCTCTCTGAATATGATATGTATATTCTTATTTATATCTATGTTTCTTATTGTTTGCTGGCTTGCCACTGCAAGAGATGATCGTTGGTTTGACAAACCATCCTGCGTTTGACATCTTTCTAATTAGAACACTACCTATATTTGACATTTCTTTCTGACACTCAATTGTATCTGGTCCATTGTAGCCATAATATGCTCGAGCTTCTACACAAGGTGGATCAATCAAGGAACAACAATAATGTTGCACAAAGCAGCTTTTTCAATCATCACACACCATCTGAGATACCTGAAGCAGCGGCTTTTGATGGGCCTGCTTCTCTTCAGCATGACCATTATTCTGCTATGCAAGGATTCAGTTTAAAGTTGGCCCCACCATCTCAAAGGCAACCGGTTGTACACCATGATTTACCCTTGCGGACTTTCTTGCAAACTGCTAATGATATCGGTGTTGGAGACAAAGATAGTCCGTGGTCATCGCCTACGACTTCAGTTCTATCTGTGCCTCCTGCTGAGGATTTGGATAATAGACCAAGTACATCTGGACAGACAAACAAACCAGCTACATATTTAGGGAATTCATTGACAGTCACTGCCTCGAATCTTCCTCATGCTAGGAATCAGTCCACAGCCCAGCAGCAGCAGCAGCAACAGCAACGACAACATCAGTCAACTGAATCTGCACCAATGGATCTGTCTGCAAATCTTTATTTTGGAAGACAAGTCGATGTAGATGCTCATGTTAAACATGCTTCTAGTCTTAGACAGACACATGACTTTCATGAGGGAGCTGTATCTGATCAGTCTGCAAGAAGAATTTCACCTTTCAGAATCTCCCCTTCGGTTGATACTGGTGCGTCTGTTGCTTCGCAGCTTCACCTGTTCAACACCGGTCCTTCTCAGCCGGTAAATGCTAGTTCTCACCCGGGCAATTTGGCCCAGAAATTCCCTATTGTGGAAACAAAGCCGGCCGCCCAACCTTCTGCTACATTGGGCATGTCTCAGCAAGGTGGCTTCTCAACTATGTTACACAATGTATGGAAGAGTGTATCTGCTCAACAGCTTCAGAAGATCATTCCCAGTTTGAGTCCTTTGCCTAGCCGTACGAATACAAATTCGTGGGTCCCACAGAATGAAGATGACCAAAGCCACATGAGAGGAGGAAGTGCTCCGTCTGAGATCGGAACATGTTCTATTAATTCTCAACAACTCATTTACGGAGAAGAATATCCAGTGAAAGTCAATTACTCACAACATGTACCTTGTGAGAAGATAGCTGATGCTGCGAAGAAGACAGGTGGTGCATCTCATGGGCTAGAACAAAGGCCGAAGTGTTCTTCAGCTGGAAATTCTGCGGTCTCGGTATCATCTTTGGATTTACATCAGCGAGACCTCAATAAAGAGAAACATGCACAGGATTCATCGCTTGATTCCCAGAAGGAGCATGTTCCGGTTCCAAATGTTGCTCCCACTAACAGTGATATTGGGGCCTATGGGCACACACTAAGATCACCAGATTTCCATAAACAAAACTACTCCCTACTGCAACAAGTGCAGGCCATGAAGGGAGCAGATTCTGATTTAAGCAAAAGGGTTGAAAAGAGGCATAAAGGAGCAGATTTTGGTGCTGATGGTCCAAGGATGGACTGGGCAGCGAGACAGAGGTTTATTTATGAACAGAAGATGGTTTTTGGGGAATTAGGTGCAACTTCCGTGCACACTTCATTTCCATCTGATGTCAAGATGCTAAGCTTTTCTTCGAGGGACAATGAGGATAAAACTGTTGACACATCATCCAGGCTCATTTCTAGAGAGAAACCTGGCGAGGATCTGCAAATCTCTAGACAGCATGATCTTCAAAGTCATAACCATTCTCTTAGTAAAGTTTCTGCATTGACTACTATGATGGGAAGTAAACGGCCCCAGATTAATTCTCAAATGGCTCCCTCCTCATATGAGCAATATGGGACCTATAAAAATGGTCAGATTATATCTACATATGATGGACTAGGCAATTCTCAAATGAGCACAAAAACTACTGCTCAGCATTACTTCTTTCCTAAAGCCTCTGAGAACATGGATAGTAATATTGTTGTGGAGCAAAGAGATGATGTCACTCAGGTTGCTAGCCTTCGGCAAAGTACTTCATCCACTGCCATAGTTGCTAACGAGCATTCATCTTCTAGTAATTGTCTACCCTCGCACGCCTTTGATAATGATGTGCTTCTGCTACCAAAGAAGCGTAAAACAGCAACATCAGAGCTTTTACCATGGCATAAGGGGGTGACACAAGGTTCTCAAAGGCTGCGAAGTATCAGGTAGTGATGTTCATTACCCGATGATGAATATTTGCTAGTTGTTGCTGTGCACAACCTCATTTATAGTGTGTGTGTGTGTGTGTGTGTGTGTGTGTGTGTGTGTGTGTGTTTATTATATTACACCTTTTCGATTGGATGAATGGTTCTTTCGATTGACAGCCTTTTTTGATCCATCTAATTTTGCTTAGGGTATGTCATTATTATCACGATTTTTTTTTGCGTGTGCGTGTGTGTGTCTATTATATTACACCTTTCCGATTGGATGAATGGTTCTTTTGATTGATATCCCTTTTGTTCCATCTAATTTTCTTAAGGGTATCCCATTATTATCACAGAGTTATGTTTCTGCAATGGGCATTTATAGTTAGTATTCCATTTCCATGTTGCGATAGGCTGGATGGAATGGGCTAAGTAAAGCTTAGAAGAAAACTGAAAAGAAATGTAGAATTAGGCTTATAGCATCTTGCAATATGGACCAACAAAACTTAGGTCCTTGAATGGTTCTTCATGCAACTATTCTGAATCCAATCCCATTAGTGTTGGATATGGACTTTTTAAATATGTTTGTGCACACGCACACTCTCATACACAACTGAAATTCATTTTTTTTTATTTAGTTAATTATTTGTATGTTTTATTTAGTTAATTATTTATTTGTTTTATTTAGTTAATTATTTATTTGTTTTCATTATTTACAGAATGGTGGAGCTAGACTGGGCTCAAGCTGCCAATAGGCTGGTTGAGAAGGTCTGTTTGGCAATTATGATGTGGTAGTTCTGCTGTTATATTCTTTCCTTGCTCTACACTGTCAGCTGTGATCTCATTGGCTTCATTTCTGATTGTAGGTGAAAGATGAATCTGAGATGATAGAAGATGACTCATCAGTTTCTCATCGACGGAGAAAACTTATCTTGACAACCCAGCTAATACAGCAGCTCTTTCCCCCTATACCAGCTGCATTTCTTACTGCAGATGCCACTACATCATATGAAAGTGCAGTTTACCATGTTGCTAAATTAGCTCTAGGAGATACATGCAGCCTCATCTCATGCTCGGAAAGTGATTCTTTTGCTCATTCAGATGGTGGGAACACGTAAGTTTTGCTCCTGGAATCACAACAGTATATGAACAAGAAGCCACACTATTATGTTACTTGAGTCTTATTGTTCACTTTGGAAGTATGGCTGTGTTTACTAATTTCTTGCTAACATTTTAATCTGGAATTATGATGGGTTTTTTCTGGTCTTTCAGATATATGCCTTGAATGCTTGGTCTTATAATTTATTTATTGACTCATTCAGGAAATCTAAAAAGCCTAAGACTTCTGAGAAGGTAAGGGACCATTTTCTCTCAAAAGTCATGGAAGTTTTCATTGGAAGATCAAGGAAGCTCGAAAGTGATTTGTTGAGGTGCGAACATTTTCAGTGGGTATCTGGAAAACTATTTTATCTTTTTTCCTTTAATGGTTACCTTCCCGTTACTAATGCAGGTTTTCAATTGCTTTCCTTAATAATGCTATTATCTTTTGTTTCACTATTTATGAATTGGTATGCTTGACATTTTATTCACGGATGTGCTGATGTTCTAGTAACAATGTTGTTGCAAATCATATCTCAAGATTCAGATTCAGGAATCCACATTAGGCGTTGTTCTTGATAAACAATCTCCAGCACAATTTTTGTACATGGTCATGGCCTTGGCTATTTGATTTAAGATAGGGCAATATCTGTAAACATTCATTGATCTGACGATCCTTGTTATCCGTAGTAGGTGCCGATTTGCCTTGTGCAAAAGTTGATTTAGGTCATATTCCCACTACTCATCACTATAATGTGCACTCAAACAAGTTGTCCGGTTGCATGGAAACAAAACACCACACAGGTTGCCCTGTGGTTCGACCTACCACTGTCTGTGCAATTAGAGACAAACCATCACATTGGAACTCTTGTTGCCAGAAAGTTTGGTGGATCCAGTCACTACATGCAACCAAGATCCATGGAAGTTGTAAAAGATTGTCCACCACCACACTCCAAGACCCGACTCCACTTGAAAAATCTGTGTCCCGTTTATCATAGCTGAAGCAGTCTGGTCTTGACAATTAGCTGAATCCGGCTCCTTTTTTATGATCCTTTGGCCATGCATTGCGGATCTTTGTTAAGTTCTGCTGTAACCTGGCTCATATTCTTAAATCCAACCTTAAACCTCGAGTCTCATCGCAAATGACAACCTTATTAAATCTTGGTTTTTTTTCTTCTCCTCAAATCCAACGTTAAACCAGCATGTCTGCTGCGGTAGTTTCTATCATTAATTGCATGGTATTCCAGGTATAGGACCAATTTTGTTGCTTCGATATGCCACCATGAAACTAATCTGCACCAATCTTGCATTGAAGCATCCATGCAAGCTGATATTTGTCTGCTTGATTGCCCTAAAAAAGGTGAGTGGAAAAAGGTGATGAGGAAATTGAAAGCCTTGTTTTGCTGGGAGTATGGAATTATACAAATGGGGCAGAAAGGGGTAGAGGAAACCTGATAAAACCTGGATGGAAGATGTAAGGAAGGATATAAAAAGATTTGCATTGGAACGTTTAGACCTCAATTAAATTGAAGGGTTAAAGATTTATAAAGGTGACTCATGGTAACATGAACCAGATGCAGCTGGCTGGATGTTGAGTGTGTCGGAAATTGCAATATGTTCCGACTGTTGTTCCTCAACTATGGGGGAACTAACTGGCCAGTAGCCAGTCTTCTTTTAATTAAGTGTCCACTCGAAGTCGAAACACATATTTTTATGAGATTGACTCTGCATGATAAGATCCTTACAAAATCCAAACTCCTCAAAAGGAACTTTCCGGGGTTGACATGTATATTGCTGCTTCTGTGGATCGGTGGTGGAGATTTCTTGTCACCTCATGGATTGTAGTTTCTCTATAAGCATTTTGGGCTTACTTCAAGAATAAGTTACGAATCCGAGGTCACCCTCCAACGGTTGGAGCGCTATGGGAAGGTTGGATGAAGAGGAGGATTCCGAGGTGCTTCTGTAAAATTTGGGATGTTGTGGTGATTGCTATCTGCCCGTTCATCTGCCTGGAAAAGAACTCCGGAAGATTTCGGTAGAAAATATTTTCCGTGGAGGAAGTCATCACACGTATTAAAGTTCCTTGTCTTTGGGCCTTGGCTGCTCCGGGGACTTTATGGAGTTTCTTTTAGATTTATGTACTTTTTTCTGTAATATTTACTCATCTTCTCTCTCTCTTCTTCCTTCCCTTATTTTCTCTCTCCTCTGAGAAGGATTTTTTTAAAAGGCTCAAGGTAAACATGAAATAAAGCGTGTTGGTATTATTGTCACTGTGATTACTGGTATAACATTTCTATTATTAGTCAAGGACGTTCTGCTGTATGATATTCTTTCTCTTGAACTTGAAGAGGGAAAGAAAAAACATCATAAGGTGTTACGATACTATTCTACTGGTTTCTATTTCAATCTCGCTCTAGTATGTCCCAGTGAGTCTGTGGCACTATACATCATTGCATTTGGAAGTAAAAGAAACCAGGTAGTTGGGAAAATTCAAGGCAAAAGGCTTGAGTTATCCCTTCAACATTGTTCTTTATATATGCCTATTTACTTGTATATTTATTGTTGTAGCTTGGTTATAGTAAAAATCTTTGTTTGGTTTATGTTCAAGTTCTATCCATACTTCTTACTTCAGGATTTTGTTCGTGTTATTATGTGTTCCTATATTGGGTGAAGTTTTTTAAAAATCGATCAAATGACCCTTTCACCCTTCTTGAAAGTTCTGTAATTTTCTTTGTGGAACTATCTCAATATTTATTACTTCCACTCCAATGTAAATTTCATATGAAGGCTGACTTTTTTTTGTATTATCGCATTCTCCATTCTAATTCCCCTGATGATTCCTCCTTGTTTTCAGATTGGAGAGGATACCTTCTATATCAGATGTATGGGTGGAATGCCATGACTTGGATAGGTGCTCCATCATCAACCGTTTTGCGAAGTTCCATGGTCGGGCTCAAACAGACAGAGTGCAGGGTTCATCGAGCTCCTTAACTGCCCCTCGTCCCCAGAAACATGCGACTGTCGTTACCATGATCGGAAACCTTCCTTCCGGGGTTTCCTGTCTCTCACTCTAAGTCGGGAATTGCTCGAATATTTTGGCACCGCTGCTACCATCATCGATTCCGCCTGAGCTTTGTCGACACCCCATCACTTACACGCACTTGGGACGAAAACACCGGAACCAAGGGGGAGAAGTGGTTGCTATAATAGTGTGAAGAAGCTGAGAAACCCCTGTAGGGGTGGTTGATGCCATTTGATGCCTTAACCTTCTTTTGGCCCTAGTATGGGTCTTGGTATACTATAGGAGGGAGCTAAAAGGCAAGATCTGCATCTCATTTCTCAAATGGAAGAGGAGGGTTTACCCTTTACAATGAAAAATGATAATGGCACCCCAGCGGATAACTTCTGCGTCAACATGGTGATTGGCTTTCCTATCCGGATGCCGCATGAGCTTGGCAGGTAATGGGAGAATTGCGACAACCCGAGCAGTTCCAAAGATTTAGGGCGTCGCTCGAAATTCTTTACATTTTTTTATCCTTGTCAGTGGTCAATCGTTGTTGCTTTGTTGGAGCTGTATAAATGACCAGGCTCCAGCGAAAAGGTTTTGAATCTGCTGACACCAACTGAAAATCTCGCTCGCCCATGTGGCGGTTTTGATATTGCTCGACAAGTGGCCCGCTATGCATGGACTTACATGCCAGATGAGTGGAAATTTTGAGCGGCATTGATTGGTGACTGGTTAAGTATGGATTGCTGAAGTTGAACACCTGGGGCCGAAGTTTGCAGCATATGGAAGGCCTCTGCAGATTAGCTGTTAGTCTTTCCTTTTCTACATGAAGGTGATGTTTTTTTTTAATATCTGACCAACGGCAATTTATAGTTGTTGTCAAACATGGTATTGAAATATCTACTAGTCTGTTGCTTCCAAGAAAAGAAGTCTTGATGGTGAGAGTGTTCCCTTGTGGAGGGGAGAAAGGGAGTCTGTTTTCTTATTAGGATGTGGACACACTCTCTCTCTAGATTACAGGCAAGGCCAACAAAGATTAAGCCATTTTCCTCTCCTTTTAATGTATCGTCGACTGTCCCTTTTGGTACTTCGAACTGTTTAACAACGAAAGGTTGTACCTTTGTTAAATGCTACTTCAACTATGGTAGAATCAACCAAGAAAAATTTGGGAGGTCAAATTCATCAGACCATGTCTCTAGAAAAATTTAAGAGGTTAATAGTCTAAGGCCCTTTTAACTAACCCTGAATTATGATCAGAGAAATGCTATTTAGCCCAATGGTTTTCCCGATTCCGCCAGCCCGATTCGCTGAAACCCAGTAGCGACATATAAATCTTTTACACCACCAGTTGCATGCTGCCACGTCAATCGGGCTTAGCAGAATCAGGAAAATCTTCAGGCTGAATAGCATTTCTCTTATGATAATCTTGTATCTGTTGCGTTGAGCATTAATTTCCTCACTCCCCTTTTTTTTTTTAAATGGTCATTTTGCCCCTATCGTAGTTGTACAATGAGAAGAAGCTGTCGTACAGTTTTTTTTTAAAAAATGTGTTGTAAAGTGAAATCCCCAATACATCATAGACTCAAGTGGAAGACCATACACTGGTTTGGACGGATGGCATCTTCCTTCATACAGGATTGAGAAATCGAATACACTGAAAACATTGTAGCTGCTACAGCGATTTCACTATAGCAACCGATTTAATACTATACTGTTCGAATTGATACTCCAAAATCACTGTAGTTGATTAACGAATTATAAAGTATCAATTTGTGAACGGAGTATCAATTCGGTTGCTAAAGTGTTGTCGCTTTAATAGCTACATCGCTTTCACTTTAGCAACCGAATTGATACTCTGCTGTCCCGAATCGATACTCCAAAATCATTGTAGCTGAATTAATACTTTGCCTGAATCGATGCTCTAGAATTTGGTAGGGCATTTCGGCCATTCAAAAGGGGTTTAAAAAGTCAACAAGGATTGAATGTAAAAGTCTTTTCGGGATTGGTTCGAGCTCAAACACATTGCCGCGATTGAAGCTTAAAAGTTCGGATCCAGTGTGATTCACTTGTCGGAGGCACCTGCAATCGAACGGTTGTGATACCATTGGAGCTTCCGAATCCAGATACTCCGGAATACAAAAGAAAAAACAACTAATGAGTCATGAATTGATTAAACCATGTGGCGACGTAAGCAGCTCTCTGCCCATTTGCCCTCTTGGCCATCCCTCCAGTGAGATGGATCCACGTGTCCGGTGTCCCATTTTTAGAAAGAGACAAAAGTGCGGATCGAAGGGGGGGACAAGGCAGAGATCTCCCGAAAAGGAAACCAGCTGAGGATTGGGTTTTGATTTGATGGGCCCCACCAATCATCGTACCTCACTTATTACGGACAGAAAGTGACAGGAGATCTGACAACCCAATCATTGGCAACAGGATTCGGATCTGCGGTTTGGACTCTTGTTGTCAGAAACGTCATCATCATCGTGGAGATCTCGGGATTGGTTCATGCTGATGTGGGGCCCAAAAAATCTCATGACAGTCAAATGTCAGTCCGTGGAAAGAGTTCAAAAGAGGGGATCCTACAAAGACTAGGAGCCGTCCGATGCACGCACCCTCTAATGGTGGATGGCACTCGACCACCTCCCCCATCTGCGCCGCATCGAACGGCTCCTCTCGATTAAATTGATTCGGTTTATTTTGGGAGGAGTCGTAGTTCCCATCCTCAGGTGCCTGCTCCAGCGAATTGCTGCTCCAGATGCTCAGTGACGTATTTGGACGGTTCACTAAAGAGTAAGAGCCATCCGATCTAAAATTTACACCCAACCACAGCTCGTGTATGTCACCCATATCCTTTCCACACTAGCATACTGCACCTTTTCTCCTTGTATATTAGGGAACGGTCCAGATGCACTACTAAGCATCTGAAGCAATCCCTTGCTGGAGCAAAAAAAATTGCCAAATGCACCGTCACAATTGAAATGCTATAGTTGCCTTCGGAGCTTGTATAAAAATGGAGTTCAACTCCTCTCCTCTCTAAGAACGGCTAACTCTGGTATCGCGAAGCAGGGATCACCAACGCCCACTGCTAAGCACAGTCAGAATTAACTGTGATTCACCATAGGGGTGTCTGTATCGGAGGGCCGAGAGTGATCGATGTCATGTGGCGTGCTCCCTCCATCAACGGAGAGGATCCCAACTCATAAAAATGGACATAGTAGAAAGAATGCTAGCTGGATTTTATTCAAGAAAAGAAAAGGAATAGATTACAGGAGAATTCATGGCCTATTTCTATGGGTTAAGAGCCCTCTACTTTCCATACGGGCCTTAGACTGGTGGGCTTGGGCCTTACGGGGCCTTCTTTTACTTAGAGGCATACACACGATTTTATCACTGTTGCCTTTATTGTTCAGGCTAGCTCTACCTCCATGAACTTTATGGTGTGTTGGTATCTAGAAATTTTTTTTTTTAAAAAAATTCCTCAGAAAGAAAAGAAAAAGGAAAGTGACATTTCTGTTTTCTGGAAAAGAAATACAAATAATTTTTCTTTTTCTTTTTCTTTTTCTTTTCCGTGTTTTTCTATGTTTTGGCAGGAAATTTTTGTGACGGAAAACGGGTTTCCCACATTTTCCTATTAACCAAACAAAGTTTTGCTGAAAAATTAGTGTTTCCTTTTCCTTTCCTGTGTTTTACCGGCAACCAAACACACCCTCAAGAATCAATCAATCATCGAAAAAATCAGACATCATGACCCTGGGCCATTGAAGTAAAACATTTGCAGTTTTTCTTCTAACAAGGAAATGAGAACCTCAAGACCTCATCAGTCCCAAGAAACCTTTTCCATCAAAGCAAAAAATAAATTCAGACCAGAAGCAAAGACAAGTACTGTTGACAAGGAAAATAAATAGAAACGGAACGATTTGTCGACTCAAACCGACCAAAAAGTTTTGTTCTGTCACCATGGGGTCATCCGGCTTTGGTCATGCCCTGTACCACCACGATCTGTCAGAGCGGTAGTGAGAAGCATCCCTTCCCTGATGTCAAACACATTATCGTGCGACACTTGAAAACGACCAAAAATTCTAGAAGGCGATGCAACTGAAAACCGCCATTGCCAGCGACGAGCCTGGATAGAGAAAAGATAAAGCATTGGCGTTAGGTAGAATAAGAAGCTCAAAACTGATAATGAAACCTAGTTCAATGATTGGCAAAAGATTCATGAAGTTGGTCCCAAATAGTTGGAACAAGGCTCGATGGATATCTATAACTACTTATAAAGCTGAGGCCAATGTAGCCACGTATCAGCCCTCCCATCTCTCTCTCTCTCTCTCTCTCTCTCTCTCTGTGTGTGTGTGTGTGTGTGTGTGTGTGTGTGTGCGTGTTTTTTTAAATGATTGAACACGTTCCACTCTTTCCTCTCTCAACACAATGGGGAGCGGGATTCAATGCAGCTAGCAGCATCACAGCCATCCGTGCACTGCACAGGATTAGTTATAGTTGTATATACTGCAGCTCCGCAAGCATATAAGGGATTTAATATAGTTCATCGGTGTACGCTCCACGTTGCATCTCATGGCTAGCGAATTGGTACAAGGCAAGGAGTAAACCAGACACTCCTCTGGTAGCACAAAAAATGTTTTTTTTTAAAAAATTATAGCAGAGAATATTACCACTGTGCATCAGTATCACGGGATCGAGACTCCTGAAGAAACATACAACTTTGAATCAGCTCCTCCGCTTACCAGACTATCATCTTTCCACCAATCTGCGCATAATACCTGCATCCCTCAAAACATTGACGTCAGAAAGAGCATTTCAACTACGTAGACAACGACAGATCAAACGACAAACACTTGCCTTGTCATCGTGCGAGTTAACAACTGCCAAGGGCCACTGGAACAACGGCAACCACAAGAGATCAATCTACGGCATAAAAAAGCTTGACCAAAACAGCCCATAGAAAAGAAAAAAGGGGTGGAATATTACCGCGGTTCTCAAATCCCACAACATCACCTTCCCATCAAAAGACGCCGAAAGCAAATGAAACCACGACCTCGGATGCCACTTGCAAGCAGTGATCCAAGATGAATGAGATGAGAACTGGAATACGGGAGCCAGAGTTCCTGTAAAGAAATGGTCTCCGGTTTCAATTTTGATCCAACTAGTACTAATCCTGTGCAATGAGAGAGAGAGAGAGAGAGAGAGAGAGAGAGAGTCATCAACAACATATATACACGTACAAAAAGTCCATACCTGGTTTGCGAGGATCCCATATCCTCAGAACAGGATCCGAACCACCAGCAGCAATAAGTGCAGAGCTCTCACCTCCGACATCAATGCAATTCAACACTTTCCCACAAACCTATATATATACATATTAGTATTGAACATGATTGAGGTCGAACTCAAAGAAAAATAAATTGATCTTAATATCTAGTAGTTGTTACAGAACACAACAGTTCTTTCCATAGAATACATGTTCAGCCGGCCAGCTAAGCCAAATGTAGTAACAAACAATTTTTTTAAAGCTGATACTGCATGGTGATAAGAAATGAAGAGAAGCATTGAAACATCTGGCCAAACTCTGATCCCAAAGGAAAGAAAGTGGATCCATGGAGTTTGCACTCTAATATGGATGTACAGGCTTCACACCAAGTCAGGCTTAAACAGTAACTGATTGAGCTTAGCCTCGTTGACTTCCCATATGTGCATTCGATCCCAGAAATTATCATTTATTAAACCGATAAAATGACAAATATAATTCTTCAGTTCTTACCATGTTCCAGGACTCTCCGCCCGTTTCAACATCCCATTGTCGGATAGAGTGATCCCATGACGCCGAACATATAGTTTGAACTTCTGGCCATACAACCGAAGATACACATTGTGTATGCCCCACAAGAGTTGAAGTGGCTACACCCTGAATGCCATAGAGATACCATAATGAACCAAAAAAAGCTCGGATGTAACATAACTGAGATACTATAAACAGTAAAATCCACAATATCAAGGAATTGTAGAATATGATGTGTGCTGAGATTATTACTTCAAAAGCTGTTTTTATCAAAGTTTCTCAAGAACTCTAACTATGATAACAATTACGAATGCTTTCCTCTTGACATCTCTTTTGCACAGTTAGAGCATTATTCAAAACCCACTGTGAATGTTGCACTACTTCAACTTGCAGCAAAAAAAGGATGCAGTGTCATTGTTTCTGACTAGTGGCTTCCTTTTCTCAAACTGATTAGTGGTATTTTAGTTTATGAAAGAATCGAAAAGAACGAGAGGTACAACTCTCACATGCTGACTATCAATAAATCCATATTGCTTCAAGCATCCAACAAAATTCAATCACAAACAATTAATTAATAATAAATATAACAATCGGAGAATTGGTACAAATCAATGAATTGGAAGAAGGCCCAGTGACCATATTTTCTGAAGTGGCGAGAACAAATGTGATTAGGGGTGGGAATGGAACTGGAAATCCAAAAACCAAACCCGCAAGTTCAAGTATGGGTATAAATTTTTGTACCCGAATAAGATTTGGGAGGGTATAGGTATAAAAACGGTACCTTATAAATTTTCGGTATGGGTACCTCAATATCCATATCCGAAACCCGATACCCGATTGCTCTATTTACATAATACACTATAGGTTTATCTAATGTGGTTGGACTCATATGAATTTTGTAAATTTCTTGAATATTGTATATTGAGAATTGTGTGCAGGTTTTGAAGTGTATGGTGAGAACTGTGTACAATAAAAAGTACACATGAAATCAAGTCTTACAAAAGAATTTAGAAAACATATATGAGAAAAGACATAAAAATATACACAATACATCACCGAAACCAAAACCAAAAACCGAAATCTAATTCGGTATGGACTACCAGGACTAGGGAGCTTCCAATGCCCGAATGGGAATGGGTAAGGGTAGGGGCAAGGTCCGACTTGACCCCGACCCGTTGCCATCCCTAAATGTGAACCACACTTAATACGTGGTTGGTAGAATTATGTTGGTTAAAAAAACCTGTTGATCTTAATCTTCGAAGTATACAAGGAAAGCTGTCATTTTTCCGACGAAAACAATACATGCCTCAATGATAATTTAGTATAAAGGGCAAAACAACACTACTCTTCATTTCAGAAGTCCAAACTTCTTACAAATATCTCTAGCATATGCTTATTTTAACACTCTTTACTGATGAAAATTCTCTTAACCACAGCAGCTACACAATTATTCATGCTGCCTCTACACACTACTTGTAAGACAAATAAAATAAATGCTAAAATAACATATCACACATTTAGTTGATGTCCTTTTATATTATGGCTTTATGGGTAAGCTTAGTGTATTAATCCATTAACTTGAGGTTTCAGTTACCATCACATAACCGAGTTACACCAAGGTAGAACCCTTTATGATGCAATGGCGCACATCTGTTCATTAGAATCAACAAACAAGATAGAAAGGATGGAAACCAGGAGCCAAAGAAGGATATCATGTCTAGGTCCTGAAGATATCTAACCACTCTTGGCGAAGAATCTAGATATACCTCTCACTAGGAATTAGTCTGGCCATTTTCTTCATTGTTGATTCCATTCTCTGTAATTTAAATGATTGATTCTAACTTAATACTAATGCGTCATCCACATGGCAAAAATTTAAGGTATACCACAGATTCTTTTTCATACAAGACTTAAAACAAGCCCACTTTCAGCATTATTGGACTCTAGTATCTAGGCTAGCCAATTTCTTTATTGTCGAATCAATTCTCTGTAAATTGAACGTTTGATTTTAATTTAGTACTAATAAATCGTCCAAATGGGAAAAATCTATCTGTAATTATTGGACTCTAGTATCTAGGCTAGCCAAGTTCTTTTTCATGTAGTACTAATAAGTCGAATTTGACTCCTATCCAGTAACGGTCTCTCCATTTTCCCGAAATAGGGACCCAATGGGTGCCATGAGACATGAACTGGATCACAGTTATCCGATGGCATGCATCCCCGATGAGTGAACCACATGCAACCCCCATTTTGAACTCCACAGAACGGTTGTGATGTTCATGTCACGTGGCATGGATCGAACCCCAACTGCAGGAAAATGGAGGGACTCATTATGGAAGAGGAGTCAAACCCTAATAAGTCGTCCATCAAGTTTCGGACCTAGCGAATAATTAACCATCTCGTCCAGCTCAAGTTCAAGATTATTCGAGCGGTTCGGCCACATATTAAAAATTAGAAATAAAATAAAATATAAAAGGGTCTGATTTGGAAATGACTTGGTCATTTTTGGTCTAATTCGTGTCTGAGCCCAATTAGGCTCAAGCCCAACACGGCTGAAGCAAACCTTATTATATCCAACCGGGGGCATATTCGGGTTCAAGGCGTGTATCAGCACAAGTAAGTAGAAGTCTAAACCGATTTGGCGAATCGGTTTAGGTTTGATCGAACCCTCTAGTAAAGACAAGATCATCCTTTGTTTTGAAAACAGTTTCCATTCATCTACATGCCTCGTTCTAATTCGGTTATAGTGGCTTCTAAGGTCAACCTTTGAAAACATGTAAGATAGGAAGCAGTATTTGATGGTAATTTTATTCACCGCTCTACTTTCAATGCACATATGCCATGTTTCATATTTCTTTGTCATAAGGAGTGGCAGAACGACAAGGACTCATGCATTCCCTCTCCAAACCCTTGTTCATGGGTTCATTCACTTGCCTTTGAAGCTCTTCATGTTCCTTCGGGCTCATCTGTCATCTGATAAGTGGACTTGTTTGGAAATAGAAACACAGGTTATGAGATCAATACAATGTTGTACAATCAGATTTTCCTCATTATTTTCTTCTGAAAAAACTAGAGCATATGGTTCATTAAGTCCCTCCAATTCCTTTTCATACCGGGTTAGACAAGAAGTTGCGGTTCTCCCTTTAGAAGATTTGAGGTTACTTTCCAATTTGGAATGACCCAATCTTTACTCCATCTTTCATTTAGGTGTCGGTATTTCTACACACATCATGATCAAGACTTACCATATTGCCATGAGCGCCCAAGAAGCAAGCATCCATGGGGACAACATACCAAATCTCACCCAATAATTCCATTCAATTAAAAATTGCATGAGACTTTGTTTGGAGACTTTTACCGCATTACCTTTCCGAAGCCAATGAGAACCTTCAACTTATTTGGGTCTCATCCTATAGTGTTATGTGTGCATGAATCTTGTTTTTATTCTCTTATATTGAATTGTGTGTGACTTGGAGATCTTTTTATAAGAACATGCTTGCAATCATTATGATGTTAAAATCTCAAATCTTGATGCATAGTTTCTAAAAATTATAAAAAGTCTCCTCTTGATATTCAAAGTAGTTTTATCGTCGCACTCGGGGCTGTATCACTAAATAACCCTAGGCTACATCACTTCCAAATTCAAACAATTAAACAAACATGAATACCTCCAACTGAGATTCTTCATGTAAGGTCGCAGCAGAAACAAATTTTCTCTTCTTTACTGACACAGAATCACCTTCTTCAGACTCATTCACATCCCATAATTTAATAGAGCAGTCCCAAGAACCAGAACACACCTAAAATCAAGTTAAGAATGTACTCAGCATCAGAATTTTGAGATGGAAAAGAGGTGAATTATAAAATTCAGGTAAAGTAACTTCAAAGGGGAAGAGGAAAAAGGAATCTCACCATGTTTCCAGATGGCACAGATGAGATGCACTGTACAGAGGATGTATGTCCGTTAAGAATTTTGTATGCTCTAGTCTTGATAGGATGATCCAATTGTTCAGCTGCATTGAACTTAAGGAAATAAAGAGTAATTAGTGAAAACAATTCTATCCTAACAAAGTTTAGAATGTGTATATCTTACTTTCCATAACCTCAAAGTCCGATCTTTTGAGCCAGTGGCTAATTGGAAGCTGTTATCACTCTCAACACCTGCAAGAGTACATCAATGGCATTTTAATGAAAAGTGCTTCTGATACCAAACATGCACAAACACTTGTACATGGCTGTGCAAGTGTAAGGTAAACGTATATGCAAAAAGGGGGCTAATTGAAAGTTAATATCACTCTCAACTCCTGCAAGAGTACATCAATAGCATTTCGATGAAAAGTGCTTCTGATACCAAACATGCACATACAGTTATACATGTACATGGCTGTGCAAGTGTAAGGTAAAGGGCGCATGCAAAAACCAAACTTGGCAAATCTGATTGAAATACCACAAAGTAAACTATATTTCATAATACAATAGATTCAATTCAAAGGACAAAATTACCCTGCGTAATAAATGGAAATGTTCAAGAAATAAATTAATCTTGCTAGAACCACCTTTAGGATTTATAATGCTGACAGAAATAATTGGCCCACTGTGCCCATCTAAAACATGTGTGCAAAATGTTCCCTCCTTCCATATCCTAACCAAAAAGAAGAGCTAATAAAATGACACAACCAGTGCACCTTGTTTGGATGCAATTCATAGAAGTATAAAAAAGTGATGAGAATTACCTCGCGAAATTATCATAGCACCCTGTTAGAATGAAGCTGTCAAATGCGAGAAGTTAGTGCCATAAACTAGATAAAGTTTATCCACTTAGTGATCTACATTAACAAAACAACGATCTTTGCAGCTTACTTAGGTTAAATGTGAGCTGAGTAAGAGATGATGAAGTTTACAGAAAACTATTGAAAACCACCAATGCCGGTCCCAAACCTGGATGAAAAGGGTTGAGGGAAGGCAGTACTTATTGTATTTGAAAACCGCCAATGCAGGTCGCAAGCTCGAACGAAAAAAGTTGAGGGTTGATGTTAGGTTAAAAGCGGTCATCAAAAAGCAACTCAAACTATGGTATGAAAAGGCGATTACTTTGTTTGTAGGTCTACCATAAATTTACAAGGAAAAAAAAATGATTTGCCAATTCTGTCAGATTATTAACTATGTCTGGAATTTGATTACTCTACATATCTCCAATATTTCTACGATTGTAGTCTTACCCCAAAAAAAACCCTTGATTTTGTGCCCAGTTAATCAAAGTAGATAAATCTCCCAATGTAAAAGAAGTACAATATTTACAAATTCTACATTATTAATGTTGTAAGTGATGCCACCACATTCTCATCAACCTGTAATACAAATGCTACCTATGATCCTTCCAAGCGATTAACACTAAATTAATTAAAGCCTCAGTTTTAACCATAAAATTCCAATTGCAACAATACTTCTTAGACATAGCACTAGTTTTTTGCCTGTCATCCTAAAGATTAAGTATCAGACAGAAAAGTAGGATCTCAAGAGAAAGAGAAGGTTAATCAGCAAAAATGAACTGCAGGTCCGATAAAGTGGGTGATAAAGTCCATCCAGGAAAGAACAATAATGGAGTATGATGTAGAAGCAATTAGAAGGCATATGTACCGTTGTGTGGCTTTAAAACTGCAAATATATACCTTGGGTTAGAACCATCAACTGCACTGACCCAATCGTCATGCATACATGGATCATGTTGTTTCCGAGGAGCTACAGCCTTTACATACTCAATTTCCAGTAATTTCTCCTGTAATACGTAAATTAATACACAAATTAGATTTGAGAAAAATGTATCTAAAAAAGAAAAACAGAAATTTGTACCGTAGTAATGTCCTTGGTAAGTAGAAACTGTTCAAGTGGCATCCGAATAAGTTCGCCATGAATGAGAAAGTCGAATGGTTGATGTTGGAATTCTGACATCTCTGATTACATCAATATCCAGAGGTGAGCTACTAAAAATTTCCTTAAATGAACAAACCTTAAAAAACAATAAAAGGGACTACGACTGCACCAGCTTAAGAGACGCATCAAATTAACTGTACTTAACTTCTAGTATTAATGGAACAAAACAGAACCCATTTGCGGAAGAGTAAGTGAGTAACAGGTCAGCTATAAGAGGCTCATAGTGGACAGACCAGAGCAGTATTCTAAAAAATTTGAAATGTGGAACCATGCAACACATCGCATCAGCAAGTGGCATACAGAAACAATCAACACAAACCTCAGGCAGTTGACATGACTTCATGAGAACCTTTTGAATAGTATGTGACTTAAATGACTTTATATAAATTAAACACACAAAAATTAAAGAGTGAGAATGCCACCTTCTTCCAGAAGATGGTTGACAATCTCCGAGAGACCCATCCGACTGAGGTTGGAAGGAACAAGAATAGGATTTGTTTGAACTCTCAATGGAGGCTGGAGCTTTGTAACAAACCGGACTCGCACCAGCCTCGATGTTTCTGCACTGGCTCCATTGACATCCATCTCTGTAAAATGCGAACCACCAACATTCATTATATGTAAAAAACCTGATAACAAAAGACAGTACAACTTATGGAAATGTACTTTTTATCTGATAATATGATGGCACATATATAGTAAAGCTCATTCAAATGCGTGAAACTCCTTAAGTCCTTATGTCTCACTTAGAGGGGTGCAGGATCTTATAGTACCCTGACACCTTCTCTTCTCCTTGCTTTTGAAACTGAGCTTTCCCATATTTGAATGTTAACATAGATATAGGTTAGCATGCTCAATCTTTATTTAACTAATGAAAAGTGATCTGGCACTAAGTGTTAAAACCCACTCAAAAAAAAAAAGGAAAAAAAACATAATCAAGGAAAAAATAGATGTAGCCTCTTCACAAGGATAATCCTAAAACCTACTCACTCCATGAAAACCCTTTTTCGTCTTATTCAGCACTTCCACTACGAAAGCTCCAAATTTCATCCCATGAGACAAGAGTAGCCTACGAAGCACAACTTTGAATAAGAAGCTCTTAATGGCTAACGCCGCGAGTCAGGCATAAACCCTCAAAGAATTGGTGTGAGTTCCTTAACGACAAATTTAGGCAAGAGAAGGACAAGTCAGGGAAACTATGGAACCAGTTGAAGCGTAAGGAAGCCTACCTAGTTGGTTATGCAATTTAAGATCATGCAACATGAAAGCAGACCAACAAGGTTCCTCTAGAAAGCAACTCTTCGGAGGTTCCCCTAGACTAAGAAATAGTCCAGGCAAAGAGGGTAGAAGACAAGTTCTGCTTTCATCAATGAGGCACAAAACATACACCAAAGAGTAAGATCGTAACCTAACTCCTCTAAATTATAGATGTAACATAATTTAGAAGACAGAATCTCTTGCAACAGAGTGAAGGAGGTGATAAAGCAATAGAAAATGGAGAAGTTGAGACTCGTGATTCGTGAACATATAGAGAAGATGAAGTTATCTGTATAGCAACAACAACAAAGTTGCAGTGGATCTTTTAGATATTTCAAGAATGCAAAAGCATAGCGGCTTGTCACGCTGCTGGATTACATTTGAGGACAGTATCTAAAGATGCTTAACATTTACCAAACGTGAAGGTGTGGAGCAAAAAAAGTTTTTTATTTTAGCACACTACAAGTCTACAACTAACCCAAGTCCAATTCGACCATAAATGGATTAAAATTCAAACCAAAATCAAGAAGTAAAATTCTGTAAAAGGTACAACCGGTTATGGATATGTTTTTAGAGGTGTATAAGTACTCACTTCAAAGTCAAAAGGAATACAAAAGTTTTTATGCATTAAGTATGATGAAGCAAATGTGCGTCGACATCATTAGGGAACTATCTCAAGGTATATATACAATGTGAGTTTGGTAACCAACATGGTAAGTAAATCACACAAGAAGGTAGAACTCATGGAAACATATGTACATGTGTACAATTTTTAATACCACCCCTCAGGCCCACCCCCACCCAAAAAAAAAATCCGTTCAAAATCAGGATCCTTTGACATAAAAAAGGGAAGCGAAGTAGCATTTGTAACCTAATGAACATATCTGCGAAATGGGCATGGCATCTGGACGATGGTGCTAGAGAAATAGAACGAACGAAGTGGCAATTGATCTCCATGTGCTTTGTTCGCTCGTGACAAGCAGGGTTGCAAGCTATATGGCTAACACCCTTATTATTACAATGAAAAGTAGGGAAAGTAGCCTCTACGCCCAAGTCGCAAACAGGACACCATAGCTAGACAATCTCAGCCGAGGTGTCGGCCATGTGGCGATACATATCCTAAGTGCTAGAGCGAGAGACAACACCTAACTTCTTGCTCCACTAAGAGATAGGAGTCTCCAAGGAAGACACATAACCAGTAATCGGTCGACGGTTAGTAGGATGTCCACCCAGTATGCATCAGCAAATGGCCAAAGCTCCAGATGAGAGGGATAGAACATAAAGAGAGAGCGAGTAATCAAGAAGGTATCAAAGAACTCACAAAAGAGCAGCATAGTGAACCAAGAGAGGAGCATTAACAAAATGGCTAAGAGTGTGTACGACACCAAGCAATGCCTGGGAAGATGGTCAGATAGACCAAACCTCTAATAAGTAATAACCTGACAATACTGCATGGGACCTAGAAGAGACTAGCTGTCAGTAGGACGAAGGTTCACTTGGAGTCCATCAGACTATCTACATTTCGGGAGTTAGTGAATCATGGTTGAGTAGGCAGTGTACTTCAGCTATAGATCCAGTAGCCTCAGGATGAGAAGGCAGCCTCCAAACGTAAGACCACGAGAAGAGCAACAACAAATAAGGCATAATTATAAGAGCTCTATATTTTCAAACTAGGAAGCACCAATACGGATACGAGGATACGGATATGGTGATACATGAAATTTTAAAAAACTAGGATACACGGTACGACAGGGATACATTTATAATTATATATATATATATAATATTAATAATTAAATATAATATTTTGTGCTAGAATATAAATAGTGAATAGTTTGAAAATTAATTATGACCAGGCTCATCATTCATTACATGATTTACATCCAATACAACAAAAAATAGAAGCAAGTGTTACATTCATCCATTACAAAAAATAATGCTAACAACATTACGCAAGTGTCATATTCATCGTCCATTACAAAATGCTAACATTCATCATCCATTACAAATTACAAAGTTAGTGTACATGCATCATCCAAAAAAGAAAACATTTAAATGATATCATTAAACAAATGTTCACGTATAGAATTTAGACTCATATCCGAAGTTCCGGTTGAGTTTCTGTTGGGTTCGGATCAGATTTTTGGATTTTGGACTATATTACCATCCATACGTATCCCGACGTAACGGTCTCGTATCCTCGACGTATCAGTCCCGTATCCCCACGCATCAACCCCGTATCCCCGCGCATCGGCCCCGTATCCCTAACGTATCGGATCTTTTTAAAAAATAAAAATAAAACTCCGATACTTCCTAGCCGTATCGGATATCTATCCTGCCGTATCGGAGTATCAGGAAGTATCCGATACGGGTACGACACATGTTTCGAAGTACCGGTGTATTCCTGTTTTCAAATTATTGTTGAAGATGTCGCTTCAAACAGACGATGGTAAAGGTATCATTACCAGTGATGATCATGGCGTTCGCATAGAAAAGAATGACGTCACAACCACGAGAAGAGCAGCGAACAAATAAGGCATAATCATAAGAGTTCTACATCAAATCAGCCGAGGTGACAACCTGGCGACAAGAATGTTTTAGACCATGCATGACACAACTAAGCCATCAAACATTATCTAGGGAAGAAAAAGCTAGGAGAAAACTGCATGTAAACTTCCTTAGAGAAGTCCTTATGAAGATCCATCAGATAGAGCGACCAACCACAAATAATATCTACAACAATGACAGTACGTAAAAGTTCCATCTTGGCTACAGGGGGAAACCTCTCGCCATGGTCAATACCATACTTTTGAGTGTACCCACGAGCAACCAATCGAGCCTTATGCAGCTCAATGAAACCATCCAATGTTTTAAATGTTGATTTCCATGTAGATTTTGGTTATAAAAAAAAAATTTGTCGGATTTCAGATAAATGTCGGTGGAAATTTTGTAGTTTCTAAGGAAAGATTTCGGTGAAAATTTGTAGAATTTGGGTCAAATTTATCAATTCCAGGTTGAATGTCAGCAAATTGTTGTCATTTATAAAAAAAATATCAAATTGAGGAAAAATATAATTTCTCATTGATAAAACTAAGGTCTTTTAGTAAAACAGATTAAAAAAAAGTGAAATTGTTCGAAAAAAAGACAATATCGGATTTCGGTCAAATGTCAGTCATTTCGGCCGACATTTCATCATGTCAGACATAAATTTGGTAGTATTTAAAATTCAGCCAATTTCTATGTCGGACCATTTAAAAAAAGACTTATTTCAGTGATTTCGTAGGAAATTTGTTGACATTAGCTGCTAAATTTTTTTTATATGCCCGACTCCGTGTCCATAAATATTCCTCTTCGTCTGACATAGTCCCCTTTGTTCCTCTCCTTGCGATTCAATGATTCACTTGCTGCATCAAACGACAGTGATATTCAAGTTTGACATACATTTGAGGTGAGGATATATACAGTCCACGAAATGCCAAAGGCAGCACTATCTTATATTTTAAAAAATACCCAACATATCCCCACGTCATCCATGTTCTTCTGCTAAAGCAACCCACAGCCGTTGCTGCTGTCGAAAGCCATGTGCAGGCCGCAGCCCGCCTCTACCGCTAGCAACCCATTACTGTCATTTCCTTCCTCCTCTCTCCTATTTCGTCCTCCCCTTTCCTCCCCTTATTCTTCCTCATCCTCTTTCCCTCTTCCTCATCCTTTTTCCTCCCCCTTCTCCTTCCTCCTCTTTTGATGGGGTTTGCCTTTGGCAAAAAAGGGATGTTCTTTAGACGGGATTTGCCTAAGGTAAAACGTAGGCTATATATAGCATCACCCAAATATTTTTTCCTTTAAAAATTCTATGCCACATGACACCACAACATGTATCATAAAGTTTATCCTTTAACACTTCTGTGCCACGTGGCACCACGAAGGGACTGATGGTCTGATGCTTGTCTAACTTACTAGTAATGTCTGTGCCAGTCGGCACTCCCCCGTCGCCTTCAGCAGCCAGGACCCCCCCTCACTATCGAGTGCTCCACCTGATGCGTATCCCCGCCACCTCGGCACTACAACGACCACCTTTGGCGGTCGTGCCCCCACCTCCGGGCTTCGGCAAACTTCTCCCATGCAAATGCGTGTGCCAGGAGAGAGAGAGACGATGACGACAATGAAGGCTCGACAATTAAAGAAAGACAACATGTATCTATTCAAAATAACAAAAAAAAACTTTGCATGATGACATGCTTAACAATCGTCGATATCGTTGATTATCGAAGAACATTAAGAACACATTGAATAAACTAAACAGATGAAAAGGTAACCACAAACACATTAAACAAATGGAGAATTCAAATTTCTGAATGCATACATCAACCATGGAATCAAATGTCGACAGATGTCGGTCGAAATCACCGACATTTATCTGTTTTTGGAGGATCCGACATAAAAAAAGCAAGAAATATCGACATTATATTTTGTCAACCAACACACTCCATATGAAGTAGAGCAAACCTAGTGTAAAGTCATGTCAGGTGTTGCGGGTGGGTGGGACAACAATGAGGGTGTTAGTGGGCAGAGAATTGAAAAGAGAAAATATGTATCATCGTACAAAGCTGAAAGATGAAATATTTACCTTAAATTTCTGACACAAAGGGGTTGATGGTTGATGATCGGATGAAAGGCCGAAAGGAAGAGGGTCAGGGTCTAATGAAGGTCAAGGCATTTGAAGGGTGCAGTGGCTACAAAGAGTTGGAACACAAATAAAAAAACATTGGATGGACATTACTAGGCAGAGGTAGAGGCTTTTCCCCGAGGAGGGGATGTCTCTCTATTGGATTTCCGGTGGTCGAAGCATTGCCTTTGATACCAACACCTTGAGCTGTTATGTGCCTAAATAGTTATCGAGCCCAATCTCCATCAGGTCTGGAGCTTTTGGAAAACCGGTCGGATTCGTTACATATGGTATCAGAACCAACCTCAAGTCCAATCTTCGAATCCCGAAAGGGACAACCTATAGGCTGGGAAAAGGCTACCATCGGGCTAGTGTCGATAGAGTGGGATAACAAGGATGTCGGCCGAGGAGGCATGGTGGTATGTTGTGCCTAAATAGTTATCGAGCCCAATCTCCATCAGCTCTGGAGTTTTTGAAAAATTGGTCGATGTCCTTGTTGGCCCACTCTATTGACACTGGCCGGATGGTAGCCCTTCTCTTTTTGGGCAGTTTTTACTCACCAACCAGTCGTCTCTTTCGGGATTCGAACCTTGTACGTGGGGTTGGCTCTGATACCAATATGTTACGAACACGACCATTTTTTCAAAAGCTCTATAGCTGATGGAGAGGGCTCGTTAGCTATTTAGGAACATAACATGAGCACACCGGTAGCCGATGCTTTGCCGTCGTGCAAGATCACTGCACGATGGTGGTGACACAGAAAATAAAAACTAAAAATCCTGGCTTGTTCCCAGACGCTCAGGAAGAGCACAGATTCTTCTTCCTCCTCTTCCTCTTCCTTCCCTCTCCTTCTCTCATCCTCTTTTCCCTCGGGCTAGGCCCAGCGGTAGCACTGTTGCTATTGCGACTTGGGGAGAAGAGAGAGAAGGGGCCAGCGGTGGCAAGCAGAACTGTTTCGCGACCGGGGGTGGCAGGTGGGTCTCCGGGACATGGCCCATGGATCGCGTTCCCTGAAACCCAAAGGCCACGGCTGGCCGGAAAGGGGCCGGCGGGTCGGGGTGCGATGGATGAGTCAGCCGGAGTGGGGCAGAGGTGGAGAGGGTCTCAAGGGGGCAGCCGGAGCGGGGCCTGGGTTGGGGAGAAAGAGGTAAGGAGGGGAGGGGCGTACCTCTGGTCTCGGGGTGCTCCTCCTCCTCTGCCGCGGGGTGTCGCTCCTCCTCTGCCGCTGCCTCTCTCTCTCTCTCTCTCTCTCTCTCTCTCTCTTCGGTTTTAGGGTTCACCCCGAAGGACGTGGCTGTCAACGTGGAGGTGAACTGGTGAAGTGGCAACCACGTCACCCCTAGTCTATGCCTTGTCTGCCTCACCTCTTCCCTGAAACTTTTTTGGGGAATTCAGATCTCCTCCGTTCGGTAAGACCGGCGCGCATCACAGCCGCACAATGGCAGGAGACCCGAAAGTGAGGGGTTCATATCTCCACCAGTTGGTTGCCCCGGTTGGTGCCGTACATCACAGCCGCACAAATGGCTGGCGACCCAAAAGTGAATTGCTCTCCAACGACAATGTGCGGCTGTCGCTGGAGGGTGAAAAGGACGAGCAGAAGATGCATTTTGCCTGAGGTCTCTGGTCAAAAGATCGCCTAAGCTCTCTACTCAAAAGATCGGTTTAGTGAAAGGGATGCCAAAAGTCCAAAATAGCCTCCCATTTCTCCCGAGCAGCATTGGCGAGGCAAGCACGAGCAGCAGTGGTGGAGGTGGGCACAAGCAGCGGTGTCAGAGGTAAGCATGACCAGCAGATAGGGGTGTTCATGGTTCGGGTTGATTCGCTTTTTTGATAAATTTGGAACCGAACTGAAGTTGATCGGTTCTCTTGAAAATGGAACTGAACCAAATCATTCCTTAGTAAAAACCAAACCAAACCAAACCGGGAACGTTCGGTTTGGTTCTACAGGTCTTTCAAATCGCTCGATAGCCTCAAAGATTGCCTCATCGACTCTTTTCCAAATACTTGATTGGCAAAAATAATAAGATTGAATTACCAGTAAACATCCATCCAAATGTTCTTGAATTGGCAATGAGGCGTGAATGGCTGAGCAGCTAAGTTGATTCAAATTTCACTTTTAAGTCTTTAACTTTGGGTGCTACTATTTGCCCCCAGAATTACTAGCAACACCCTTAACTTTTCACTTTGAGATATTACATTAGTTCGGACTTAGGGGTGTTAGTAATTATGTGGGTACAAATAGCAACACCCTTCACTTTTTAGTTTCATCATACGGTTGAACACTTGAAAGTCTTGAATGCACCGAATGGCGATGATTGGGGTCACCACCATAATATACAATATTAGTGAGACTGTACAGTAGTAACTACTGAGAGTATACCAATGGTTCGGGTTGGGTTGGTTTTTTTTTTTGGAGAATCCCTCTCTGAGAATGAGGGGGGGTTCGGCCTAGACCTACAAGTTAATAATGGAAAAGTAGCGTACAACAATGCCTAAGAGGCACCAGCACCAAGGGGGGGAACCCCATCCAACATGGACTAATGCAAATGGCCCAGGAGTGTCAAAAAAGAAAAACGAACAAGAAAAACAATAGACCCCAAGTCTCGAGACTTCGAAGCTCTTGATCTCTCCAATTTATGGATCATGGTTAGGAAGGATCCTGAATCTTTTCCTTTAAAGGAGATGCCAATTGCCGAAGCTACCTCGAGAATGGAGTTGTCATCCAACAAGTCGAGAGGTAGATTCAGCTCCTCCTCATCAAGGGTAGACAATTGATCCCAAATGTTCTGAAGGAGGGTAGATTGAGTACCCTTGACGAAAGTTGAGCAATTTGAAAGGGTCGGCCCACCTATGCTGGCTGAGCTAGGCCGAGGTGGTCGTTTATGCCTACCTGATTCCAGGGCTCTAGATTTGGTTCTAAGCGAAGTCCTAGCTTCAATCGATTCTGACCCTCGATTAGCCAATCTGAGGGCTACGATGCATACTCGATGAGCAAAGAGAGGTAGCTGACTCGACTGCCCGAGCGAATCCCCGATCCACCAGGCCATCCTCATGTGAAACTCTGCCACCCGAGGAAGGTACTGCCTCAAGAATCAGAATCCCATTGAGGGCCTCGGAGTCTGCCTCCTCTTGCTACCCAAAGGCTGCATTTCTACTTTGAGGAGGCACTCCCTTAGCTCCATGTCCTTCAATAGCTTGTTGAGCTTGCTGATTTTCCTCCTCACCATAAGGAGGAAATAGAGTAACAACCTCAGCAACGGAATCGATATGATATGCAACGTGAGCTCCATATTTAGCTGCAGCATAAATAAAATCAGCAGCCTGATTATCAACACCTTCAACCGTGCCATTATCTCCCCCCAACTCATCCCCTATCTCCTCCTCGAGACTTGCCAAAACACTAAAGCGAAACCCAGAAGCTAGAGGATCCTCAGCCATTGCATGTCCTGAAATCAACTCCGCCTCCCTGGGCATTCTTTCTCACAGCGTCTGCAATACCCACCTTGGCCCATCTGCCCTCTGGGCTAGCAAAAGGGCTCGCTGCAGCAATACATCCCTAGGAGTGCTTCCTGGAGCATTAGAGTTCCTTTTAATTTCAAGACCCCAATTGGTGCCCATCCCTTTCCTCCAACATGGTCAAATTTGCGACCCCAAGCACCTCTTGGAGCATCCTTCACGATTGTGCTTGGAGACCTAGTCCCCTTGCCACCACAATTCGCTATTGAATGCCCGAATACGTTGCACTTCGAACAACTCGTCGGCTTCCACTCATACACCACTTTTTGCACGAACAAGACTTTGTCCTTCTCACCTCGACCGGCACTTCACTTGGGAGCTCATCTCCGAGCTTGACTTCAATGCAGCATCTAGCGAAGTTCCTCCGTTCGCCTTTGACAGTAGCTCGGTCTCTAGAAAGGGGGACACCAATCAAGCTCGTGAGACGGCTCATGCCCTCTTTCAACTACCAATCAAGGGGGAGATCAGGGAATCTTACCCAAATAGGAATTTTGTCAAGGGGATCACGGTTGTATTTAACTTCCTGTTCCACCTCTTCAGGACCATGAGCCGTCCTTCAAAATTCCATGTGCCTGCTTCAAGCACTCGATCGAGTGCAGTCACTACCCACCTGAAATTTGAACAAATATAACCAATTTTCTCTCGAGAAAATATCCAATCCCTGAGAAGGTTTCCAGATCTATGCATCGCATCTCAAAACTTTGGAAAAAAAGGTTTCCTTCCAACAACATAATCCACCAACGTATGCTCCCATCCACGCAGATTTGCATCGATTTCGTTAGTAGGGATGATTGCATACTTCACTCTATCTCGCACTACCGGTTTGACATAATGGAGGTGGAGATCCTCATATCTATAGGGTGATCCTCCGCAGATGGTACTCCAAGATACCCCCCCAGGCGTAGGATGAGAATTATCCAAGAGGTTAGCCTTATGAACAACACGACCTGTTGTTTGGGCCCGTTCTAGCAATTGCTCAAACACCATGCGGGTTTGTGAACTGTCAGCATCGTCTCCAACCACAACCCTGCCATATCTCCTTCCTCCTACCACCCCTTGAACTGGAGCATCCGACCAAAGCCTGGGACTGTGAGGTGAGTAGAGGAGAGGGGGAAATGCCCTAGAGGCAGTCTCCATCCGGACACTCTGCCCGCCCGGTTGGTGACCCTCAATCGCAAGCCCTTGAAGAACAGTTTGACATTGGCTCTCTCCTTGGACGACACCCTCCTCAAGAGCAACCGCCATAATAGCCTGCGTCTGATCTGCTCCACCCACCTGAAGATCAGGAGCCAACTTTCCTTGAGGAGAACTATCGAGTCTCTGAAAATAATCCAACAAATTGGTCTTCTGAGGAGTCCAAGAAACCTGCACCACATCCCGATCGGAATCTCCATCTGAAGAGCACCCGCCCCAAGGTTTTCCTTCCTCCTGATCCAGATCCACTTGGAGAGAGGAAGATGGGAGACCTCTAACTGTAGCACCTACCTAAGTCCTAACGGCCTCCTCACTGTCCTCTCCCCCTCCTAAAGTTTGGGTTGGGTTGGTTCTGGTTAAAAAACTCATAACCGAGAACTGAACTGATCTTAGCGGGTTTTCTTTTTTCGGAATTGAATCGAACGATCAAAAATACCCGATCCAAACCGAACCAAATAGACTGGTTCTGTTCGGTTTGGCGGGTCAACCCGAACCAATGAACACCCCTACTAGCAGAGGTGGTGATGACGGCAGCGGACGCGAGCAATGGCCTCGAGTTGCAGCTGCTCATCGTCGCTAGGGCGGTGATGAGCAACGGAGACGAGAAGCCATAGGGGGTGGAGGGGTTCGGTTTATGATTTCTAGGTCTATGGTTCATGCTATGGCCTATAGATTTTAGGGTTTAGGGTTGGGTTTAACTTTAGAAATGAGTGGTATAAAACATAAATTTGAAGTGGCGTGAGTATTGATAATTTCGTCCTGACAATTTGGATATCCTTTAGGCTAGTTGATCTTTTGACCCGGGACCTATCACTAAGTCTCCCAAATTTTTTTGGTTACAGAGGGGTTTTGCTATGGTTGCTAAGTGGTCAATCCCCACTGCACATCAGAGACTCTTTAGGCACACATTGTAACCCATGGTTATCCTAACAAAACAATGGGCCTATCAGGTTAAATAAAGCCATTTCTCTCCAACATGTTCTCTTTTAGTTTTTTCGGTGGTCGATGCTTTACCCTCGATACCAACACCTTGAGCATATCGGTAGCCGATGCTTTGTCCTCGTGCAAGATCGCTACAAAGTGGTGGTGACACAAAAATAAAAACTAAAAATCCTGGCTCGTTCCTGGACAATCAAGAATGGTGCTGCGGACGCTTTGGCCAAGATGGGTCACCAGCAAGATGGGTTACGCATCTTTCAGCAGGCGAACATCCCTCATCCTGTTCGGGATATTGCCTTGCAGGATGGGATGTTGGTTTATTACGCTCAGACTATTTTTGATTCGGGATGATTGTTTTTGGGGAGTAGTGGCTTGTTTGTTTTTTTTTTGTTGTTTTGGGTTTGTAGTCTTCCCTTTTACCAAAAAAAAAGAGAAGACCACTTTCCTCCTTTTCTCGTTCCTTCCTTCCTCTTCTCTCTCCCTCTTTCCCCTCCGGTTAGGTCTAGCGATAGCACTGTTGCTATTGCGACTTGGGGAAAAAGAGGGAGAAAGAAGGGGCCAACGGTGGCAGGCAACACTGTTTTCGCAACCAGCGATGGAAGGTTGGTCTCCGGGCCAGTGATCACATGCCCTGAAACGTGGGCAGAGGTCGAGAGGGTCTCTAGTGGGCAGCAGAGCGGGGCCAAGGGTGGGAAGAAAGAGTGAAGGAGGGGAGGGGCACACCTTTGACCGCAGGGTGATCCTCCTCTGCCTTTGCCACAAGGTGCTCTCTCTCTCTCTCTCTCTCTCTCTCTCTCTCTCTCTCTCTCTCTCTCTCTCTCTCTCTCTCTCTCTCTCTCTCTCTCTCTCTCTCTCTCTCTCTCAGTTGGGGAGGATAACTGAGAAATGCTATTCACCTCAAAGGTTTTACGAGTTCTAATCTTCTACGGTTTCAGTAACCTACAGTTGGAAAATGATAGCCGGCCAATGCGTGCCATGGGCACAACTGGCATCACAATCGCTGTGGTTAAGTGCATTCACAGTGGCACACGATGGAAGCATACACAACATGTGAATCACACTCTGCCCGATAGTTGCGATGATGCTAGTGCTATGTGGCACACATAGACGGGCTACCGTCCCAATTGTCGGTCACTGGAACCATATCAGGTTTTACCGATTCCCTCACACTGAAGGATGTGGCTGTCGATGTGTGTAGTGGCAACCATGTCACATCATGTCACGCCCTCAGATTAAGACATATTCCAAAACCCAAGTGTGAGGAAGGGATAAGGGCAAAGATTGAAGAGATGAGTCCTTTTTTTAGACTATAAATATTTACTTAAAAAAGAAGAGAGCTTCTATTATCACAGCAATGGTTCATTTTCACACACCACCTTCTCTTCACGCCCTATCCGTTTTTTAAAAATCTCTATATTTGCTCACTACACACCTCTAATTTTTAAAAATCCCTATTCTACTATACTTTTTTCAAATTACTCCACACACACACACATCCAAACCCTAACACCCTTTCTCCTTCATCAATCGCTCTGATGAGGTCCTCTCTGCCCCTCTTCGAGCTCATCTCTTCCCCGAGCTCCACGACCCAGGCGTCGTAGGTTCCTTCCTGCCGATTTTCTCTCCATCGTCGTCTACCGGCATCCAAACCCTACATTCGGCCAACCTGAGATAAACATGGTACAATAAGTTCGGCTGACAGCTAGTGAATATGGTACAATACGTTTGGTCGACCATGACCGAACATGGCACAATACATTTGGCTACCCGAACATGGTACAGTATGTTCAGTCGTGGTCAGCCGAACATACTATACAATGGTATATAGTATGCTCTGGTCGGTCGAACATGTCACGAACATGGGGAAAAAAAAGGGCTATCTTTGGAGTACTCGTGGATCGAGCCAAGAGCATGGAGGGGGGAGTTGCAGAGGAGAGGAAACCATAAAAGGGTCAAATCTGAAGTGAAAGATGAACAATAAAGGATTATACATATGATCGTCCACCTCGAAGTGACGTCGGAGTTTGGAGAGCAAAATGGGTCAGATCCGAAGTGTGTTTTTAAAATAGATGGTTTGATAATTTTACTTGGGGGTAATTTTGTAATAAATTTCAAATTGTGTCTGAATAGCAAATATTGGTGATGTATATAACACGGTAAATTAAACTTGGCCCCCCTTGAAATTTAGCTCAGAAACATTTAGCCCCCCTATAGTTATAAAACTACATTTTGCCCCCCTTTAATTCAATTTTGATAAGATAAAAATTATCAAATGAGGAAATCGAGTAGTTGACAAAAGGGGACTATTGTGGCAACATTTTAACCATTAGGGAGCGATATGGAACAAAATAAACTATAGAAGGGTTAACTGTTTTTGAGCTAAACGTCAAGGGTCAAAGTGTAATTTATCCTATATAATCAGAGCACTCCCATTCACACGTACTCACATAAACAAAAGTCTACAAGATGTGACCTCATATTGAATTGTGTGGACTCCCATGACAAATTTTTGGGGCACTTGGCCATCAAGGGCTTCATGCTAGGCGAATGGGACAAGTTTAGAGGGGAGCTAATCGGGTTTGGTTTTAGGGTATAGTTTGGAGGTATCCACTGCACAAGAAGAGAATTGACCAACAATGGGGCCAACTTGGCCAAATCTTGTGTTCGAGTGAGGCTCGAACTCAAGCCCAGCTCGAGCCGGGTGAGCGGAAGTGGAGCGCCGGCATCTTTGGCTGGTGGGACTATAGGCCATGGGATGAATCCTAGGGGATGCCACGTGCACGGGTGGTGGTTGACAGCGGTGGCAGGCTGGTCGTGGGCTACAACTGGTTGGCAAGGCGGTGGACGATGGCTGGTAGTGGGTGGTGGCCGGTAGGTCGCCGATGGCGGGCGGTGGCGGGTGAGGCGGTGGCTGGTGGGGGTGGTGGCTGGCATGATCTATGCTTCTGGTTGATTCAATTGATGCATGCCAAGTTTTGCTTTAATTTCCAGGGTAATGAAGTGCTGATTATAGAGAATATGAGATATAGTTCACTTTGTTCAAGGATAAAAAATAAGCAAGAACACAATATATCAAAAATTGTTGGGTCTACTAACCTGTCATTATCTAATATATATATATATATATATATATATATATATATATATATATATATATATATATATATATATATATATATATATATATATATATATATATACTAGTGAAAACCCCGTGCCCAAGGGCACGAAAAAGATTTAAAGGAAGACGAAAAATATTTTGAGGGCGCTGACTATATTTTGAGGGAGGTGACAATAATTTGAGGATAGCTACAATATTTCGAGGATGTCAACAATATTTTGAGAGTGATAGAAATATTTCGATGGTGGTGACAATATTTAGATGATGAAAGAGGATGGAGTTTGCTGGAGGAGGAGGGCTTACCCTATGCCAACTATGTCAATAATGCGATTAATGACTACTTTTAGTGACTTGAATATCAAAGATGCAATTTTAGATGAAAGGATTCAATACCAGTTCATATCTAAACTAATGGCTATCTTAATTATGTCCGTTATAAGGATGATCAAGTCTGATTTGAAACCTTTCAATTAGAATTGCAGAATTGCAAATGAAGGCTATCTAAACAAATATCAAAGCAGGCATTGAAGCCTTTAAATTATAATTGCAAATTGTTCTAAAATAAATCACACTACGTGCATAGTTTAGAAGTATAAAATTTATAGCATCGACTGATGGCAAAATTGTAATTTGAAGTACAAATGGCAATACGTATGAGCAACAATAATTCGAGGGCATCACGCCGCCGTTGGCGATGGTGACGGTGCCGAGCAGCTTTGACAGCTCCTCGTCGTTCCTCACCGCTAGCTGAATGTGCCTGGGCACGATCCTCGTCTCTTGTTGTCCCTCACCGCATTCCCCGCTAGCTCCAACACCTAAAGGAAGAACGTTATGTTTTGAATAAATACGGCGAATTAATACAAAAAAGGAGCAAACTTTGTAAATTTCAAAATTGTAATAGTCCCAAATTGAAGAGAAATAACTAAAAAAATAAGCCACAAATATTCAAAAGATTTCGAGAGCGCCGATAATATTTCGAGGGAGATGACAAAAATTCAAGAGCAGAGAAAATATTTCGACGGATGTGACAATATTTCGAGAGTGCCAACAATATTTAGAATGTGACAGTATTTAAAGAATGGGAGAGGATGCAATTCGTCGAAGGAGGGTCAACATATCATTTTCTTCCTCTGATCCTCTTCACTCCCCTGCCCTCTCTCTGTCTCTCGGGAGACTGGATTAAAAAATAAAACTTGGTATTATATTTAACTATCATTAAAAAAGGAAACTTAAGAGTTGTGGGCCCGTGAAAAATTTTAAGGGTGCCGACAAAATTTCAAAAATTAAACTCACAGAAATAAATGTCATAAAAATATTTTCATCAAGAGAGAGAGATAAAACAATTGCAAAAATAATTTCAATAGACGGCTATGATCAGGACACCCATAATGGAGAGTTGAAACGAAATAAAAATTAAAAAAATAATAATAAATGGGTATTTATACGGGTCCTATCGGGTCTATCCATTTATAAATGGGTCGGGTACAGATTTAGAGCCTAGACACAATTAGTTAAATGGGTAGGGTCCTTGGTTTAGAGGTTTTGGACACGACATGAAACCGGACATGACATGAATATGACCCGATCCATTGCCAACCCTAGAAGTAGAGAGAGACGGGGGTAAAGAGAGATCGAGGGGGGGTAGAGAGAGAGATTGTGTGGAAAAGAGAGAGATAGAGACAGAGAGCGCGACAGAGAGATGAGAGATAAAGAGAAAACCGGGGAGAGAGAAAGAACCAAAGAGAGAAAGAGAGAATTAGGGAGGCCGACCGAGCTTCAGGTGATGGCCGGAGCGAGACCAAACAACAATCAAGGCCATCTAAGGGCGGGCCTGTTGGTCAGAGCCATGCGCGAGGTCACACGGGGCAAGCCTGCTGGTCGGAGTCTTGTGCAGGGCTGCACAGGGTGGGCTTGCTGGCCAGAGTCATGCGTGAAGCCACGCGGGGCGAGCCTGCCGTTGGGGCTGGGTGCAAGATCACGCGGGGGCCGTGTAGGTCGCGCGGTGCAGAAGAAGGGACAGCACCGCCGGCGCTAGGCAAGGCCAACCAAGCTACGGGCAACGGCCAACCAGGCTGCGAGCGGCACCTGAGGCTGCATGGGTGGGTAGGCTTGGGCTGTGCAGTAGGGCCCGTGCGAGTCGCTCAGGACTGGATGGAGGGGCCCCTTCAGGTCATCCGGCGGACTCCGCAGCACAGAAAGGGAGGGGCTGGTTCAGTGGTTCACAAAAAATAAAGAGAGAGAGAGAGAGAGAGAGAGCAATCATCTTTCTTCTTAAGTAAGCTGTATGTTGTAACATGATAACAAAAAGAAAAGCAACCAATGCAAAAAACCCTCACTTAGATCGTAAAACAATGCAAACCACCAACCCATACCATGTTTGGATCGGTAATGTAAACCACACACACAATTCAACATATTCTATTACTTGGAATGTAAATCACATACACAACCAAGCCCAACAATTTGAGCAGTAATGACCAAACAACATATGTATCAACATCGATGAACACAATTCAACAGAGTCTATTACTTGGAATGTAAACCACATACACAACCAAGCTCAACAATTTGAGTAGTAATAACAGTCGATTACTCACCGGCAAAGCTACCAGTGAAAGTACGTAATGAAAATGTTCCAAGCATTGGCTTTGAGAACTCCGATTGACCTAACATAGATAGAATATAGAATATAAGAAACTCAAAGAACTAACATATTTCTCAAATTGTGATGCATCAAAAAAATGTGAACCGGTAAGGAATGCAAATGATTCACAGCCCAATACAATAGATCTTATCTGTACCTAAGTAATAGATACAACTCTCACCAATAATTGGAGGGAAGTGATCTACATGATTCACATAAGTTTGACCATGTAATTTTTTTCTAAATGAAATGGATGCCCTGCACCTATGGCTGCAAGATCACGTACCCTCACCTCCAATCAACTCCCTAAAACAAAACAAAAAAAGTATCACCTATGTGATCCTAACAATTATTGAACAGAATTTAAATAAATCTAGAAAGCATCATCAGTCCTCTACATGGAGTCCCAATTTATCTGCTGCTTAATGTGACTCTATGTAGAGAAAGAAGGCACAGACAAATCAGTAATAGACATAGTTGTGTGCTCCACCAGTTGATGGCTTTGTTCATCGAAGAGAGTTTAATTAAGTGGATGGGAAGCAATTGAGCATGATGCCCTACGTGCAGAGGTCGGTGGTGACGCAGGCGGCGACGAAGATGAACAGGGCTGAGCGGGGAGGATCACCAGGTGCTGCATCACCACCGAGGCTCCTGGTCCAAGCCCCACTACCGACGATGTGGGTGTTGCAGTGGGGACCAAGTGTGGTTCCTACAGTCAGGGAAAAGAGAGGGTGAGGCGTAAGGTATCGGCAACAGCGACAGTGTCTATCGGCCAAGGTTGAGTATACTCAATCTTCCAGGAACTATAATAAACAAAAAGACCCAAAATAAATTTTACTTTAAAGGTGAGAGAGAGAGAGAGAGGATGCTCAGGAAAGTCTTGCTCATCCGGATTAGACCTTAATTAGTTTTGTTTTAAGAAACCAATCATATACTATTTTTAAGGTGTTTATACATGTACCCAATGGATATCTTTGATCAAATCCTTCTTTTGTCATTGACCTCTGCACTTAGGGCATCATGCCCAATAAAAGAAAAAATGCCTCATGAAACACTCTTGCAATCATGTCCAATAAAAGAAAAAAGAAAAAAATTTAGTTTCATCCACAATACAAATGATATGTGACAAATTCCCTAAATTATAATAGCATGGTCAAAACAACATCGGTTTAATGCATAAATTATAGCAACAAAAAAAATCTGAAGTAACGATCTTATAAATCTCCATGAACAAATTGGATTATAGCCACTTCAATCTTCTTCCTAATTACCTCAATGCATGTCCCCACCTCCTTCCCACGATCTCAAAGCCTCGCATCCCCATGCATCTCCATCATCTTCTGAAAAAAAAAATTCCAATAAAAATCAGAAAAAAGAAAGAAAAAAAAGAGGATTAGAGAGATCTTTGAATGCTCTATCTGGCTCCTGAGTTCGCTCCATCCCTCCATCAACATTTCCTAAAAATTAAAAAAGAAAAATCAAAATCAGAAAAGAAAGAAAAAACAGAGGAATCAAGGGGAGAAAGCTAGAGAGGGAAAAAGAAAAGAGAGAGGAGAAAAACAGGAAAATAAAAAGTACGAAAAAAAAGAGAGATGAAAAGGACGTCACATACCTCGGCTTCGGTCTCATTCTCCATCACCTCGACCTTGATCTCTCTCTCCATCACGTCGACTTCGATCTTGATGACTCTGCACCCGCTCGCTCATCTTCCCCGTTTGATCTGCCCAGGAGATTCACATCCCCATGCATCTCCATCCCTCCATCATCAAAAAAATCTGATCAAAATCAGAAAAGAGAGAAAAAAAATGTATGAAAGATCTTGGATCTCTGATCGTTGTTTCGAACAAATACCTACGATCTCAAGGGGAGGTTTTTTTTTTTAGGAATTCCTTTCTCCCTTTTGAGATCACTGCGTGAGAGTGGGAGAGAGGAAATTGGGATCCATTTTTCCCTTGAGATCACTGAGAGAGAGAGAGAGAGAGAGAGAGAGAGAGAGAGAGAGAGAGGGGAAACTGAGATCCTTTTTACCGGCCTTATCACAGTCGTCCGTTGCAGGTAGACTATTAACAAACCCTCTTGCAGTCCGACGACGACTCCGATCCCCCAATATCATGTATCTGGAATCAAGAAAAAAAACCAAGAAGTTAGAGAGAGAGAGAGAAGAGTTGGAGGGAGAGATCCCGGCTCCTGTTGTTCGGCGATGACTCAGATCCCACCGATGAGAGTGAAAAAGAGAGAGGGTCGGAGGCCGTGCTCGGGGCGAGGTGGCCGACGTCGGTTAGGAGGTAATCGCAGGATCTGATCCCACCCCATCAACAAAAATGAAAATGAAGAAATTTTTTTTTGGATGTATAAATCAGAAGTTGGAAGTGAGGTGGTGCGACGATGGGATTGAGAGAGAGAGAGAGAGAGAGAGAGAGAGAGAGAGAGAGAGAGGGGGGGAGGCGAGGGGGCTGCACAATGTTACGGCGAGGGGGTGAGGGTCTGCACGATGAGAGGCGGGCGACTCTCGGGGGGACCGGCTTCAGATCGAGGGAGGGAGGAGGGAGGGGGCGTGTGGGATCTGCCACTACTGAGAGAGAGAGAGAGAGAGAGAGAGAGAGAGAGAGAGAGAGAGAGAGAGAGAGAGTGAGAGAGAGAGAGAGAGCGAGAGAGTGCTCACTGCCTTCTCGCGTGCTCCGGGATCGATATGGAACCCACAGCAGAGGAGATGTGGCGGCGCTACTGCTGCCGCTACAGGGGAGCAGAGATGAGAGATGGAGACGACGGGGATTCCGGATTTGATCTGGTGATCTGATCTGAGAGAGAATAAGAGCGGGGGTAGAGAGACAATGGATGACCTGGAATCGGTGGCTGAAGCTGGAGAAGGGCGTCAATTTTGCGAGCGGCGTGACCGTCGTCATTCTGAAAAAGCTCCGAGGAGAGAGGCACACCAAAGGGCACATGCCGGGCGGGGGTGTTGGTTGAGGGAGGGAAGAGGGAGGGGGCGTGTGGGATCTGGGGGCACAGGAGTGAGGAGATCTGGGGAGAGGAGGGAGGGTAGTGAAGGCGGGGGCAGCTCGGAGGGTTTGAGGGCGTGGGTTCCAAAGGGGGACTGAGTGCTCCACCCTTCTTCTTCTCAGGTGGCAGCAAGAAGGAGGAGGCGGTAGGCCCTCCTCGCCATTTCTTCTCAGGCGGCAGCAAGGAGGATGAAGATTGGGGCCGACCGAAGGCGCCTAAGGGCGGCGTCGAAGCGAAGAGGCAGAGGAGGATGGAAGATCGGAGGCCACCAAAAGGGAAGGAGGAGGGAAAGAGAGAGATGGGTCTGCAGAGAGAGAGAGGGAGAGAGAGAGCCGGGGGGTGGTGCTATGGATGGGGTTTAAGAGGAGAAGTGGAGGCGGGCGGCTCGAGGTTTGGTAAAGGACCTATAATTCATTCTTTTCCCTAGGAAAAGCTTCTCTTTTAAATCATTCACACGGGATGATGTGGCATTCAATCATACCATCCATTACCTTCAGGTCCGGACTGAGTGCGATTCATCGGTTGGGGCTGGGTGAAACGCTGGGAGAAACGGACGGCTGTGAAGTAGAGCATGCAGTCAGATATATCAGATTGCTGATCATTTAAATTCAAATTTGAAAATAACTTGAGTGGGATTTAAGAGGGATATTTAATAGGCTGAGTGGGATTTAAGAGGGATGGTGAGTGGGATTCGTTGATCGAGGCTAGAAAACGGACGACTATGATCAAGTCTCCCTCTTTATCCCCCTCCTCTGCATAAATCTCAGCCGTTACTTTGTCTCAGTTCATTTGTCCCCCCCACAACCGTCGTCCCTTATTATATATATATATATATATATATATATATATATATATATATATATATATATATATATATATATATATACTATATACTAAAATGGAAGACTCTCCCCCGTGTTGTGACACGTGGACGTCTTTTAAATAACCATAATCATTCTTCCATGTGTGAACACGGCTCAGTTTTAAATTCTATTAAAAACCTACCATAAAGATACTAAAACACTCATTCAATGGCATTTAATTATCATTTGATGTTAATCTCTCTCTCCCTCTCTCTCTAACAAGTGAATCACACTCACTTCAGATTTCATACTTCTTCGAACAGTTGTGATGTCATCTGTGCCAAATGGCTGTGCATCAAACTCATCTGGGCATTGCCCGGGTTTCTTACTAGTATATATACTAAAATGGAAGCCTCTCTCCCATGTTGTGACACGTGGACGTCTATTAAAGGGCTAGAATTCTTTTTTTGTGTGTGAACGTGGCTCTCTTTTAAATCCATTTAAAAACCTATCATAAAGATGATAAATTTGCATTCAATGGCATTTAATGATCATTTGATGTTAATCTCTCTCTCTCTTTGTCTCTCTCTCTCTCTCTAACAAGTGAATCACACTCACTCCAGATTTCACACTTCTTCAAACAGTTGCGATATCGTCTTTGCCAAATGGCATGCATCAAACACATTCGGGCATTGCCTGGGTTTCTTACTAGTATATATACTAAAATGGAAGTCTCTCTCCCGTGTTGTGACACGTGGATGTCTTTTAAAGAGCTAGAATTCTTCTTTCGTGTGTGAACGCGGCTCTCTTTTAAATCCATTTAAAAACCTACCATAAAGATGATAAATTTTTATTCAATGACATTTAATTTTAATCTCTCTCTCTCTCTCTCTCTCTCTCTCTCTCTCTCTCTAACATGTGAATCACACTCGTTCATACTTTTTTTCTGACGGCTGTGATGGCGTCTATGCCAAGTGACGTATATCAAGTTTATCTGAGCATTGTTAGGGTTTCTTACTAGTAAGGTAATAAGAATGACTTCTCTGAATTAAGCCGATTGATTTATTAGAATTAAAACCATAAAGTTAAAAGATTTATATGTTATTAAAATCACTTGGAAGTTTAATTTATAAGGATTCTTAGGTTCTAGGAATGCATATTACATGTGTATACCATAATATCTTCAAGGGACCAGCCAATCATAACAAGTCATGCATCGTGGGATACAGGAAAGGAGAGCTGAGGGTATCATTGTCCACCCACTCACCCCTATCATCATTGCGCAGCACTCATGGGCCGCCTGACCGCCAACCAAATCTTGTGAGGTTATTCAGACCGGTCGGTCCGGTTGCACCCATGGGCCTTCGTATAAATCAACTAGCGACAAGTAACTACCAACCGACCAACTGATCAAGTACCGCAGATTGATCGGTCAATTGGATAGCGGAGCTTCATTAACGTATCAGCCGATTGAAAGGGGATAGGTGGCAAGTTTGGATCGGACCGGACTCGACGATCCATGGGCACCTCTAGACTGGCCGGTCCAAATAACCTCACAAGATTTGGTCTAGTCGAGTGGCCCATGGGTACCTCCAGATCGGCTAGTCCCAATAACCTCACAAGATTCGGTCGGGTCTGGTGGCCCATGGGTGCCTCCGGATCGGTCGGCCTCGATAACCTCATAAGATTCGGCTGGGCCGAGCGGCCCATTAGTGCCTCTGAACCGGCCAAGCCTAATAACCTCACAAGATTCAGTCGGGTCGGGCAGCCCATGAGTGCCTCCTGACTGGCCGACCCCAATAAACTCATAAGATTCGACCGGGCCGGGCGGCCCATGGGTGCCTCTGAATCGGCCGATCCTGATAACCTCACAAGATTCGGTCGGGCGGCCCATGGGTGCCCCCAGACTGGCCGGTCCCGGAAACCTCACAAGATAAGATCGGCTAGTAACATCATGAAGGAAGTATCGATATGGAGGAAGTGACCGGTCGGTCAATCCACAGGTACTGCCCAACCGGCCATCAACAAAAGAGGGCGTTTCAGGCATCTTTTCGATTTTCTCGCGCCAGCTCAATTCCCATATTCGCACCAAGGCATAGTCCGAGAATCATGCTCCGAGGATTCTCAAAAATCCCACCTGAAAATCTCACACAGCCACATCCCAAGATTCCCGACCATCTAGATAAGGAATGTAACAATTCCAGCATAACTGCTCAGGCGAAACATGCAACCACGTGGCCCTTTAGTGCAACGATTGCTAGAATCATGGAAGTACGTCATCAATTTTGTTCCGCTCGGAGCATACCAGCTATCACCTCGAGATACTATAAAAGGGGACCTACCCCTCAGAACAAAGGATCCAAATTCTGAAAGGGGTGTTGCCCATTGTTTTTTCAAAGCTTTTGAAGCTAGAGAAAGAACTAAAGCCAGGCCGGTATTTGGAAGACCGGATCTTCCTGTGTGTACTTGGATTTGGGTGAGAGTTTGTAACCCATTTGGCTTGTTAATGTGTTTCTCGTCCCATCCCGTGGTTTTTTTTTCCTTTGACGTTGAGAATGGTTTTTCCACGTAAACCTGGTCTTTTGTCTATTTGAATTGGTTTGGTTTAGATTGTGCCTACCACGCGAGCTAGAAAATCTTCCTGACTAGCCAACACACTAGTCCTTTTTTCAATTTGGGTGCCACATGACACTTTTTAACCGGGGTTAGGGGTTGGTCAAGGTGGATACACCCCTCTTAACAATGATCATGAAAAAAAAAATTTTAAAAAAACATGCCAAGTGGTATTTTTAAATTAACCATAGCAAGGGCTATTTATCCGCTACAGTTTACCGTTAAATTTGTCAACCGTTGATCGGGTTGTTTTAATTTTTTAAATTTTTTTTTTAAAATTTTTTGATCTAAGTAGAGTGGATTGACCATCCATAAAAAAAATGATTAAAAAGTGTCATGTGGCACCCAAATTGATGAAAGGACTAGCATGTTGGCTAGTCGGGAGGACCATGTTCCTTATTCCCATATATATATATATATATATATATATATATATATATATATATATATATATATATATATATATATATATATATATATATATATATATATATATATATATATATATATATATATATTTTGACCCATTAATAACCCAGCACCCTTTGAGGCACCTAGAGGTTTTAGAATGGGCTGATTTTTTGTAGACATGTTGTCTATGATATGTTGATCATCCTCACAAAAAATCAGCCCATTCTAAAACCTCTAGGTGCATCAAAGGGTACTCTTCAAATCAACGGTTAAAATTGACAATGAAAAACCGTTGATTTGAAGTGCGCATTTGATGCACCTAGAGGTTTTAGAATGTGCTGATTTTTTGTGAGGATGATCAACATACCATAGACAACATCCCTACAAAAAATCAGCCCATTCTATAACCTCTAAGTGCCTCAAAGGGTGTTGGGTTATTAATGGGTCAAAATTTGCTGGGTCATCCGATCCCGACCCTATATATATATATATATATATATATATATATATATATATATATATATATATATATATATATATATATATATATATATATATATATATATATATATATATATATATATATATATATATATATATATATATATATATATATATATATATATATATATATATATATAGGATAACGATCGAGTGAAATAACTCTTCTATGAGATAACTTTGAGAAACCTATCTAGAGGTTTTAGAATTTGATAAAAATTGGTGAGCATGCTCTCTATGGCAAGTCGATCATCCTCACAAAAAATCATCAAATTCTAAAACCTCTAGCGACATCAAATACACAATTCAAGTTATATGTTTTAATGGACGGTCGATAAATCTTCTAACATTTGATACACAATTTGTGCCGTTCGATTCATGCCGATCGGACGACCGGGGGTTCGCAGCGCACTTTCGGGGGGGGCAGCGCACAGCGCAACGTAACATGCCTCTCTCTCTCTCTCTCTCTCTCTCTCTATATATATATATATATATATATATATATATATATATATATATATATATATATATATATATATATATTATATATATATATATATATATATATAAATGCTATAATGCGGCATGCGGTAAGTGCGGCATTGCATCGCAGCCGTCTGATGCACCGCTGCATGCATGCGATGCACGCAGCACGTGCATCAGACTGCTGCGATGCGTACCACATGCCGCATTATAACATGACCCTATATATATATATATATATATATATATATATATATATATATATATATATATATATATATATATATATATATATATATATATATATATATATATATATATATATATATATATATATATATATATATATATATATATAAAATTTGGAACAATTAAACAAATTCAAAACACTGTCCTCGAAGAACTTTTTTTTTTGAGAACCCCTCCAACGGGAGGGAGGGTTTGGCGGACCCCGACCAGAATCAATTAAAACTCAAGAAATGATGCTGTTACAGAAAAGGGAAGCCTCCTCCCCTAGCTTGTCACGCCAAGGAATAATCCAAGTCCCGAAAAGAGAAACCACTGAACGACGTAGATTCTCCTGCCCGGCCGAAGAGGCATTGAAGATCTGATTATTCCTCTCAAGCCAGATCACCCACACAATCGCCATGACCAACACATCCCAAGGTTTCCTGATGCCTAGCGGAACCCTCCTCCTCCTCCAGGAGCTCCAAAGACCTCGAAGAGATCGAGGGTGCGAGAGAATACCAGCCTTGCCTTCGAAATGGTCCCACAACTGCCGAGCGAAGGGGCACCCAAGTAACAGATGCGATGAGGTCTCCTCCTCAGCATTGCAGAAAGTACAAAGAGCGTCCACAGCCTGGGGATGGTGCCTCCGCAACAGGTTTGCCTTAGTAAGAATCTTATTCCTCGAGGCCATCAGGGAGAAAATCTGGACCTTCGAAGGCGCCTTCGTCCTCCAAATAGCCTTCGACGGTCTATGCTTGTGCACTCGAGGTAGGAGGTGCTCGTAGAAGGATCTCACAGAGAATAATCCGGAGGAAGAGCAGTTCCACCGGACCATATCCCGCTCGGAACTGAAGCTAGCCGCTTGCAAAATCACATAAAGATCCTGCAGCTCCCGTCGACCAACCCGATCTAAAGGAGCTCGGAGTCTAATCTTCCAGCCGATAGAGTCCCCCCTCCGGCAAGCCTGGGATCGGACCGACGCTCCCCTGTTTCGGGCCAAAGAAAAGAGAGACGGGAAGAGGTGCTCCAATGGCCTATCACCGATCCAAGTGTCACGCCAGAACCTGATGGCCCGTCCGTCACCTAAGGAGAGAGTGGTTGCATCTCTGTAGAGGTCCTTGACCTTGAGGATGCCTCGCCAAAAATGCGAAATTCTTCCCGAGACTCTACTCCGCACGTGGAGTGGTGAAAACCTCCGGAAATAACGGGACAAAATAACTTCCCTCCAAGAGGCATCCGTACCTTGCTGTAATCTCCACCACCACTTCCCCAGCATCGAGATATTGAACCGGCGTAGATCCAGGACACCTAACCCGCCCAGCTTCTTTGGGAGACAGACCTGGTCCCAACATATGAGGTTGTACCCTCCTGTAGAAGAGCCCGCACCATGCCACAGAAAAGAGCGCCTGATCTTGTCGATCCTGTCAATGACCCAGGTTGGCAGGAAATAGAAAGACAGGTAGTAAGATGGGATTGACGAAAGTACAGAATTCACCAGAACAAGCCGGCCACCAGAGGACAAAAATCTGCCCTTCCAACCCTCCAAACGCCTCTCTATCTTCAAAATCAGCTGTTCCCAGTCCTCCCGCCTGAGAGCCCTATCGCTGATCGGAAGACCCAGATACTTCATCGGCAAGGTACCTTCTCTGCAATTCAACAACCTGGCCAAACCACCGCCGGCTTCCCCTGAACCGATGTAGTACAGGCTGCTCTTCTGGAAGTTGATCTTCAGCCCTGAAGTCAATTCCAGCCCATATAGGAGGATCTTCAAAGAGACCATCTGAAAGGGACAAGCTTTGGCGAAGAGTAACGAATCGTCCGCATAATGCAAATTCGAAGTAGTCCAACCATGCCCGCCCACTCCCTTCACCAGACCTTCAGCGTTGGCCTTGCGTACCGCAGCATCGAAAGCGTCGACCACCAAGATGAACAGATAAGGGGAAAGTGGGCATCCCTGCTTCAGGCCCTTGTAAACTTTGAAGTCTCGACCCTGCTCCCCATTTATAAGGCAAGAAATCTTAGAGGAGACCAAAATCTCTCTGATCCAGGACACCCACCGAGCAGAAAATCCCTTGGCTTCCAGAAGCCTAAGGAGGAAGTCCCACCGAATCTGATCAAAGGCCCGCTCGAAGTCGATCTTGAGCAATACCCCTTCCTCTCCGGACTCCCGCAGGTGGAAGATAGTCTCGTGGGCTGCCGCTACACTGTCGAGGATCAGACGCCCCTTAATCCTCAAAGAACTTGAGAAATAACTCACAATGATTCATTTGAGGTGCTTTCGAAGTTGAAATTTTTGACAGTCATCCATCATAGTCATACAGGTCTTGAGGTTTGTCATCATTAACAAAAGTTTTAAGAACAAATTAAATATACCATATAAATATAAAATTATATTAATCTCATATCCATTACATGGGATTGGTTACCAATTGAACAAGGATGATGGAAATTTCCCATACATAATCACCCCTCTATAGGTGACTTGTTTGACCCTATGCATAATGATCGATCCATAAATAACTTGTGCTAATAAACAAGCACCAATAGTCATTCTGATTTGGATAAAATAAATAATAATACATATATCATATTAAACAGAATTTGTTGGAGCAAAAAGAGTCTTCATAGAAACTCTTTTGAAATACCTGTGATTGGTTTCCATTAAAATCCAAGGAAAAGAATTTTCAATACCATAAGCAACCCACCACAATTGATTTGATTGACCCTATCTATGTGAAATTGTGGTAAAAAATAAGAGGGTTCATATATCAAGTAGCAACTCTTTTTGATATATATATGAACTATTTTGAAGTACCTGCAACTAATTTACAGGTAAATTGATGCAGTTAAAATACCACCATAGTACTTTGATTTAGTTAGGGATGCAACGGTGCGGTTTAAAATCAAAAACCGCGATAAACCGCATAGTGCGGTTTTGGTTTGCCAAAATATAAAACCGTTACGGTGAGGTGTGGTTTCGGTTTTCAGTTTCGATGTAGCGGTGCGGTTTCGGTTTTGACCAAAACCGTATAAAACCGCATCGTTCAGGTAATTCTAGTGATAAACCACGGTGCACTGCACCGCATGGTGCAGTTTCGGTTTTACATAATAGTACACCGTCGCGGTGCGGTGCGGTTTTGGTTTTGTTCAAAACCGCACCGTTGCCATCCCTAGATTTAGTAAAACAATAAAAAAAGCTATGTTATGCTCTCCTGAGTTCTAATTTCATTGGCCAAGTGTGTTGCATCATAATTGACTTGCTCATTTCCATTACCCTAAAATTAGACATAGTTTCACAGAATCAAAACTATGCAAGTATTTAATACTTGATTTTTGTCTGTGTTCTCTATTTTCTTTTTTCCCTTTAATTTCTTCACTGCTTGGTCTACTTTGGACTCTTTCCGTTTTATAGGTGGACGCCCTCTACGTCGCACTGCAATGGGACTAAACACCTTACCACCTACTTTTGAAGACTCTTTGTCAACAATGGAGTTCGACAAAGGGAATGGAATGACCTTGCATGGAAAGTTGACAGTTGCTACACTTTGATTTTTTTTTTTTTATGAACCTTCCTTTATGTCATTCATTACAATTCTTAACATTCTCATCAAAATCACATGCAAGATCTACAAACTCTGAAAATGAATTGCACATCATTTATAGTTTTGTACTTCGGGTTTTGCACTCAAATCTTCATACGTAGGCGTGTTTACGTTTCAAGTCCTTCCTCCTCCATTGTGGTGTGTTTACGTTTCAAGTTCTTCCTCCATTGTGGCGTGTTTACGAGCTAAATCATGTGAGAAGAAACTGCAACTAGGCGGCAAACTATATAGCTTCCTATGCGTTACATTGTAACTCTGACTTCTGTTTTTTTTGACATGGCTGCTTTTTCACTCTCTTTAAAGAGATTCTCTGTAAGGATTCTGAAAAATCTTCAATGAGAATTGGCACCACCTAATCCACTGCTCGCCCCACCCCTCTATTCAGACCTACTGGCTCTGGGCAACCCGTTGGGATTGGTACCCAGTGTTTGGCTAGAGATTGGGCGAGAGTGATGGACAGGTTGGTTTTGAATTGCAAAAAAAAAACAATCCTTCCTCCATTGTGGCTGGATGTATTTATCTGGAACCATGTCCGCTCATTCCTGCATAAGCAAAGTAAGCACATGCCTGCACAAAATCCCTCTAACTCAAACAAATGACATGCGATGCACTTCACACTCCACCTTATCAAAATAGACATTGAAAAATAAATATTTTCGATTTTCTTTAAGTTTTATATATCCTCGTACTTTTTTTTTTTTTTCAACCAGAGGGGGTTCTAATCATGATGCCCCAGACCCGATCAAAATAGGAGAATTACAAGCATGGTCATCTTGGTATGAAATACCAGAGGAGGATGAATATTTCCTCGTACTTTATACTTAGGGATTGAACCTTCCTCCATCACAAGAGACGAGTAACAATAAATCATTCCTCTAAACTCATCTTGAACCTCTTTGACCTTTGCATTCGGGTAAGCTTTTTGAAATTGTATCTCAATGTCATAATCAGTTATGCATGGGTATGCCACTACGAATAATTCGAACATTTTGGAAGGCCTTGGTGGCACATTGGAATGCCTTGGAAGGATGACGACCTCAGTGGAACCGACATATCGCTCTGCGCTGCAGGGATGCCCATCAGCACCGCAGCATGCTCGGTAGGTGTGGTGGGCCCTGCAATAGTCTACGAGCCCACCACACTACAGGGTCTGTTGCGAGCGAAAGATTAAATTTTGAATTTCGGATGCATATCGGAATCCTGAAAAACTGAGATATTTCGGTAAAATCCACAAAATATAGCAGGTATTTCGGGACAGGTGTACAAAAAGAGAAAATTTTGGCATATTTCAAATTTTCAATACGTATATGTCTGTATGGTTTCGTTTCGGTATCCCGAAAAAATGATATATTTTGTAAAATTTCTCGATTTTTCATTCGTTGGCAGCGAGTTGATGAATGCTGGAACAAAATAGGGTTTTGTGACTGAACCCCTCTCTCGTAAAAGAAAATTCTCGAAAAAAAAAATCATTTTCCCTTTTTAAAATCATTTTGATACAACAATATCTTTGGGTCGTATGAACATTTTGAGAATCCCTTCGAGTCCCACATCACAACCACTCTGGGAGTGTCCAACTGTGATTCACATGTCAAAGTGCCTGCCATCAGACGGCTGTGCTGCCGCGGGGCCCAGACTCCCGGTCACTTGCGACTTGCGAGGATTCGAGCCTGTTGGCACCCCCTCTTCTCATGGAAAAGGTCTGCAGTTCGAGTCTCGGTGACGTCCACATTAACAAGCCAGAGTTCAAAAACCAATTAATGCATTGCAACAATCAGTGTGACAAATGAAATTTACAAAAAAACTTGTGAACAAGTGTGAAACAGTTTGTGATGCCAAATAATCGATATGATCTTCAACGAGGCCTCGTCGAGCAAGATAATAGCGCTATACAAGTTATAATCTGCCAAAATTTAAAAAACAAAACCGGCAAGTTAAATAAGAAATCAAAATTACAAAAAAAAAAAAATCATGAGCACTCTCCTACTTGGGCCACAGTAGTAAGATATGGAACTTACCATCACAGGAGGAACAAATCAGAAGAGAGCAAAAATTGCTCAAGAGAGAGAATCACTTCTTCAAGAAGGGTTTCTGGCATACAAGCAGCCTCTGGTCGCCGCCGCTCTGTAGATCAATGACCCGTGCATCCCAACGTAGTTGTGCGACAAGATTTCTTGCTCTCTCTATCGCTTGGATCTTATCACGCAAAACAACCCATCCCTGGAATATCAAAAAAGGAATCCAATCATTTGAACCTGGACTGTAAGTCAAAGAAACCAAATCAATAGACAACTGGGGTCTTGGGCTGCATGTTGGTGAGGATATATAGATATGGCGAGGGATACGGCGACTTATGTTATGCTTACTCATATAATTACTTATGGAATTTTTTTTTTTTTACGTTTTGTGAGGCCCTAGCTAGACCCAAGAACCACACGGGTGCACCATTACACAGCCACCGAAGAAAGGCCCACCTCCCACCATAGTCCACAAGTTTCGAAATTTGATGAATTTTGGTGAGGATGATCACCTAATCATAGATAACATATCCACAAAAAATCGACACATTCTAAAACTTCTAGGGCAATCAAATATCAGAAGTTTTATCCGTCCATTTTAGCCGTTAATTTGAATATCATATTTACTATGTCAAACTGTTTCCGAATTTGTTAATTTTTGGTGAGAATGATCACCTTGCCATAGATAGCACATCCACCAAAAATTAGCAAATTTTGAAACTTCAATATAGGTGGATGTCTATTAATAATTATATGAGTAAGCGTAAAATAAATCGACATATATATATATATATATATATATATATATATATATATATATATATAGGGGTATGCTATAATGCGGCATGTGGTACGTGCAGCACTGCACCGCAGCCGTCTGATGCACGCGCTACGTGCATCGCATGCACGCAGCGGTGCATCAGACGGCTGCGCTGCGGTGCCGCACTTACCGCATGCCGTATTATAGCATCTCTCTCTCTCTCTCTCTCTCTCTATATATATATATATATATATATATATATATATATATATATATAGGGAAATGCTTAGGCGCGGTCCTGCGGTCCACATCCGCAGCCGTCCGATGCGGTGCACCGCACCGCGCCGCGTGCATCGGACGGCTGCGGATGCGGACTGCACCTAAGCATGCCCCTATATATATATATATATATATATATATATATATATATATATATATATATATATATATATATATATATATATATATATATAGGATGTGATCTGTAGTCACCCCAAAATGGGGTGTAAATTTACACCCCATTGACAAACTGTTCTAATCGTTAGCTAGAGGTTTCAGAATTTGCTGATTTTTTGTGAGGATGATCACTATAGCAAGTACATCATCCTCATAAAAAACCAGCAAATTCTGAACCTCTAAGGGAATCAAATATGTTAATTTAAATTAACGATTCAAATGGACGGTTAAGAAAGCTTCTGACATTTGCCGTCCTTAGAGGTTTCGGAATTTGCTGACTTTTTTTTGACGATGATCAACTTACCATAGTGATCATCCTAACAAAAAATCAACAAATTCTAAAACCTCTAACCCAACAAACAAATTAACGGTTAAGAAAACTTTTAACATTTGACACTCTTAGATATTTCAGAATTTTTTGATTTTTTGTGAGGATGATCAACTTGCCATAGTGATCTTTACAAAAAATTAGCAAATTCTGAAACCCCTATTCAATGATTGGAGTGGGTTGTCAACGGGGTGTAAATTTACACCCCACTTTGGGGTGTCAACGGATCCCAATCCTACACACACACACACACAGACACTCTAATGGGACTAATAGAATGCATACTATCATGCCTTTTATCTCTGATGTCAGAATGCATGAAAGGTATAGTCTTCATTCCATGATGACATCCATTGTCGAAGAGTGTCCGGTTTTGAATCGCTAGCAGGACCCCCCGAATTGGTGGAAAGTGCAGAAATCGTTATGATACCATTTTGGCGTAAATAAATTTGGGAATTAATAGAAGTTCAAGTTTAAGAGTTGATCCTCCTGTTATCCGCTTTCTTCTTCATCTTCCCTTCTAGCTCTGTAAATAAATTTGGAAATTAATAGAAGTTGAAGTTTAAGAGGTGGTTGCATTAAAGGATGACATTTGCAGTGATTTATCTTTCGCCCTTGATTTTCTCCAACTTATCATTTTATATGCTGCAATTAATGAAACAGCTGTACCCTCAGTATTTCTGCTACAAACCACTGGTTTTGCCTTGAAAGTCCACAAGGAATAGTCATATAATTTTTCAGTTACAGCTCATCTATGCTGCATTACTCTTATCCAGCATTAGATCTGCAAGACTGCAACAAACAGTTTTTAAATCCTTGAGAAGATTACTTCCCCACATCTACATATTCTCTCTTTAGAATTCAAGCCTCAAAAAGTAGAACTATTCTAGGTAGTTTAAAATTTTTCTTTAAAATTGTTCATGAAGGCATGCTTTCACTCTGAATTTGAACATAGATAGGCTTCGATGTTTCTAAGAAATTGATCCCAACCCAATCTAGAACAACCATACATGTTTCCTTGTTGAACCAAACCCCACCTTTACATAGAAATTTCTAAAAGGAATATCAAGTAGTGCAGCTGATTTCATTCAGATAAGAGAAGACCTACGAACATCATGGTATTCCCTCCCCATCAGGACTCCAATTTTAATGTAATTCTGATTGGCGGCTATATCTAAATTTGTTTAGGAATTAGGACGTTCAATTGTTAGGAGTCTGAATCCAATTTGAATTGGACTCAGAATCCTAGTTAGAAGAAAGTTGTTTTAATAGGATAGTTTCAATGAAATTTAATGCCTTAGTTTGAATTGAGTAAAAGTCTACAATTGTTCTTGGTTTCCAATTTTCATTGTAACCTTCAGACCTTTTTTCCTCGTCAATTTCAGCATGAGTACATAAGTCTCATTCTGATAAGAAAGTGCTCAAAGGGTTGTACTTAGAACGATATTGGGTTAGGAATACTTTAGTATTATGTTGGTTAGGGAATTACAACTACAACTAGTACATACCAGTCTGGGTCCTACCAATACCGTGATTTAAACCTGGACTCATGTTCGAAGGTGATAACTGATAACTCTTTCAACCTAAGTGATAAGGCATATGCCTTACTAGTGGTGCCGGCTCTATAAGCCCTAGAAGACTAGAAGTTGGCCCATCTATCTCATATTATTTTCTCTGACTTTTTAACTTATTGCTGTCCATTATTCTGAGAAAATCATAACTGCAGAAAAATCCAAGAAAGCCCCTCTTTTAGACATTCCCACCACAAAACCTCAATTTTGACGAGCCTTCTAGATCCATAATCCCCATGATAGTAGACTTCTTGAGATCCACTTTAGTGCAATTTTAGATCAAACACAAATCTGATCAAGACTTGGGGGAAATTTCTGAATTTCTTCCTCAAGTTGCATGCAAATCTAAATCTAGCAAAGTCTTTCCTCTCTTGCATCAATTTGGTATCAGAGCTCCATCTCTTTTACTATCTGTCATTGTAAAGCCAACAACCAATAAGCCATTTAAAACTTAAGGGCCTGGAGTCACCAGACATATAAAATCGCTTTAACAAGCATCACTAAATTTCTACACTAGCATTAGATGGAGTCCTACTTAAAAAAAACAAGTATGAGTCTCTTGCTAAGTCCTATTAGTGTTCTTTTGAGCATTGTAAACACTTAAATAACCAGATTTCAAACTAGAGAAAGATAAAAGTGATAGTCAATGAACTAGAAAGGCTACAAAACACTTTTACCTCTGGACGCAATATACGGTCCATTTCCAATAACAAGTCTGATATGTCACACTTCTCTAAAGTGAGTTGATGTGAAAGAAGCCCTATAGCATGAAGCAAATCATATGTCCGGGGATATGTGGGGAAGGGCTCACACCTGCAAAAAAAAATTGTAAGAGGGTCTGGATATGAATATGATGTTCCACAACGCAATCTTCTTATGGGAGTAGTACAGCATGTCCAGAAGGGAAATGGAATGCAAGAGTTATTTGTTGTTTGAAAAAGGAAAAAAACATCATAGGACAGTTGATGTATAGGAGGATACATATTTTTTAACTTGAGTTACAAAAATGAGAAGGTAAGTCATCTCGCGCGTGCGCGTGTGCATTTGCAGAAAGAGGAAGAGATTTCTCTAAATAGCAAACGCCATGTATTCCATTCTCTGATTGGTAGTCCATCAAAGGCCTACCAGTACTTAATGTTTTGAACATCATACTCAAATGATACACTTTTAAAAAAAATTCACCACAACAGTATCTAGTGCAAAGTGCAAACTTCATTTTGTATTGTAGGGTGAAGATACTCAGCCGAGAAGCTTTAATCATGTTAAAATATTAATAGCCCTAGTTGTAAATATAGGACAACTTTTCTGGAAGGCATAATCAAACTATTGGGAATGTTAAATGTATTTCTCCCTTTATCTCTATGTTGTATTCTCACTCGTAGGTGACCACAACCTCTATAGGTTGTATATATTGTTGGTCATAGTGCCCTAATACAATTGATCTTTGGCCTCCCCTTGTGGCTGCCCTTTTAGGGTTTCTTCCCGCAAGATAACATGGTATCAAATCCATGTAGCTCGGCCTAGAGTTTCGGAGTTCTCACCCCTGGCTTCGGCCTCCTCGGTTGCCACCGGAGGCCGGAAGTAGTTTTTTTTTGTCCTGGTTCTTTTTTACGGAAGCCTCGTCTCCTCTCGTGGTAGTAAGTTCCCGATGAGGCTTGCTCCTGATCTAGATTTTCAGGACTTCATCACCATCGAGACGCAAGAGCTTCATCATGATCCAACAGATGATCACGATCGATCTCGTGCGGTCCCATCCCACGCTTATCTCGCGATCCAAACACGCAGCTCCATCCTGCGATCCTTCATGTGAGATCAATGTTGAACTTGCAGGAAGGCACTCCCCTATCGACATCATCGTCATCAACAAATTTCGGTCGGAGACAACCTTGCAACCCACAAAGATCGCAGAGTCGCGAGCGAGCTTAACGTTGGCACCGAAGATGCCGAGGGTGGAGTCGTACTTGAGTTGAGGTGGGAGGCTGACTTGGCTTTTTCCCCCTTACTATTCTCGATCACCTCCTCTCAGATCTGGCCATCACCTCTCTATGATGAGGGCAAAACCCTAGAGTAGACGAAGTGGAGTGCATCATCTCCACCATTGGTTTAATCCAACGGTTCAGTTTCTATCCCACTTAAGTTATAACATCTAGTGACGGATCGGCATCTTCCTATAGGCGTGAAAGCAATCTGAGCACCCTCTGCGATCCTAGTGGTGGATCGGTGATTCGACGACGACGACCTCTTATCTCGTCGTCTCATCTTCCACGTGCCAATAACCCATCCCCTCCATGCCGAGATATACGGATTTGTGACATTCTCATCGAGGTTGTGGTGATGGAGGGCCTTGGCATGGGTCAACGTAGCGGATTGGATCGTGAATGGATCCGACATGGCTGTTGGGTTCATTTCGGATCCGATCCAAGCTCTTTTCAAGCCAGATCCGACTCAATTTGATTGTGTTTGTGGAGCTTCATTTCCTTTAAGTTGTTAGATCCGATGATCATATCCGCCTCATTACTGTTCTTCTTCAGTGAACGACTTGTGCTCTCTATTCTTGTGGCTTGGTATGGGTGTCGAATATAAGATCTGCTTTACACCATGACTAGTGGCTCAAGATCTTGCTCGTGATTAGGATCGTCGGTCTCCTCATCCTCTTCGAACTCTGAGTCCCGAATCGAGGAGATCTAGAATATCGACGGAGGCCTTGGGGTTCTTGGCGTTGCTCGTCAGTGGGGTCCGGTGATGGTCCCTCTTGTTGAACCATGAGCTTCTTGATAAAGCCCTCGATCAGGCTCTAGAGGTGGTGGCGCTGGAGGCTAAGGCTGTCCATTGTTCGTCTTCCCACTGCAACAGAGGATCGTGCTTCCCTCTACACTACCCGAGCCCTTTTGTAAGATCTTCTATGACCCTATCCCGTGGGTCCTCCCCTCACCGGTTCCTCCCACAAGTTATCCCCTTATCAGCTCCTCCCGCGGGTCCTCTCCGCGGCCTTCTCCTCACATAGCCGCTCGATCCGCGACCCTCTCCTCCGGTAGTTACGACGCCACCGACCACTATATCTCGTGAGCTCTTCTCCCGAGTCCCGAGGTGTCTATACGCGTGCGATCTCCCCTCTGCTCTCATGCAGTCATGTGATCATGCATCCGTCTATAACTTTGAATGTCGAGCCTCTATCGTCTTCCTCGGGTGCACTCAGCACGCCGAGATCCCGACCATTCTGGTCTTCCCCAGATGCTCTCCTCATGATGAGTGTCCATCGTATTCCCCGGTTGTACTCAACATGCCAGGAGCCCGACCATTGTCTTTCCCGAGTGCGCTCTACACACAAAGAGTTTGCCGTCTTCCTTGGGTGCGCTCCACACGTCGGACGTTCGTCGTCTTCCTTGATCTTGCCAGTCTTGGGATCTTCTCTCTTTGATTACGCTTGTGCTGGCTTTTGGATCCTCTCTGTCCCCGGTCACGCGAACCTGTCAGAGCTATGTCTCTTTCCTCTCTTCTTTGTATGTGATGATTGAGATCTATCAGGAGGTGTTGAGTGCTCACCTCCTTCAGCCGAGTGCTCACCTCCTTCAAGGTCTCACTCATCCACACCTCTCAGTCGGTCTCTCTCTTTCCGGCCTCCTCCATTGCTGGCTTTCTTCACCATCGATTTCCTCCGCTTTGGTCTTCAACGAGCCTTGCATGTTTCCTGGTTGGCTTGCTTGCCATTGGTTGCAAGCCAATTAGGTTTTCGTGACGACTTGCTTGCATGTATAGTTACCAAGTCAGAAATCAGAAAACAATCGACTAGAGAAGAAGTAAAAAAAATCAAAAAAAGATCGGGAATGTCAGGAAAGAGACGGGAAACAAACGGTAGAGATATACAATATATTTTTACATAGATCTTCTAACAGGGTTTTTGCACAGTACATGACGGGATTATAATGCGATTAATCGGGATTAAAACATATATATCAGGAATAGAACATGAAAATCATGATTTTCTCATAAAAACGTGACTTTTAGAAAAATTAGGAAAAGAGTTGTGTAGCGAATGTTTATTGAATAAGTCGCGTTTTAATCGCGACTTATTCCAAAAATCCGAGTTTTTGGTAACAGAGAGGTCGGACTAGCACTTTTGCTTTCCTCCTCTGCAAACTCTGTGTAAAATCTCACTTTGAGTTTGAGGGGGTATTGGATGTAGTTTTTTTCCCCTTTATTTGGAGGCAAACTTATGTTGGTCTCTCGTTACATCAACTTAAGGGGGGTGTTAGATGTATCTCTTCCTTTATTTCTATGTGGTATTCTCAAACATAGGTGACCACACCCTTTGCAAGTTGTATATAATACAATTGAGGTTTGGCCTCCCCTTGTGGCTACCCTTTTAGGGTTTCTTCCTCCAAAGTAACAAGGAACTTATGTATGTTATGACATGATCAACTTTGCAATTAAAGCTTTGAGCTCATAGTAGTTGCATCTGAAGACACACAGATGCTTTTCTGGATAGTTAAGATCACAATTATGTATTTAGGACATCCAATTATCCAACAAATGGACAGTAACATTCTTATCAACTGAATTTGGAAAAAACCAGAAAGATAGTGTACCAGTTGTGCAAAACTCCAACAAACCCTCGATCAAGTATCAGAGGGAGTGTATTATGAATCCCAGTCGGCACAACATTCATCACCCAAACAGACTTTCTTGCCTCCAATAAAGCGGCATTAAGACCTCCGTAGTGAGCATTCATGTCCATGACATTCCGTACCATATTAAATGGAGGCAATGGGTCTTCATCCACAGGCCTCTTTGGATGGTCAGAAAAAATCAAGGGTGTAAGCAAAGACCAATAATTTATCAAATTTGTTCCCCAGGTGGTGGAATGCTCAATAAACTCTTCAGGATGTACCCCTGAAGAAACAAAGAAGTGCCAATTAATAACCAAGACACTTCAGACCCATAAGATTAAAGAGAAAAAGGATACAGCAAGTCCTTTGCAATTCAGTATGAACACATTCTTGTATATGTAGTAAAAATATAAGTGCTAGTAAATTCTAAACTCACAACAACAAAGTGTCAAAACAAATACTTTCCATGAATGGCAAGTTCTTCTGAACTCATTTGGAAGTCTGCAAGCCGGTAGGATGTGTTCTGTATGGGAACCCATCGTTTGCTGGTAGTTCCGCTGATACATGAAAGGAGGGGTTCATAATATGAATCCGCCTCATTTTCATCCTTACAAAGAGGCACAGCACCCTGCTTGCTACAATGGAAATAAAACGTATAAAGAAATGGTGTAGAAATGTTTACTTGATTTAAAAGCTTTCCATTATAGTATTTGAATCACACAACAGAGCTTGCGTGAGAAACAAAAGTGCAGGAAATCTACCGAGATGCATAGCAGTTAACATCTGCCGTCTTTTGCCAAATGAATGTCTCATCTTGCTGTCCTAATAAAATCCAACAGATTTTCTGTGCAAATTCCTCGATATGTGTGAAAATGATATTGTTCCTCCGACCTAGTGAACCACCTCGGATCTTGCTGGTAGGAGACGTTAAAACAAAGTAACCTCCAGGCCTAAGTATTCGATCCACTTCAAAAAGGGATGAACCATCTGCACTAAAAGATCAAAATGAGGCAACTAACATCAGAAGTTAAGAAATGATTCATTGGGGCAACAAATGCACGCACGACGGCACGAAAAAACTTTCTAAGAATGTAAGGTTAAACTGTCTCATTGCCATGTTAAATTGCTATGCCAATACTTTAAACAATGTTGTACTTTTCAATGCCTAACTAAAAACCCAACCACTGATGGTTTTTGCCCGTTTCACTAAGAAAAGGAAATTCCTCTGGAAGGAAATGCTTGCAAGTTATTAACGACAAGCAGGCAACAGAGCTTTTACTCCCACTTGGCACAGCTCCTACACTTCCTCTAATATACTCATTCAAACATTCCTCGCCCTATCTGTCTTAGTTTTACCACACATCCACCTCAACATCCTCGTCTTTGCTAAGCTCATCTTGTGTGCTTGACTACGTTATGGCCCAACATCCGAACCATTTAACATTGCTCACCTTATTACTATTAGTGCAAGAAATTTTGGAGGGAGAAAGATATTTATAGATGATGATTGGATCTTGAAAAGTACACCAAATATAATGTGAGACTAAATGTCGTATGAAGAGGATTGCTAGAAAAGTTCTTAGAGAATCTAGAGGTAAATGATGAGCTGATTAAGAGACCTAGTGGTGGAATAATGAGGTCCAAAAGACAATAAAGGAAAATAGATTATGCTTTTAGAAATGACAAAGAACAAATATTGAGAATTTGGAAAGGTATAAAAAAGCTCAAAATCGTTTGCAATAATACCAACTTGGGATATTCTTGTTATAGCAGTTTGTTAGAGCATATAGGAGAGAAACAACAAAATCATCTGCAATAAGATCAACAACAAAGAGGAGTTGAACGTAATTGGTATACGCCTTGAATTGTGGAAGGTATCCCAACAATAGTTCAAAATTTCACAACAATTCCGAAATATTTCCATTTTTCTAACCCTCGAAAGAAAATGTTGGGGACAAAAATATTCCAAAATCTTCCAAGATTTTTCTAAAATATAAAGGCTAAATCCTTAATACCTAAACCCAAAACCTTCGGCATATGGAAGGAGAGAAACAACAAAATCTTCATAATTGTTATAACAGTTTGCTAGAGCATATGGAAGGAGAGAAACAACAAAATCTTCGGTAATAAGATCAACAACAACGAGGAGTAGAACTTAATTGGTATACGCCTCAGATTGTGGAAGGCATCCCAACCATAGTTCAAAAATTTTCGAAATTTCTCGAAATATTTCCGTTTTTCTTACCCTCGAAACAAAATGTTGGGGACAAAAATATTCCAAAATTTTCCAAGATTTTTCTGGATATAAAGGCTAAACCCTTAATACTTAAACCCAAAACCTTCTGAGGAGACCGTTCGACTTCTACGGTGTGATATTTTTTGTTGAAACTTTGTTTCGGGTGTTAGGTCTTCCATCAAACACCAATTTGGGTAGATAAATTTAGCGAAAAACACAAACATTCGTTCATTCATATCGATGAGTTCATCTTCAAAGAATTTGACAAAGGTAAATCTAAGATTTTTTTAATTAATTCATTTTTTGTTTATTTAATTGATAACATGATGGTATACAAGAATCAAATCTATCGAGAATCAAGATTTGATATTCTTGCACGGGATTTGAAAATAAATTATTGAATTTTTGGGTCCCCCTTTCTAAATTTCGGGGGAGTGAAAAAAAAAACAATAAATTAGGTCTTAATATTGATGATATCACTTGAATTTTGGATATGTTCTAGATGTTAGACCATTATGTATCTGTACAACATGCATAGAAATACATGTTAGGATTATAATAATAGAGGTGGCTTACAAATTGCTCCAATTATCATAGAATTAGGCTTATAAGTCACACAATGAAGTTATGGGAGAGACTGATTAAAGAAAAGCTAGAAAAACAATATGATAGCAGACAACCAATTTGAATTAATGGTAATAACAATGATAATAAGCCCTACTAAAACTTAATGGCCTGAAAGTTCAGCAATGTGGTTGTATTGGGTAGATTGGTGGTCTGTTATACACTATGCAGTCAAAGTCGGTAGTCGGCCCTAGTCGGCCAAGGGCCGACTAGGACTAGTCGGGACTAGTCGGGACTAATTCGGGACTAGTCGGCCAAAACTTATTCTAACCCCTCCCCCCCTCCCTAAACATATATGATATATGAACTAGCATAAATGTCAATAAGTATATGATATTAGTCGGTTAATAACAATACATACCTTCACACTTCACAGCATGGGTATAAATACATAAGTAACAGTCTAACATTACACAGTTGTATTGGCTTCATGCTCATGTCAAAAGACTCAGAACTAAGAATTCATCACAATATTTGTTTGATGATGTTTAATCAGTGAACAACCCCAATTTTGATTATAGGGTTATATGGATATCAACAAATAAACTAATTATTTGTCTATGTTTTTATCTGAGATTCTCAGGTGCTCAACAGATGATTACAGGGAAGAGCCATAGTTGTGAGTCTTGCGACTCAAGACTTTGAGCCAATGTAAAAAAATTCAAACAAAATTGCTTGCAAAGATTCCTTTCAAAAAAAAAAATTGCTTGCAAAATGCTGCCTGGGGACTAGTCGGCAGTCGTTAGTCGGGGACTAGTCGGGCTAGTCGGGTCTAGTCGGGGACTAGTCGGGATTCCGCCCAGCAATGACAGAATCGAAATTAATCGGTCGGCAGAATGCCGCCCAAGGACTAGTCGGGGACTAGTCGCCGACTAGTCCCGACTTTGATAGCATAGGTTATACAAAAGAATGGAGAGATTGATAGAGGATATAGTCCACAAAATTAGAGTTGGTTGGATGTAAAGACACAAATTCAGTTTTTTTTTTTTTTTGAAAATTACGCCTTTTAAACACACGATTTAAAGGGTCCTAGTTTTTTTGCCGTTTTTTAACCCAACTCATACACCACCAAAGTCGGCATTCACCATTTTATTCCCCTTTTTTTTTTGAAAAAAACTATGTTTGTTCGGCTTTTTTGTTAAAAGGTCATCTTATACAATAGATATTTGGTAATACATTTCAGAAATCAATTTAAATTTTTGTAATGAATTTGATGAGTTATTGTCGTTATGGTTCATTTCCTTGCATAGTTGCATAAATTTATATAGCCCCATTCTAATATAATGATGTATTGTTGTGCTCAAGTCCCTTCATTATTCATAGATCTAACCATTAAGTTTTAACCTATTATCATCCACCATAAAGATTGACTTCTTGTTGTCTTATGAATGTCTTAGTTGCTTAAATGTAGGCTAAAAAGTTGACTTGAAGACCCTGGAGACTTGCCTTCTTCTTTTTTTTTTCAAATTTTACCCCTGCCGATTATCCTGAACCCGAGTTTTCTCGATTTTTTCTTGTTTTTTATCCAAACTTTCCTATTTTTGTCTAACTTTACCGAGTTTTACCCTCGCTCACTTATTACCGAACCCGAACTTGGTGACTATGGTTGGATGAAGTTGGGAGGAGTGTCAGTGGTTGTGATCAACATATCCATCCCAGCCCAAAACTGCTTCTTACTCATTCATCCAATTGCAATCCTACATGTGGTACATATCCACTAATTACATTTATAACATCCCCACCTAAAGCCAATTTTATTGCTTCTTGCAATGTTTTCCTTTATACCTTCATCCACTGGTGTTCATACTCTATTTTTAGTATTATCGTTCCTAGTCACTGCCCACAAATAAAAGTTTGTATCCATTACAAAATCCTTGGTTTTTTCTCATTCCTATTTGGTTCTTGTAAGAATAAAAATATTGACTTGCTCATCAATGTATCCACCAATTCTCTACTCTTTCCAATTAAAATCACCATGTTCTAATTGGCAAATCTAAGCCTCATTTTTTTCGGACTATCTTCGTGGCCCGCCTTTATTCCATTTGTGTAAATTCCCTTGTCTTCTTGTCACTCCAATTGGTTGCCCTAGCAACGTGTCATTAGTATTTACCAATAAAGATACACTTACTAATTGAGGTGAGCCCTAGTGATGAGTTTCAGATTTCTAGGAAGCATGCGACTTTACAATCAAGGTTTGAGCGACGTAGGAAGAGTATAGAAATTTAGAAAAAGTTGGGATCTGACCACAAGAAAGGGAATATAATTTAACTTAGGTGATTAAGTCTTGTTTATGAAAGACTAGATTTAACATATTATTGACTTAAAAGGGCTAAATTGACAAATCTGATTCAGGGATTGCCTAGTTTATCCATGTGCAGGAGGAACCACAACAATTCAATCCAACAAGGGATGTCACCAAAACGATGAGAGAATCTCACATTATACTAGATGACAAAAGTTTCGAGGAACTTAGATGATGATCATATAATCTGATGCAGCAGAACTTAAAAGGCTAAGAGTGAGTGCAATCTCATTAAGGCATTAACTTAAAGAAATGTGAGTAAAGAGGACTCAACAATTTGAGTAGGAATAACAGGTGATGAACAACACCCATACACTAGCTCTACCCTATAATCCATTCATGGACTCGTGAAAACAAACTGAACATGGGTGTGCTTTGATGCAATATGCATATACGCTACTATCAGCCAACACACGAACTTACTATAATAACAAAATAAGAAATCGTATGTATGTCATGATCAAGGTACAAAATCTCGCGAAATTTCGCAAAATATCGCGAAATATCTCGGTTTTCTCATACCTCGGCACGAAATTCCTACTGTGATATCGAACGAAATGAAAATCACGATAATATCGCGACATTTCGCATGATATATTTGTCGGCACGAAATATCGCGATATTTCGTGAAAATTTCGAGATATTTCGGAAAATTTTGAGATATTTCGGGATTTTGGCACTGAAATATTGGGACTGACTGGTTATAAAATGGGACTGAGGGTTTCGTTCTCAGCAGCTTATTTACATTCTCCATTTACTTTAAGTTATTATATGTAAATAAGCAAATACCCCCCCATTTGATTTCAATAAAAATATCAAAAAAATCAAAAACCAAATGAATCAAAAAGTAGGTTTTCAGTTTTAGTAGGAGAAAACAGTTTTTTCGGTTTTTCATAAAATTTGTATGTTGAGAAAAGTGGTTAAATCAACTCATTTTTAGCTCAAAAAATTCCATAAGATGTAGAACTACAAGTATATCTAGAAAACCATGGTCCGTCAAAGAAAACTTTGAATGTATAAAAACTTTTCTTTATAAAAACTCATTTTTTCAGACTTAGAAAAAAAACAGTGTTTTGCATTTCAGTATAATTTTTGCACGATTTCAAACTTGCACAACTTTCTTGTTTTAAGTACGTTTTCAAAATCGTTTGAAGCATTATTTTAACAATCAACTAATCTTTATTTTGGAAACATTTTTATCCACAAAAAAGATTAAAAACCATTTTAAAAACATAGATCAAAACAAGACCAAACAAGACTGCACAAGACTCACAGACTCAAATGCATAATACATGCTTCGTGATGCTCTACACCCGTAGATAGGGTATAAATATTATCTGAGTGTTCTAAATTGTGTATATATACTTGGTTTATGACTATGCAGAGATTCACTGAAAAATTCCATTAAAAAATCAATATTTCCACACTGTCGAAATATTTCCACAATATATTTCCATATCCAGAGGGGTCGAAATATTGACCGAAATGAAAATTTCAAACCTTGGTCATGATAGAAAGAAAATACGTTATTACTAAAAGGGAGATGCTTTGGGCTCTTCAATCATGTTACATTGCCCACCAATGAACCTTTCTTACTCACTACTGGCCGGATACTGTATTGCAAATTAAGAACACAGTGAATTTTCACATGATTAACGTCAGTATACTGTTACATGACCCTGATAACAATATGAGGGTACATGTAAGTTCTTTTGAAGTATTTAACCAACAGTTGAATATCTGAACTCTGAAGTTTCTATATAATGAGTAGAAAATAAATTCACTTACAGCTGTCACAGTACCTCTTCTGTCCCACATGATTCCACACTGAGCACAATGGACCATATCAAAAGAGAGCGGTGGGTATGGAAGTTGCCTAGACACAAAGGTCCCAATTATTGCAGGAAGACCTCTCTCAAGGGCTAGCTGGACTTGACTCCCAAGTATCTCATAAGCTGCTATACAAATAGTCATAAGTTCAAGCGAGAATAAATGAGCTCCAAAGCTACCAAAACCACACTCAACATCCAATACTGTCCGAACCTGGATTACAAAAAAGCAGTTTATTATACTTAACTCTCCACCGAGCAACACTTTGTAATTAATTCTAATGTTATTTGCAACAAACACTGAAAGACAAATGTATCTTGACCAAAAACAAGGTTGTTTAGAAGGGGAGAGGAAATGGTAAATGCTAAATCAATAATGTCATCCATAAGAAACAATACATCAGATTGCCAGTAAGGTAAGAAAGAAATCATGCAATAAGTCCAACTAGATATAGGACTCGAATCTAAAATATCAAGTATCAGACATATAGATAAACAATAACTACTTAGTCACTATAGTTTTTGGTTATCATCATTTCAAGGATTCCCATCCGAGTTTGTATCTCAAAAATGGCTATTTAGCTAGGAGAGATGCATGGTTGATGAAAAGGTGAAAAAATGATTTTCAAGAAGCATGGAGTGAGGCCAATAAAAATGCAACAAGGGTAAGATTCCACAAATAGGTGGTTCCATCTTTATTTTTGAAGTGCCTAAAGTATTGAGTGGTGGACATTCTACCCTTTTTATCAGCAGACACGTTTATTCATTAAACCACAGAACATCGAGCCAATTTCCAACCTTTTTCAATCCAAATCTGATACCTCAAGCAATCCTACGCAACAAGAATTTCAATATTTACACACCAAAAAGATGTTTTGCACTAAAGAATAAGAAAGTGCAAACAACCACTTTTTGAAACTCGACTGGACTTATGGCCAAATACCATAATCATTGCCATGCCCTGAATAATTTAAATTGGCCAATGAACCCTTCAGTAGTCATACGACTCATTCCTTATAGGCACCCTCTATTGGCCCTGCAAGTTGTATCCAAGGAACTAAAATTCGAGATATCCCACGGAATATCGCGAAATATCTCCTTTTTCAATCCACATATACAAAATCTCTCCGCAATTATGAAATATCCAATCTCGTAATACATGGTCTCGCAAAAAACGGGATATTTAGCAAAATATCATATGGAATATCTTGTTTTTCCGGGATTACGAGATGGGGTCAAATTTTGAAGTTTTAATCCTTGATTGTATAATAAGTTCTCTAGAAACTTCCATTCATGTTATTTTGAGTCTCCCCCTTCTCATCTTACCTCTTCCACATAATATACGGCCCTCTTTTTCAGAGTCTCCTCATATTTTTCTAAGCATATCCAGACCCTCACAACAGATTCTCCATCACTTTGCCACCAATTGAGACAACTTATGCTTCCTCTAAGGTACTTGTTCCTCACCTTCCTAGTCCTTACACAAGCCCAACCCAGCATCCTCACCGCTGCCATTCTCATAGTGTACTTGAACCATCTTTGTTGTCCAATGTTATCGACCAAACAACATTACGAGCCATGTTATCGTCTTATTGAATTTCCTCTTTGAGTCTCAGAGCCGTGTATTGATCGCATAACACACCTAAAATAGTAATCCGCTTCATCCAACACACTCTTATTCCAATTACATGTCTTCATCTATCTCTTCACTCTCCAATATATTAAATCCAATGGTAATTAAAATGATCTCATTGTTGTATCTTTTAGACATCAAATTTCAATCGAGGATGACTTTCAATTATGTCTCCATTATGCTAGTCATATCTATAACATAGCATATACAAACTTACAATGTATAGGAGCATTGCACGAGGACATAAATGTATCTCTATATATTTGGCTTATTGGCCCTAATGAAAGCTATTCCTTCTCTCCCTATATCCTAGACTTCTCTCTCTCTCTCTCTCTCTCTCTCTCTCTCTCTCTCTCTCTCTCTCCCCCCTCCCCTAGGGTTATTGATAACATGGTATCAGAGCCGTGATCAGTGGCTTGACGCCATCTCCTTGATCCTGCCGGTTGCTTGACGCCCTCCTCCGATCGAGATCCCATCGCTCTCGAGCTCCGGAGGGTATGCTTCCCTCTGCATCGAGATCACAGCCCTCCCTCCGGCGATATCTGTTGCTGCCCACCGATTAGATCCATGCTCAATCGGCTCCCTCCCACTGCTCTCCAACTGTGAAGAAGCCGCTTCTCTACTTGATGTTACCATCTGGCCGTAAAGAAGTCGCTACTCCACTGAATCTTGCCTCCTCTGCAGATCAGTTGCTCTGCTCGTGAGCCGCTTCATCGCGTCGTTGCTCCTCCTCCGTTAGATCTCCTCTATGATCTCCTCGACGTCCTCGATCTGCGCAGCAGTCTCATGCTCCTCCCCTGAGCCACTCTCGACGTCCCCGAGATCACTCCAGATCCCTGTGGTTCCTTTGAAATCTCCTCAGTCATGTGACTCTCTTTCCCGAAGCTCCAGACTCCTTTCTCGAGGTCATTGATCTCCTCGAGCTCTCATTTGAAAACCCTCAAAGCGATCAGTGACGAAGATACTAGGCTCAGAGCTGGCACCCCTCAAATTTAATGCAAAACCAGATTTGGCACCCTTGTGTGATCTGATTTCCCGAGCACACCCTGATCTTTCTGATTCACTATTGAGCTCGCGTGCGGCCTTCTCCTCCAGCTCACTCTTGCCTATATGTCGATGCAGAGTCGAACACTCCAGGGACTTCCCCTCTCGATGGACTTCCCTCTCGTCATAGCCAACAACTGGACAGCTTGGTCTGCCACTGTCCAGAGCGTGATCTTGACGGTTAGGAGACCCACCTGCACGCTGTGGCCACTCGTCGACTACCTCCGTTATCTAGTTTCGAGGGTGTTCTCGTTGCAGCTACTCCTGGTGTTCTTGCTGCAACCCCTACTCAGAATGTTCTTGCCACAACTTCTTCCCGTCCCACTGATCCTTCTCGTACTCGGAGGTGCACTCACTATCAGAAGATGGGACACTCTGTTGACTCATGCTAGGTGCTTCATCCAGAGAAGTGTCAGGGGCCAAAGGTGTACTTTCTAAGAAGCCAATTGACTTGGTTCCCTTACCTACTGAGGCACATCTTAGTCAAAAGCTAAATCTTTTGGTAGGCTTATTCGTGGCATACTTGATGATGTTTGGTGAAAGACAACTATGATTAATGACAACCACGAGGAGGAGATTTGAGTTGCACGGTCAAGTTGGATGCCCCTAGTGGGTCAGGTCTTGATCTTCATACAGGACTTTGTGTGTTGGATTCTTTGTCTTGGGCCTTGAGTCGGGCTTTTTTGAGCCCATGAGCCCTTTTGGGTTGTGCTTGCTCTCCAAGATAGGAGGACTACATAAGACATTGTAGTAGTGCCATTCAGGGCAATAATAAATGAAAGAAAAAAAAATAGAGTCCCTCTCAAATTCCAAAGGCGTGAAGCCTTTGTTGCTTGAAGTGAGTCATAGTGTACCACTAGTGTGAGGCTGGTGACTCTCTTCCCCTTTATCCTTCTACAAGTATGCCACATCTTGGTGCTGCATCATAATAAAAAACACCATACAAAATCTCTGAAATAACTAGTTGATGACTAAATAGACACCAACATACATAGCTATGCTCGCAATTGTATTAACCTGTAGATTAATTTCACTAGTTTTTTTTATATTAGTCATGCAAAAAAAAGTTTTTTTATATTACAGCCACAACAGAAAACTATTGAAATGCTTCGTCACACTAGACACTAAGGAAAATGTGTGTAACCTTCCAAGAGTACCTTCCTTCAATCAAACATTGAACTATGAATCAACAAGTACAATGAACAAATTGACTATAAGACTTCTTATGATCTATCATGTGCACTCTTTTATAGTCATCTGCGTTTGACTTTTCATGTGCATTCACTGTTTTGATCTTTGCTTCTCAAAATTTCGGTAGCTATTGTGACCTCATTGGACCTCTTCAACACACTATTATCATACTTAAACATCAAAATGGCAATGTCTATCCATGTTCAAGAAATACTATGCGTCTGTTTTTTGTTGTCCATGCCATCAATCATTTGAAGATTGCATTACCAAATATTAATGACACCATGTATTTTGAAAAAATTGGAGGAGGATTAAACCTTAGGAGCAAAATTCAGGAAAATCAAATAGTCTGAATGTATAATTTTATAACAATGCTGTATAATGCAGACCAAGCATATCCGCATTACATAGACATCAATTTAGATGCTTAGCTTGCCAGAAAAAAGAAATGAATATTTGGAAGCAAAAAAGCCCTAACATTGTGGAATTATCAATGGCATGAGAAAACCAAACAACATTTCAGGCAATATAGTCACAGAACTGTCTTGATTTTTCTGTGTCTCTGCAAAGTACTGTTCAAACCATGGTCCGTGTTATATCCAATAAGATCTATGAGGGAAAAAAAAGTATAAACCAACCACTTACACTAATATTAGTAACTGAAACAAGGTTCTAAAGGAATACTTACACCAGCATGAACGAATTCGGAGTCACTTCCTAGCCCTATCATCTCTGCAATCTGACGGGAGTAATCTTTGACACTATCAAAGTTCACGGCGTCTTCAGAGTGGAAAGCAACTTGATTCTCCTCCAATAACATTAACCTGAAATATTATAGCAAGAAATTGATCAAAACCATATTATCAGATTATTAGGGCTATGATCAAAGAATCAAGTTAGGCCTTTATTTATGTACGAAGAAAATTTCCTTATTTGTGCTGATGCATGTATGATACAATTGTTTATGAACAAGTGAGCTTAGTGATCAAATTTGACCCTATTACATTGAAATTTGATCCCGGTCAATCAACCGAGCCTGCGAGACATGCAAGTTTTGGCTTATTTTTCCAACAGTGTGATGTCACCTAAACAAGCTACTCATGCAACCAAACTAACCTTTTTGTCATGCTGCCAGAAGAAAGGAATTGATCTTTGGTGATCTTCACATTACCACTCCATATAACATCCCTACCAGCCGGCCACCTCAATGGTATCTTGTAATCTTTCGGGGGGCGAACCAAGCAACCCGTGCCATCATCTCCTTCCAACTCGCAGTGTCGGTCGAATTCATCCCCATCATCAAAGCCGGCTAAGAGGTTCATAGAGACATTGTAACAGGGAACACGGTTCTCTCTTTCTTTCCCACATAACTCAAGCTCCCTCAATGGAATTGTTCCAAGGGAGAGTGACTGTATCTCCGAAAGATCACTTGCAGCTTGCTCACGTAGCGTCGTAAAACCACTATGTATGTCAAGTACCGAGGATGAGCTAATGACATTCAAGGTATTCAGAGATGGTGAGCTGAGGACAGTGATTAATGCGATGGCAACGATGAAGAAAAGCAGCAACCAGTTCAAAGGCGGGTACCGGCCAAAATTGACAAAGTGTTGGTGACCCAAATGAGGCATTCTAGCAAATCACCTCCCCATTCAACCAAAACAACAAGGGAGACCGCCAATCGACAAAATGCGAACTACAACGGACGCGAAAACATAGAATTTGAATGAAACGGCGAAGGGAAATAATCGGATCAGAAGAATTGACCTCAGATCAAAGAATCCAAACTACTCGACGCGTAATGCTGGGCCGTAACGATAACCAATCGATCTACTGATGAAGTGCCGCCAACAGATCCAGGATCCAAACCAAGAACATGATGAAGCCGCATCAAGACCAGAGCAATTCAAACGAATCTAACGCTGCTCCCACCATTTTGAGCACCGAATCTCCCAGCAATCCCGGACGATCAGCAATTCGGGACAGAGAAACAAGGAACGGATCAATTAGAGAAGATCAGCAGAGCCTACTCACTGGAGCAGAGTATCTGGAAGCTCCACCGATCTGCGACGTAAAATTGCCAGAATTTCTTCCGGATCGAAGGGAGACGGCCTCGGATCCAATCGAAACTACGAGGCCGACAGATTTCTTCTCCGAAAACAGTAGATTCAGCGACGCCGGTTCTAGGGTTTCCTTCGTCTTCACGAGAGGAGAAGGAACGGTTAACCTCCAAACGGAGAGAGAGAGAGAGAGAGGATGCACGCATTTTCTAGCGGGGAGATTTGTGGGGCCCGCGCTCGGAGACAGAAATCATTTTGCGCGGAATGTAGTACGAACCGTCATTTAATAGGGCTAATGATGTCGGGTGATGGTGATCCAGTGGGCCGTTGGCCCATGGTTGCGTGAGTTTGACAACCGTCGGTCGAGCTCCTTCTCACCTGCAGTTCGACTCCCCTACGGTCCGCCCGTTCCCTCGGTCCACTCCGCCGGAGCCCAGCGTAGTCACAGTCGCGCATCTGATAAGAGTTCGGATCTCCTCCCGTCGGTCGGCCCCGGTCGGTAGGCCCGGCGCGCATCACAGCCATTGTACGGCTATGATGACGGCGGACTGAGCAACCGGGCCCGACCGACTGGAGGAGATCTGAACTCGTCCGATAAGGACCGTAGAAGAGTCTGGACTCTGTTTAGCTGAGGGCACATTCAAAAGACTGAAGATCCGGTAACCTAAAATGGACAAAGTGATGCAACAGGATCTTTAAGTAACACGTAAATAAATGGAAGTTATATTTTTGGGATGGATAGCAATCAATCATTTTTAAATTCTTCATTTTGGGATAGGTCTCAACGATCTTTTCTTTTAAATCCAGGTCTATGTTCCATCGTTTAAATTATAAAAATTTAATTAATTACTAAAAAACTAAAATATTTAGAATAACTTACTGTATTTACTAAATTGTCACAGCCTATTAAACCGTATCCAATCCCCACGAAACGTCCAGTTTCGAAAATGATAACGGGATCATTATATGTACCTTAACAAGTAAAGAAGGTGGAAGCACCCGGCCGTGTACTTCATCCGATCGGCCACGCACCTCGTCCCGGCCGCTCACTTCACTTAGCTACGCCCGACCTACACTTCGCTGTGCCCCGCCGCACGCTTCACATGGCTGCGCCCGACCGCGCACTTCGTTGCCCCCCGACTACGCACTTCACCTCGCAGCGCCCGACTGCGCGTTTTACCTCGCTGCGCCCCGACCGCGCATTTCACTTTGCTGCGCCCTGCCGCACACTTCACATCACGACGCTCGACCGTGCACTTCGCTACACCCCGGCCACGCACTTCATACCTCACTGCGCCCGACCGTGCACTTCGCTGCGCCCCGACCGTGCACTTCACCTCGCTGCGCCCGGCCACATGCTTCATCTCGCTGCACCCGACCACGCACCTCCCTACGCCCGACCGCACACTTCGCCTGCTTGGCCACACATCTTGCTGTGCCCGACTGCGCACTTCGCTGCGCCCCGGCCGCGTGCTTCACCTCGCTGCGCCCCCGATCGGTACTTCGCTGTGCCCCAGCCGTGTACTTCACCTCGCTGTTCCCGATCACACGCTTCACCTCGCTGCGCCCGACCGACCGTGCGCTTCACCTCGCTGTGCCCGATTGTGTACTTTGCCCGCCCGGTTGCGCATCTTGTTGCGCCCGATCGCGCACTTTGCTATGCCCCAGCCACACGCTTTATCTTATTGTATCCTAACCGTGCACTTCACCTCGCTGCGCCCAATTGCGCACTTCGCTGCGCCTCGGCCGCGCACTTCACTTCGATGCGCCTGGCCATGCGCTCACCTCGCTGCGCCCCGGTCGCACACTTCACTTTGTTGTGCCTGGCCGATCACTTCACCTCGTTGCGCTCAACTGTGCACTTCGCTGCGCTCCGGCCACGCACTTTACTTCGCTGCGCTCGATCGCACACTTCACCTCGCTGCGCCCAACCGTGCACTTCTCCCGCCCAGCCATGCATCTCGCTGCGCCTGACCACACACCTATCGCGTGCTTCATCTCGCTGTGCTCCGGCCGCGCGCTTCACTTCGCTGTGCCCCCGGCTGCGCACTTCACCTCGCTGCACCCGATCACGCACTTCACCTCGCTGCGCCCGACTATGCACTTCATCTCGCTGCACCCGATCACGTATTTCACCTCATTGCGCCTGACCGCGCACTTCACTATGCTGCGCCCAGCTGCACTCTTCACCTCACTGCACTCGATCGCGTACCTCGCTGCGCCTGACTGCGCACTTCACCCGCCCGGCCACGCACTTCACCTCGTTGTGCCTGACCACGCACCTTGCTGTTCCCGACCGCGCATCTCGCTGCGCCCTATCGCGCACTTCGCTACGCCCTGGCCGCGCGCTTCACCTCGTTGCACCCGATCATGCACTTCATTGTGTCTTGGCCGCGCACTTCACTTCGCTGCGCTCGGTCATGCGCTTCACCTCGCTGTGCCCGACCGCGCACTTCGTTGTGCCCCGGCCGGGCACTTCGCTGCACCCCGGTCGCACTTCACTTCGCTGCACCCGGTCGCACGCTTCACATCGCTGCGTCTGACCACACACTTCGCTGCGCCCGATCGCACACTTGGCCCTGCTGCACCTCGGACGGCCGCACGTCTCGGTCGGTCGTGCATTTTGCCACAACCACACAAGCATTCACGCGCAGCTCCGATATTCACGCGAAGAGTTAGCCCGAAGATCGCGCACCAAGACTGAGCAGTAACTACTCCCGAGAATCTCGGTATGATGACGGTTACGGGAAGACAGCCCATGCCCTGAGATTCTCAATCGACCGGTAAGACAAGTACCACCAGCTGTGATCACCTAGTGCATGCAAGATGACATGTTGCCCATGCGCAAAGGAATTGCACAAACTGCGAGAGCATGTCATCAATACTGTCCCGCACGGAGGGCAACAACTGTCACCTAGCAGCAATATAAAGGGGACCTACCCTTTAGAGAGAAGCATCCGATTTCTGGAATGGGAGGTGCTACCCAATTCTTTCCGGAGTTTTCGGCATTTTGAGAGAGAGAGACTTGAGAGGTCGGCATTTTGGGAGGCCAGTCCTCTCCGGGTGTAAGTGGGTCAGGGTGAGAGATTGTAACCCGTTTGCCTTATTAGTGCATTCTCGCGCCCCCTAGTTTTTTTCTTTCAACATTGAGAAGGGGTTTTTCCACGTAAATCCGGTCTACTGCGTTCATTGGTTTGTTAGATTGTGCATGCCAACCAAACCACCCCATCCCAGAAAACCCCCCCACAATCACTATATCCAACTACAGTAATTTCACTGTAGCAGCTACAATGATTTTCGTCATGGCTGCTAAAAACATCTTTGCTATAGTGAAATCACTGTAGCAATGATACTCAATTTTATGCAAATAATACTCAATTCCTTACATTGAAATAATGAAACGTTGAATATAATTTCATATAATTGAGTAATTTCATTATAGTACAACAATGATTTCATTGTAGCTGCTATATTTAGTTAAAATGATACTCAATTATCTATATAACACTAGTAAGAAACCCGAGCAATACCCGAATGTGCTTGATGCACACCATTTGGCAAAGACGACATCGCAACTGTTCGAAGAAGTATGAAATCTGAAGTGAGTGTGATTCACTTGTAAGAGAGAGAGATATTAACACTAAATGCCATTGAATAAAAATTTATCATCTTTATGATAGGTTTTTAAATGAATTTAAAAGAGAACCGCGTTCACACAAGGAATAAGAATTATAGTTCTTTAAAAGACTTCCATGTGTCACAACACAGAAGAGAGGCTTTCATTTTAATATAGATATATAGATGGCACGACGGTATTGTGCTAACTAGACAAAATGAAACGCTGACTAGACAAAAATACACATGCTGATTAGACAAAGCATTCAAACTTACAAAGACTAAGGCGGTATTGTACTGACTAGACAAAATGGAACGTTGACTAGACAAAAATACTCATGCTGACTAGACAAAAGCATTCAAACTGACAAAAACTAACAAAGAAACATAGAGAGAATCGGTAATACAAATTTTTAAAAAAATCCAGCTCATCTAAAAAAAAAAACATGTTCACACCCCAACCCCAAATCAGGAAACTGTGATTCCCTCCCTTCACGCCCCCCTCTCACGCCGGTAAGATCGCCCCCCCCCCCCCCCCCCCCCAACAAAAAAAAAAAAAAATCATGTCCACGCCCGAGTACGTGCCGACAGGCACAGTTATAACTAAAATGTGTTGCCGCTGAAGACGGCCCGAAGTTGGCCGGGGGTGTGTGGTCGCTAAAGGTGGTTAGGTGTGTTGCCACCGAATACGACGGTGTGGGTGGAGGTGGTGATGCCCGGTAGATGCCTTGCTGTAGAAGGCGGTATGATGCTGTGCCGCCAGGTGTGTTGCCGCCGAAGGCGGCCCACTACAGTGCCAACAAGCACGGGCATGCACTAGTATAAAAATAATACCCAATTCCCTAAAATAAAATCACTATTGTACTGAGTATCATTTTCATATATTTGACTATCAATTTAAATGATGCTCACCTATACAAAAAGGTACTCAAAATCCCTATAGTAGTTTTAAATGATACTCAAATATATATATAAAAAAATACTCAATTAAATTAAGTATTATTTGTATATAATTGAGTATCATTGCTACAATGATTTCTAGGGGTGCAACTTGGGTTGTATAAAATCAAGAACCAACCCAAACCAACTGAAATGGGTCGATTGATTCAGGTATTGTGATTAAATGGGTTGGTTCGGTTCTATGTTTTGTGTATCTGACTAAATATGAGTCGGTTAAGGATTAGGGCTCGGGTAGACCCAACCCAACCCGAGAACTAAACTCAAATATGGTAGGCCACATATATATGTCATGGGATGGACTTTTGGGCTGCATCACACTAGCATCCAAGTAAACATTAGTTATTTGTTAACGTTGAACCAACTACCAAGAGAACTCAACGGGTGGCTAAAGCCTAAAGCCCAACTTGGACCTCCAGCTTGCTAGTAAATAGCCGATGATCAATATTTTTTTAGACCAACTACCAACCTGAGAACCAGCCTGAACCAACCCGATCTTAGTGTGGGTTGGGTTGGTTTAGGTTTATGCCCAGGTCGAGTTGGTTTGGGTTTCAATATGGTAGAACCGAACTAGTTCGGTTTGGTTCCGGATTGGCTCAACCCCGAACCAACCAGATCCTTGTTGCACCCCTAATGATTTTACTATAGGAAGTTTATAAGTAGCCACGACAAAAATCGTTGTAGCAGCTATAGTGGTTGTAATTGGTATTCAATATATAAATTAATACTCAATAATTAAATTGAGTATTATTTATATAAAATCGAGTACCATTGCTACAGTGATTTTATTGTTGGAAATTTTTTTAGCAGTCACGGCAAAATTCATTATAGTAGCTACAGTGATTTCATTGTAGCTACTACAGTGAAATCACTATAGCAATCCGTGTCACTATTTATGTCAAAAAAAAAAATGTGTTCCTCAAGCATATATCGTTAATTAATGTAGGAAGATCACGTGGTATTTTTGGTATTTAAAAAAAAAGCATTTCATCAAAAGCGATTGGCAAAGAACCTATTCCGTACAAAACTTTGGGAGATGATCACCCTTAAAAACTACTTTGATTTCGTGGATTTAGTCTTTGATAAAAATAGTAGTCAGTAGTAGTCCTGTGCCTTTTCTTTATACTATCTATATGACTTATAGTTAATTTTTCCTATATTTTACTTAAAAAGTATATATGTTTGCTTATTCTGATAAAAGTAAGCTCATTAACTACAAGTAACATATATCAAGTCCATTGGCACCACCGGCTCCGACAGGTTCGACCATCTATGCCACAAGGTTTTGCTATGTACCGGCAAGCCACATGTGCGACCGCTCACATACAATGGACACTTTGTTGGAAATAAATTGCTTGCTAAACAAATATTTCAAATCTTAATTTATTTTAATTAGATGTGAGATGAATGACAAATTTATATTCTAAATATTGCCAAATAAAAAAGATAAAAATATGAGACTAAAATTGCGAATGAATCCTAGCTAGTGAAGGATCCAATATGAAACTTTTGTAGCGGAGTATGAATATGATAAAACTATACATAAGTAAATAATACTATTAACATTCTAGTAATTTAGGATGAAGAAGAGTTAAGAGGATGGCCTGGGGTCGAAGCACGCCTTGGCGCTGTCCTAGAAATCCAATTGCCCCCCACGTGCGGGTCTCGTGGCAAGGAAGACTAGAGATACGACGAACCCCCCGGATGACCACCTTTCCTTCTCGTTGGCACGCCTCGGAGAAGGCACACGAACATCGCACTATCGCCTTCAGGAGCCCAGCAAAAAACTTAAAGAAAATTGGAATGGGGGATTTTTGGAGCAGAGTTTCAAGAGCAAAAGATGATCAAAAGTGTGTCCCTTAGCCATGGATTTTGGGCCCATTTTATAGCCCACCAAGGGGTGTAATGGCTGCCCATTATTTTGGTCTTTAAAATCCAAGCCATAATGGGTTTGAATGTGACCGTTTATAGTCGTTGCACAAAGGTTTGAATGTGTGCAACGGCTATACCGTTACAAAATGTTTTTAAAACACAATAAAGACTAAAAAATAAAAATAAAAAAAAATTAACAATCCCCCACATGTTTTAAAAACATTGAATATTTAAAAGTCTTTAAAAAATTTAAAATAAGAGAATTTGCTGGTCTCCTTGTACTATGAGTTCGGTAAAGGTACCTCTCGGTTTGAACCTTTACTTAGTGAAAATTGTTTTGGTCTATGGCACCTTTAGTAGACTATGTCTTTGAACTTAGGACCATGATTCAGACTTTAACAAGTGTCACACACAGTATGGCTATGCTGATGTTCTAAACGGGTAGCGCTATTAACGGCCTTGCACAGGTATCTTATGTGTATATTCGAGATCAGCCCTAATCTCATAGTCGCGGCCTTACGACCACACATATCGGTGATTCCTCAAAGAGTACGAGCAAGGAGGCACTCTGTCTCAAGGATCTCGGAATCATTTAAGAGTTTTGAACTCATCCTATCCTTGCTTTTATGAGCACTGACGCCATAGGGATGGGAGTAGGTAAAACCAGTGCTCCTCATAGTCACCAATACGGCTTGTTTCTACCCATTGAACCTCCGTGAGGTTGGGTTGCCACCGTGGTGATCTTTCTTATGGGCTTAATCCTATCCCCCTCGACGCTTCTAGAACCACTGTTCTAGACACCCCCTTTGTGAGCTGATCAGCAATATTCTTCTCAGACTTCACAAAATTTAGGGTAATTATTTGGTATTTTAGTTTATACCTTAAAGATTTATGTCGCACTTTTAAGTGTCGATTCATTTTTACATTTGCATTTTCTTGTTTGCATTTATCAATTGCTGACTTACAATCACAATGAATAGATATAGCTGGTATAGGTCTCTCTCCTATGGGTATATCAGCTATAAGGTTTCTTAACCACTCGGCTTCTATACTCGTGGTATCTAGGGCTATCATTTCAGATTCCATTGTGCTCCTAGCCATTACTGTCTGCTTGGTGGACTTTCAAGAGACAGCTGCACCTCCTAATAGGAAGACAAAACCGGTTGTAGATTTTACATCCAGGTTGTCACTGATCCAATTAGCATCAGTATAGCCCTCTAAGACCGCTGGATAACCACTAAATTTAAGGCCATAGGTTAGTGTGCCCTTAAGATATTTCATTACTCTTTCTAGGGCATTCCAATGGCTTTTATCTGGATTGTGTGTGTATCTACTTAGACGACTTACTGTATAAGCTATATCGGGTCTAGTATAGTTAGCTAAATATCCTAACGATCCAATTATTTGTGCATATTCCTTTTGTAACGCAGGTAAACCTGTGTTTTTCTTAAGGTGGATATTAGGATCATAAGGGGTGGATACTGAAGTACAATCAAAGTAAAAATATTTCCTAAGGATCTTCTCAGTATAGTGAGATTGAGTTAGTGTGATACTATCATCATTTCTAATGATTTTTGTGTTTAGTATCACATCTGCTTGACCTAAATCCTTCATATCAAAATTTTAGGACAGGAAATGTTTTACTTCATTTACTGCTTGAATATTAGATCCAAAGATCAGGATATCATCCACATACAAACAGAGAATGATGATGCCATTATTACTAACCTTATGGTATACACATTCATCGGTTTTGTTTATTTCAAAACCGTCGGATGTGATGACTTCATCAAACTTCCTATGCCATTGTTTGGGTGCTTGTTTTAAGCCATATAGAGATCTAATCAATTTACACACCTTAGATTCTTGACCTGAAACTATAAACCCCTCAGGTTGATCTATATAGATTTTCTCGTCTAAGTCTTCATTTAAGAAAGCGGTTTTTACATCCATTTGGTGAATTACCAACTTATTTATGGATGCTAATGCAATAAGGACTCTAATGGTAGTGATCCTAGCTACAGGAGCATACACATCAAAGTAGTATATTCCAGGTTTTTGGGTAAATCCTTTGGCTACTAACCTAGCCTTGAATTTCTCTACCGATCCATCGGGTCTAAGTTTCTTCTTAAAGATCCACTTACATCCAATGGTTTTACAACCTGGAGGTAGGTTTACTAATTCCCAAGTTTGATTTTGGACAATGGATTGCATTTCGTTATTTATAGCTTCTTTCCAGAAAGGAGAATCGAATGACTTCATTGCATCTGCGTAGTTGATTGGTGTATCTTCTACTAGAAGAGCATAGAAGTCATCGAAGATCTTTTCTGTCCTAGCTCTAGAGCTTCTCCTAGGTTCAATGGGAATGCTATCCTTAATTGGTCTTTTGTTTCTAGAGCACGATGCTATGTCAGTGTCGTTCGATCTAGGTTCTGTTCCAATTCTAGTCCTAAAAGGAAAGATGTCTTCAAAATAGGTAGCATCTCTAGCTTCCATTATTGTATTATTAGTAATTTCACTAATCTGAGAATTAAAAACTAAAAATCGGTTAGCATTGCTATCTGATGCATAGCCTATGAAAATGGCATCTATGGTTTTTGGACCGATCTTTTTCTTTTTATTTTCAGGGATCTTGACTTTCGCCAAACACCCCCACACTTTAAGATAATCCAAAGTGGGTTTTCTATTCTTCCACATTTCATAAGGGGTGAGGTTATTCTTTTTAGAGGGAATTCTGTTAAGTATGAAACAGGCTGTTACTAGTGCTTCTCCCCACAAGTTTTCAGGTGCTCCTGAGCTAATTAGCATGGCATTAACCATATCCATAAGGGTTCTATTCTTACGTTCAGCTACTCCGTTGGATTGGGGGGTATAGGGAGCTGTGACTTCATGAATTATACCGTGTTCTTCACAGAACTCGGTTAACTCATGAGAGGTATACTCTCCACCTCGATCGGATCTAAGTATTTTTAAGGTCTTATCTCTTTGGTTTTCAGCCTCAGCTTTATAGACCTTAAATTTACTTAGTACCTCATCTTTGGTTTTTATGAGGTATAGGTAACAGTATTTTGATAGGTCATCTATGAATGTGACGAAATATCTGTTACCTCCTCTAGTAGTCCTTCCTGAGTCGCATACATCACTATGAACTAATTCGAGGATTTCAGAGTCTCTATCGATTGTTCTAAAGGGTTTCTTAGCTTGTTTTGCTTCTACACAGGTTTCACACTTATCGAGGTTTTGGATATCTGCTTTAGGTATTAGATTTAGGTTCATCAGTCTCTTGATTGAGTTGTAATTCACATGACCTAGTCTAGCATGCCAGATAGGTGGAGATTCAACATTTAGTACAGAAAGACTTTTATTATTTTCGAAAGGAATACAAACATTTAGCTTAAATAAGCCATCACTCATAAATCCTTTCCCAATAAAAGACACTCCTTTTGTGATTACAACTTTATTCGATTCAAACACGAGTTTATAACCGTGTTGAACTAGAAGAGAACCGCTAACAAGGTTACGTCTAATCTCTGGAACGTGATGAACTCCGTGTAGGGTTATGATCTTGTTCGATGTAAGCTTTAAGTTGACTTGACCCGTTCCCAATACTCGAGCTTCGGCATTATTTCCCATGGTCACAGCTCCTCCACCTGAGACCTGATAAGTGGAGAACCAAGAGCGATCAGAATATACATGGATGTTAGCTCCGGTATCAATCCACCAGTCAAGTGCTTGCAAAGTCAAGTTTACTTCTGGAATAGAGGCAACTGACCTGAAAGCATTCTCAGATGAGGTGACCATATTTACTTGGGAAGGAGGTTGTGGTCCGTTCTTCCTAGGTTGAGAAGGTCCAGTCTTCTTGTAGAAGCAGTCCGATGCCATATGGTTGGTTCGACCACATACGTAGCAGTAGCGTACTCCTTCTGCTGGCTTCTTCTGGAATTTGGGGTTTTTGGTGAAAGGCTTCTTGTGGAATGGTTTATTTGGTTTGGGATAAAAGGACTTGGCTTTCTTATGGTGTTTTGGTTTTGATTCTATATTGTTTACCTTGGGTTTGGACTCGGAAAGAGATTTTTCTCTAAGTCTATGTTGTTCTTCTATCCTAATGGAATTGAAGACTTGGGTTAGAGATAGTTCTCCTTGGGAATGGTTTAGTTTTCTAGCAAAATCAGACCAGGATGATGGAAGTTTATCTATCAAGCAAGCTATCTGGAAGTTTTCATCTAGGGTTGATCCGTTATCCTTGAGATAATGGACTAGATTTTCAAACTCGTGAATTTGTTCATTCATCGGTTTAGAATCATTCATTTTAAACTTGTTGAAATCAGCTGCTTTGTAGCGTTTGATCCCAGCATCATCTAGGCCGTACTTAGAATTTAGGGTATCCCAAAGTTCTTTGGCATCTTTTGAGGTATAGTAGATGTCATATAACCTATCGGAAAGGGATCCTAGGATACGGTGGCGACAAATATATTCTATTTCCTCAGGAGTCCTAGATGTGGAAGTAGAATCAGAGCCATCTGGGTTGGATGATCCACTACTGGTTTGGGCATGTTTGTCTATAGGGTTGGACTCATTTCCTGATTCGGTGGTGCTATCACTTATTGCAGACATAAGTCCAAGCAAGGACAACCAAAATCTCATATGGTTTTGCCAACGCTTGAAATTAGCCCCATCGAATTTCTCAGGCTTCGCACTAAGGTACTCAGTTCTAGGGGAAGTCATTTTTAGGGTAAGGGAGTTAAGCCTGGAATGAAACAAATTTTATGTCAGAATAATATTGTGCACTATTTTCTATGTGAACCAAATTTATCTTCTTTTGTATAATAGTTGACCTGAGTATCGCTAGATTTGACTTTGGAAGTCCAAATGAGTTCTCCATAGTATGACAGCCAGATCAGCTCCAGATGGGTGGTGGAGCACTTGGCTCGCTTAAATACCAGTCCGTCTTAGGCACGTATGCCTTTTTGACAAGCTTTTCTAGACACCGTCTAACTAAGGATGATTCACCGGAATTCTTTAAGTCACTTCTTCGTGAGAGACCCAAGTATAAATAAAAGAAAATAATTAAAAGTTTTTTTTTTTTTAATTTAATTATCAAAATCTCTAGATTATAGGGATAACAGACTAGTCACACATACACGAATGTATGTGCCGAGCTCTCCCTACTAGAGTCTTGATTTTGTTTAGATTATGTGTTTGATTATTATTATTATTTTTTTTTTTAATTATAAAATATTAAATTTTAATTATGTGTAGTAAAACAATTTTTCACTTACACTAATGTCGTATTATCTATATTATACTAATGATCAAGCAATTTCTAGTTAATCAAGATGCTAACAATACAATTTTAACAAACTATAATATTATATTGTTAGCAAGATCTAATGCTAAGCAAATATTAACAATGATGCTTTAGATTAGATCAAAGGTTAATACTAAAGCATTAAACTAAATATTGGTATGCCAATAATTAAGTATTTACAAGATATAGAGATTTGTAAAAAATAAATTTAATTATTTTGAAATCTAAAAAATATTTCAAGCCAACAAATTAACAACAAAATTGGATTTCTAGATTGTTGGAAATAAATTGCTTGCTAAACAAATATTTCAAATCTTAATTTATTTTAATTAGATGTGAGATGGATGACAAATTTATATTCTAAATATTGCCAAATAAAAAAGATGAAAATATGAGACTAAAATTGCGAATGAATCCTAGCTAGTGAAGGATCCAATATGAAACTTTTGTAGCGGAGTATGAATATGATAAAATTATACATAAGTAAATAATTGTGGGCACCGAAATTAGCCTACGGGTCGAACCCGATTTTTACACAAAAAAAATAGGCCCGCACACAATGGCCCGCATGCAACTTGGGCCCGCATGCACACTCGGCCCGCACACAATGGCCCACACGTGCAACTCGGCCCGCACACAACGGCCCGCACACAACGGCCCGCATGCAACTTGGGCCCGCATGCACACTCGGCCCACACACAACGGCCCTCATGCGAAATTGGGCCCGCACACGAATGGCCCGCATGCGAACTCGGCCCGCGTGCAAACCCAATTCGCACATCGCGGCCCAACTCGAAGCAAACGGGTCCCACCGGACCCGCGACTCGAACACAAAGAGGGGGGCCCACCGGCCCCCCCTCTTGAAAACCGTGCCTCCCTCATCAAAGAAAGGTGGGGCCGGCCATAAAAGAAAAAGAAAAGAAAAGAAAAAGAAAAGAAAAGAAAAGAAGAAAAAAATCAAAACCGCCTTGATGCGGGGGGAGGTGGCGTGGACGTCTACACAACCGTAGATCCGCGACGATCCCTCGATCCAACGGACAAGATGACGTTGTGTCGCCATCCGATCCAAAAGTGCAACAAAAATAACAACTCGATCTTTAAAGATCGAGTCACATCTAGCCCATAACCACTCCAACTAAAAAGGAGGAAATCGGGTTTGTTTCCCCAAATAAGGGAACAATATCCCGATGGTTATGAGGGGAGATATTGGAGGAAACAAAAAGATTTCAGCAATATCTCCCCCAACCGCCCCCCTTTGCCTATAAATAGAAGGGGTCGGGGAAGGCATCAAAGGTCCGAAAAGCTGAAGACGAAAGAGCGCTACGAAGAAGCTCCAACGCTTGAAGACCGAAGGCTTCACGAGGCATGGCAAGCATATCCTACGGGAGTCCTTGACCCTTCAAGTCCTAATCAACGTGAAGACCTTGCACTCGAAGATCAAAGCTTCGACTCGCACGAAGAAGAAAGCTTGGAGAAGAAGACCCGGAGCTGTCATCACCCGATTGCTCCAACGATCTTCATCAGCTCCGAAGACGCCATAAGCAAAGGCCGGAGAAGAAGATCAAAGCCGACAACACCCGTCGTCTTCAACAAAGGCATCAACTCCTTGCACGTAGAAGAAAGCCGGGAGAAGAAAGCCTGAAGCCGGTGATACCCCTGCCGCCTTCGTCAACCAAAAGCCGACGCTACAACCGTCGTGCCGAAGCCGGTGCTACCCCCGCCGTCTTCATCAACAAAAGTCGACGCTATAACCGTCGCACGAAGATCGGTGCTACCCCCACCAAAAAGCCAAGCCGATGCTACAATCGTCGAGGAAGTCGGAAGAAGAAAGAAGTCTTGAAGAAGCAACGCCAGTCGTTCGAGAAGAAGATCGAGTCAAAGCTAAAGTCAAAGCCGACGCAAGAAGCCAAAGCAAATGCACCGGTAAAGCCCGCGCTAAAGCAACGCACGTGCCAAAGCCAAGCAACTACGACGGTCACGAGCAAAGCACCGCACGTTCTAGCCGATACGACACGAAGTCCGGAAGAACTAAAGCATCGCAAGTCTCTACCCGCCTACGTTCAAGCGCAAGCGCCAAAGCAAAGCAAACGCCAGAGCCACACCAAAGCTACGCCAAAGCCGAAAGCTAAAGCCAAAGCTGACGCAAAAAGCACGATCGACGCCGCGAACCGACGATCAAGGACGCCGAGGTCAAGCAAGGATCGAGGAAGACACGAAGACCGAGGAACAAATCCCAAAGCCTCCCTAGCCGAGAAAGCGCGAAGCACGGACGGGACAAAATCGACGGCAGAAACTCCTTAGCCTCTCAAAAAACCCTCACCCTGTAAAGACCTCTGTCCTGGGCAACCCCTTCAGAGCTCTCGCACGAATACCACGTGGAGACGTGGATCAAAGGGACCCTCCAGAGGATCTCTCCCACAATCTCCTGATCAAAAATTTGTAATCTCGTGTGATCCGCAATAAAGACGACCCGAATCTTTTTCTGCGACCACAGATTTCTGGCACGCCCGGTGGGACCTCCTCTCCTTTCATCCGTACGTTTGAAGGAGTTGCTTCAAGTTCGCCATGGCCGGAACGAACGATGATACGTTTGCTCCAACAAGCCTCTCACCTATCGCCGAGTCTCCACTACTCCAATAAGGTGATCCAGAAAACCCGGAGGATGTCATTCCCCCGGTAGTACGCGTTTACACTCGGAGTACTCAAACTCTTGCGGACTTCTTCACGCCAGAAACTGCTGCTGAAGGTGCTCGCCAAATCACCAATGAGGCCTTGGTGCATGAAGAAACAAGCCTCAATCCTAGAACATCTATCCAGAAGTTTGGGGAGGACCAGCCCCAACCCCGAACCCGTTCGGGTTCTCCAGCGGACTTTGCACCTCCCTTGCCGGGGGCAAACATCCGTCATCAAGCAGAAGCAAGTCAGCGTAACTACGTGTCCGACGACGATGGCGAGGGTGCAGGAGTACAACATCGAGATGTCCTGCGGCATCATCCTCCTTCCGCTCTCCAGTTCCAAGTCATGCAGATGGGTGAACACATAACTCAGCTCACCCGACTAATGGAAGAGAAAGATCGTCACATCAACACCTTGCTTCAGAGGCTGAGTGCCAGGGATGTCGCAACATTCGGTCAACCTCCTGCTTCTCCAGTAGCTGCTCCAGCCCCGTCTCCAACTCCCACTCTTGCAGAAGTTGGCCCGGCAACACTAGCAACTGCTCCTGCACTTTCCTCGGCTCCCGTGCCGATCTCGGTGGCCGCGCAACCTTCAGTGGCAGCAACGATGAATGCCCAGCAAATACAAGCACTAGTAGCTGACATGATGCGTTCCCACGGCGGCAGCCTACCTCCGATTACGGCGGCATATTCAAAGCCTTACACCATAAGGATCCAACAGCTGCGCTTCCCTACCGGGTTCCAGCCACCAAAGTTCCAACACTTCGACGGAAAGGGGAACCCAAGGCAACACATTGCCCACTTCATCGAAACTTACAATAACGCCGGCACATACGGCGACGAGATGGTGAAGCAGTTCGTTCGCACACTCAAAGGTAATGCTTTTGACTGGTATGTTGATCTTCCTCCAGGATCCATTGACAGTTGGGATCAAATGGAAAGAGAATTCCTCAACCGCTTCTACAATACTCGGCGAATCGTTAGCATGACCGAGCTTACTGCCGTCAAGCAAAGGAAGGACGAATCAGTAATCGACTACATCGATCGATGGAGGAATCTCGCCCTGAATTCACGAGACCGTTTGTCGGAAGACTCGACTATCGAGATGTGCACCCAAGGCATGCACTGGGGCTTACTCTACATCCTCAAGGGGATCAAGCCTCGGTCCTTCGAAGAACTTGCAACTCGAGCCCATGACATGGAGCTCAGCTTAGCAAATCGCGGGGACTCGAAGACCAAAGACTTCCTGAAGGTGGAAAAGAAAGACAAACCGCCGGCACCCAAATCAAAGCAAGTTAACGTCGCCGACATCGCCTCGGCCTCCAAGCCACTCAAAATCAGCGGTAAGTCGGATCAAGAAAAGGGAGCTGCCATACCACCGCCTCCACCCCAAAGACAGTCGAAGATGACTCTAGAAGAACTCGAGGCCAAAGAGTATCCATTTCCAGACTCGGAAGTCTCCTCCATGTTCGATCAACTGCTACAAGAAAAGATGATCGAGCTTCCTCCTTCAAAAAGGCCCGAACAGATGCATCGGGTCAACGATCCGCTCTTCTGCAAATACCACCGGCTGGTCAGCCATCCTATTGAGAAGTGTTTCGTCTTCAAAGAGAAGATCATGGCACTCGCAAAGCAAGGAAAAATCGAGATCGACTCCAGCGACGTTGCAACGGCAAACATGACATCCATCACCTTCGGTTCGTTTCAACCGGTACTCGTTGCTACCCACCAGAGAAGGCCCAAGTTGCGCATCAATCGCCAAAGGCCAATTGCGAAGTTAGCTCCACAACGGAAGATCTCAAGACGACAGCAGTACGCTCCTAAGCTCGCTGAGAAAGAAACGTCACTGCCCTGGGGGCAACCGTCGCCTACATCGACGTCTCTCTCAAACAAAGCTATGTCCCAACGGAATCTCCAGACAAGGTACGAGCAAGGAGACCCGGAGGTCGGTCTGTTAGGCCAGCCTTCAGGTAAATTCGACTACTACGTCCTCTACTCCAGACCTTCGCCTGTCTCAATAGAAGAAATCGAGCCCACCGGCTGGGAGTCAGAAGGCGAACCACCAAGGTCCCCAGAGGAGCAAGGCTCCCCGACTCATGGAGAACCCACAAATCTCCAGACAAGGTACGAGCAAGGAGACCCGGAGGTCGGTCTGTTAGGCCAGCCTTCAGGTAAATTCGACTACTACGTCCTCTATTCCAAACCTTCGTCTGTCTCAATAGAAGAAATCAAGTCCATCGGCTGGGAGTCAGAAGGCGAACCACCAAGGTCCCCAGAGGAGCAAGGCTCCCCGACTCATGGAGAACCCACAAATCTCCAGACAAGGTACGAGCAAGGAGACCCGGAGGTCGGTCTGTTAGGCCAGCCTTCAGATAAATTCGACTACTACGTCCTCTATTCCAAACCTTCGTCTGTCTCAATAGAAGAAATCAAGCCCACCGGCTGGGAGTCAGAAGGCGAACCACCAAGGTCCCCAGAGGAGCAGGTCTCCCCGACCCATGAAGGACCTACCACTCCCACTCCAGAGCTTCACCTTGGTAACGAAGAATCCACTGATGAAGATGCATGGGTCGTGTTGCCTCGCAGACGAAGGCCATGGATGCCAAGAAGTCGCAAGTTCGATCGGGTAACAAGAAAGCTTCCGGAACGAAGAACTTACAAAAAGAAAAGCAAAGCTCCAGGAAGGAGGGGATTCAAAGTACCGCCAACAGATCCTGATGATCTCCTCCTGCAAAACCCCCCGGAACCGGCAACGTTACAAGAGTTCTTCCCCGATTACTTCCTCCCAGCTGATCAGCTGCACGAAGCCTCATGTTGCATGGTTGAGATTCACGTGGCGCCGGAAGAAGAAGATAGGATCAAGCCTTCCAAAGAAAGCAACACCATCAACGCTGAGGATGATTCCGACAAAGAAAGCACTGCCGTTTACGATGAGGCAATTCTACACTTGCCACTCATAGAAGCACTACACCTCCCAGAGAAAGCTCGTCTAGCAATGGCCGAGGCTTTGACAGACCCAGACAGCTACAAAAGAACGAGGAAAAATGCCGAGAAGGACGAAACTATTGTCTCATGTAACGCAGCAATAACTTTCTTAGACGAAGATCTGCAGCTCGGAACACGACTGCACAATCGACCTGTCTATGTCTCGGGATACATCAACGAGAAGCCGGTAAATCGAATCCTGTTGGATTGCGGCTCCGCTGTCAACATCATGCCTATCCAAACAATGCGCCAGCTCGGCATCACCACCGACCAGCTCTCACAAAGCCAGCTGGTCATTCAAGGGTTCAACCAAGGAGGACAGTCCACCATAGGGATCATTCGTCTAAAACTCTCTATCAGTCAGCTTGACAAGATGGTTCTTTTCTACGTCATTGACTGTCAAACATCATATCACCTTTTGCTGGAAAGACCGTGGCTGCACGAAAACGGTGTCGTAGTGTCTACCTGGCACCAATGCCTCAAGTACTACGAGGAAGGTCTGGAAAAGTGCATTGTTGCAGACGACAAGCCATTCAATGAGGCTGAAGCGCACCTCGCCGATGCCAAATTTTACCAAGCAAAGGACCTTGTTGCAGAAGTCCTTCCAGCTAAAACTCCTCGAACTCAGAAAGCTAAAAGTATGGAGCAGGATGAAGCTCCGCCAATTCCAAATCCGGTACCACCATCTAAGGCGATACACGAAGTCAAAGAAGTGCTAGCGCCGAGACGAAGAATGCGCATCAGCTCCAAGCCAAGATCCATGAAGCACACTCCATTACCTGCCCAAGCTACGACAGTCTTATGCCTCACACCTCAGTGGCTTCGCAAAGATGAACCACCACCTTTTGCCTCGCCAAAAGGGATGGTCCAGCCGCTATCGGAAGCTAATGCCATCACTCTGCAAGAGATGACACTGCCACTACCCAGCCTGGGGCAAGCTTCAAGTTCACCAAAACCCATCAATCCCTTCGAATCCAGCCAACTCACATTCAAGCCAAAAGGAAGCTGGGGGCAAAATGCCACCAAGCTGCTGTTCAAAGCTGGTTACGACGAAGGCAGTGCTGCACATATGAGTACGCTCCTGCCAGCTCCAATACCACACGGGATGACTAAGACTCAAGCCCATTTACTCCAGGGTGGCGAGCAGATCCCACCAAATCGGCGAGGCATCGGCTCTCGTCAAACCCCGGTGGTCATCAAGATAACAGGAGAGAAGACCTTCACTTCTAACTACATTGAGGTGAAGTTGGTGAATGAAGCGGAAGAGGGATCGTCAGCTTCCGATGCACGCTCTACCAATATTCATCCCGGTACAAAGGGCGCCAAAAGAAGGCGATATCGAGCTCGGCGTCGGACCATACCTCAAAAGCAAAAGAAGAGCGTCAAAAACCAGGCAAGTCAAAATCCCATATCAGTATTCAAAAGACTTGGGCCAATTAGACAAGCAAAGCAAAGGTCAGTATTCGACCGTTTGGGAAAGCCACCCACTGAGGTGAGAAAAATCATACCCACCCACCCACCCTTATCATTCTATGAAACTGGCGACATCACCGACATTATCATGGTCTCTGTTAATCATATCACCATTTCCGACTCTCCAATCGACGCATCTTCTACTTCGGACGACGTATTGCTCGACGCCCCGCCGGTCCTCGAAGAAGGGGGGCAATCTACCGTCGACGATTTGAAGGAAATCAACTTGGGTACGCAAGAGGATCCTCGGCCTACATTCATAAGTGCACTCCTGACTCCCGAAGAGGAAGCTGCATACATCAGGCTACTCCAAGAATACAGAGATGTCTTCGCATGGTCCTACAAGGAAATGCCCGGACTTGACCCCAAGATTGCAGTACATCAGCTTGCCGTCAGGCATGGAGCTAGCGCCGTCAAGCAAGGACAAAGACGCTACCGGCCGGAGCTGGTACCGCAAATAGAGGGCGAAGTCAACAAGCTCATTGAAGCCGGCTTTATCCGAGAAGTTAAGTATCCAATGTGGATCTCCAGCGTGGTCCCAGTCAAGAAGAAGAACGGCCAGATCAGAGTATGCGTGGACTTCAGGGACTTAAACAATGCATGCCCCAAAGATGACTTCCCACTGCCAATCACAGAACTAATGGTGGATGCGACAACAGGCCATGAAGCACTAACCTTCATGGATGGGTCCTCGGGCTACAACCAGATCCGGATGGCGCCCAAAGACGAAGAGCTTACAGCATTCTGCACGCCAAAAGGGATCTATTGCTACAAAGTCATGCCTTTCGGCCTGAAAAATGCAGGAGCCACTTACCAACGAGCCATGCAAAAAAATTTCGACGATATCCTTCATCAGAATATAGAATGCTACTTCGACGACCTCGTGGTAAAATCAAGACAAAAGTCAACACATCTTCAAGACCTCGAGCTAATCTTCAAGCGACTTCGAAGGTACCAGCTCCGCATGAACCCGCTTAAATGCGCATTTGGGGTCTCCTCGGGAAAGTTTCTCGGCTTTGTCGTACGCCATCGAGGCATCGAGATAGATCAATCCAAAATAGATGCTATCCTCAATATGCCAATCCCGAAAACCGTGCGAGACCTCCGAGGTCTCCAGGGCCATCTAGCATATATCAGAAGGTTCATCGCCAACTTAGCTGGAAAATGCAGGCCCTTCAGTCGCCTCATGAAGAAAGGAGCAGCATTCCAGTGGGATGAAGCTTGTCAGGAAGCCCTCCAAAACATCAGGGATTACTTACTCAAGCCCCCGGTTCTGACAGCACCAGTCCAAGGAAAGCCATTGGTCCTTTACATCAGCGCCCAGGAACAGTCCTTGGGGGCACTCCTGGCTCAAGACAACGAGCTAGGCAAGGAAACAGCATGCTACTATTTGAGCCGTACTCTCATCGGCGCGGAGCTAAACTACTCCCCGATTGAGAAGGTCTGTCTGGCGCTCATCTTCGCTACAAAAAAGCTGCGACACTACATGTTAGCTCACGCCATCAGGCTCATCTCAAAAGCCGACCCACTCAAATACATCATGTCGAGACCAGTGCTCTCCGGACGTCAGGCCAAGTGGGCTTTGCTCCTCCTTGAGTTTGACATCACCTTTGTCCCTCGTAAAGCGGTCAAAGGTCAAGCTCTCGCAGACTTCCTAGCAGAATACCCCCTTCCAGCAGAATGGGAACTATCAGAAGATCTCCCAGACGAAGAAATATTCTGCATCGACATCGCCCCTTCTTGGAAAATGTTCTTCGACAGTGCGGCCAGGCAAGATGTAGTAGGAGCGGGAGTTATCTTCGTCACACCAAACGACGAAGTACTTCCCTTCTCGTTTCTACTATCAGAGCCATGCTCCAACAACAGGGCGGAATATCAAGCTCTGATCATTGGCCTCGAACTCGCCAATGATATGAAACTTCAAGGGCTCACAGTTTTCGGCGACTCTCAACTCGTCATTCAGCAAATATTGGGGGCATACGAGGTCAACAAAGAAGATCTCGTGCCATTGCACCTACGAGCCCTGAAACTCCTTGGTACACTCAAAGATGCTTCAATCCAGCATGTTCCCAGAAACCTCAATCAGCAGGCTGATGCGCTTGCAAATTTGGCGGCTACACTTCCGTTCCCAGAAAAAAGCCAACTCATCATCCCTATCTGTAAGAGAATGGTGATCACCGAAGAGGACCTCCCTATGGCAATCCCGGACCAAGTCAATACAGTACACGTTTTCGTGACCGACGAGCTAGACTAGAGACAACCATTCATAGACTTTCTTGTCCACGGAAAGCTTCCTGAAGACCCAAAGCGTAAGGTCGACATTCGCCGGCGGTCTCTGAAATTCTTCCACTTCAACAACGAGTTGTACCATCGAAGCTACGATGGTGCGCTCCTGAGGTGTCTTGCAAAAGAAGAAGCGGAAATGGCACTAGAAGAAGTCCATGCCGGGATCTGTGGCTCACATCAGTCCGGTCCAAAGCTGCACTTCCGCATCAGGCGGATGGGGTACTACTGGCCCACTATGATCAAAGACTCCCTCGAGTTTGCAAAAAGATGCCACACTTGCCAGCTGCATGGCGACTACATCCGTCAGCCTCCCGAACCTCTGCATCCAACCATCGCATCATGGCCCTTCGATGGATGGGGACTTGATATTGTCGGTCCGCTACCCAAGTCGTCCAAGCAGCATCTTTACATCCTGGCGGCAATAGATTACTTCTCCAAATGGGCTGAGGCAGTACCATTGCGAGAAGTTACCAGGCACTCTGTCATCAACTTCATCCAGAACGACATCATCTTTCGGTACGGCATCCCTCGCTATATCGTTACGGACAACGGGAAGCAATTCAAGAACGCCGCCGTCAGCCAATTTTGCGCCAGGTTCGATATCAAGCAAAAGTGTTCAACCATGTACAACGCCTCTGCCAATGGCCTAGCTGAAGCTTTCAACAAAACACTCTGCAAACTTTTGGAGAAAGTCGTCTCAAAGTCGAAGAAAGACTGGCATGAACGCATGGGTGAAGCGCTATGGGCATATCGCACCTCTTTTCGCACGCCAACACAGGCGACTCCATACTCGCTGGTATACGGAGTAGAAGCTGTCCTCCCACTTGAACTCCAGATCCCGTCACTCAGGATAGCCGTCCAGGAAGGTCTCGTCAATGGCGACAACACTCAACTTCGCCTAGCAGAATTGGAAGCCCTGGATGAAAAGCGCCTCGAAGCCCAGCAACGCTTGGAATGCTACCAAGCCAGGCTGACCCGAGCCTTCAACAAAAGGATTCGCCCTCGATCCTTCCAAAAAGGAGAATTGGTACTTGCAGTCAAACGCCCCATCATCCTTTCACATCGAGGAGGAAAGAAATTCGACACCAAATGGGATGGACCGCACGCTGTCAAAGAGGTCTACTCCAACGGCGCATATCTTCTCACCACGCCAGAAGGGCTTACACTCGGCCCCATCAATGGCAAGTACCTCAAAAGGTACTATGCCTAAAAGCAGGGCTACATTCCTCGCAAAAAAAAAAAAGGAACTACGTGTGACTTGATCCCTCTCAGTAGGGTACGTAGGCAGCCTGTAAAGGTTCAGTCCAAACAAAAGAAAAACACAACCAAGCTCTGCCACTCCAGAATACAAGTCCAAAAAAAAAAAATAGATGCATGATATTAAGTTATCACCAAATAAAGAAAAGCAGAACTACAAGTCTGTTCAGCAGAAATGACAAGAAAGAAAAGAAAATGTGACATTGCTAGTAAAGCGAATCAAATTCTTTGAGACGTTGGAGCAGCTCGCCGTCAGTAACCTCCATGCGCTCCAACTCTAAAGACCGAGAAGCTACCCGCTCCCGATGCGTCGCCAGCTCGATACGTTGCTTTGCCAGGTCTGCTCCAGAAGACTTCTCGATCGTCTCAGCTTTCTCGAAAGATGCGCGGACAGCCTCTAGCTTCTTCCGCGCCCGAACAAGGCTCGCAGTGGCAAGTGCATGCTGCGCCTCCAGTCGACTCTCCTCGTCCTCGGCCTTTGCCAGTATCAGGGGGAGGTCATCTTCCATCGAAGCCCGTTTCAAGCAATGAGCTTCACTATCCGCCAAGAGAACACGCATCTGTGTCTCAAACAAAGAGCCATCTACCTGGAAGGCCGCCAGACTCTTGCAAAACTCAGGCCCCTCGAGGACCCACCAGCTGCTCAAAACGGCAAAGCCCTCTTCCTGGAAGGGTGCAAGCGTCGTCTGGATATACTTCCGACAGCTCTCCAAAAGAAGCACAGAGAGAAGGTCCCACGAACTGTACTTTCTCTTGTCTGCCTCTGAGCGCACGGGCAAGGTGGGCTTCGGCCCTGAAGGCTCAAGTGAAGGAACCGCCTCCTGGACCATCGCCGTGATAACAGTCAGCGGAACCACCGGAGCCGAAGGAGGAGGCACAGGCAAACCTTCCGACAAAACGACTGCGGGAGTAGCCTCTGCCGGAGTACCGGACCTAGCTGGAGGAGTCTGTTCTCTCCCTACACTGGAGATCTCATCTTCCTCCCCAAAGCCCAACTGCTCCACGTCAATATCATCCAGGTTGACAGCACTGCCGGCAAAATCTACTCCACACGCTCTCAAAAGCTCTGAGTTATCCCAGGGAACATCCAGTCCGCCACCTTCAATCAACGTTGCTCTGAGGGGAGAGCACTCCTGCCCAACTCCCTTCGGGGCAGACTCGCAGTCCGGTCCAGCAGACCCTGCCAAAATGAGAGCTGGACAACTCAGCCAACGAAGTAAGAATACAAGCACAGAAATTCATGAGAAACTAAAAACAAGATATACCTGCAGCGTCTGATGAAGATACCTCAGAAGGAGGGATTACCCCATCGACAAAAAGCCCTGGCTCTCCGTCTCGAGCTGGCCCTGCCTCGCCAGCACCAGTCAAAGCTGCCTCACACAAGAGGTCCAACTTTCTCCTCTTAGGAGAAGCACCCCCACTCCAAGAAGCCTGAGTCTCAGGAAGGCCCTGAACCTTGGAGGACGAAGCCATCTCAACTTCTTGCACAGAAAGTGAAGCTTGGGAAGTACTCTCTCGACGTCCACAAGAGTTCTCTGACCATCGCTCCTTGGACCAAAGACGGCGATCCTCTGACCTCGCCAAAGAGTCAAAAGGAAAGTCAGCCCGCTCGCTGCTAGCAAGGACGTCTAGCGGAAGGCCAGCCAAGAGGGGAAGCACTGACCCGTTGACCCAGCAACGATACTCAGGAGTTGCGGCATCCTTGCCGCCCGACTTAATCCCCGATGAGAAAGTACATCCAGTAAATCGATCGTAAAGCGCTCCCCAGAGGCGGTACGCCTCCTGCGGAGTATAACGTAACCGCAGGCGCAAAGGAGTCCCAGGCAACTCCTGCCGAAAACCCTGCTGATGAGCAAACCGGTGGGGAGAGTACCGGGCCACCTCCACTACATCCCCACGGCGCCAAACAAGATACCCAGGCCTGCAACTCACCATGCTCCAGTACAAAGGCTCGGACATCTCCGCCCCATCACACACCAGGGATTTCATAGAAGGCGCCAGTGCATTTTCCGATACAAATTCGAAGTCAGAGGGGCCCATACGCCGTAAACACTCTCGGGCACTAGGCTTTGGACGCTCCCATGCATAAAAAGCGTTCATTACAACTCCCACACAAGGAAGAAAGGGCACCGAGGTCGAAGGTCCATGCGCCGCAAAGATCCCCTTCGGAAAGTGAAGCCCAATCCAACCATAGAGGTAATGCAGGGGGCAAAAAGAATTGGCTCTGCCTACCTCCCCTCTTGCATTACCCGCACTCGATAAACTCCAGTAGGTGCCGCTAAGCCCACCGTACAACGAGCAAAGAATTGCCGGCGCCAGGTTAAGAAAATCTCCAGTCACCATCCGAGCAGCCGCAAGGAAGGTCCCAGGACGTACCACATCCCCTTCCCAGGGTAAAGCAAAGCGGCAGAGGAAAAGTACTAACCCCGCTGACCAGTAAACAGCACGCCAATCGTCGCTGCATTCTTCAAGTCCCAAAACTTCCCAGGGACGTTGCGCCCCGGCCATCGAGCACCACTCTTTCTTCAGAGATTCAATCGGTCGCCGGAAGGTGCCAGGCGCCGGTCTCTTTGACGAAGCATATCTCCACATCGGGTGACTCGAAGGGGGAGCGTGACGATACTCTCCTCGAAACCAGAAGTCCACCCAATCCGAGTGAAGTACCCGGTCTGACCTCTCGCGCGCCGCTATAATAGCATACGCCTTAAAAAGCAAAAGGCAGAAGCTAGGAGATTCGTCTGGGTCCGTCAAAACCTCCAGAGAAGGAACCTCCTCCTGATAGTAGCTCCGAACTTCTGGACACCCAGAGATGACATGCACGTCGCGAAGGGTGATCCCAATCTCACCAGCTCCGGTCAAGAAGGTGTTGGTCTCAGGGCACCACTGCTCACACAGAGCCCGGTACATACCATCCGGACGGCTGTACTCCCAACAAGCCGGCTCCACAAACCTCGCCAGACGCTCCATCCCTGGCTCTGCCTCCAACGCGCTGGATAGCTCTTTCATCCAGTCCCGGAAACCTCCCAGATAGGTGACCTCTTCATGCGATTGAATCCCCACACCCCATCGCGTACGGCGGGAACATATCTTCAAAGCAACAACAGGGACCGGAACTGACTCATCTCTAGTATGGTGAAACGGTAACCCCAAGCTCGGCCGGACAATTTGCCGGGAAGATCCTTCGTCAGTAAGGATGCGCTCGCCAAGTTTTAACACTCGACAAGAGCCGTCGGTCACGCCATCCTCGCAAACTCGCTCGTGCGTCAAAAGCTGAAGCACTGACAGCCCGGTCTCCTGTCTCGAAGCACGGTGATGGGAGACTTGCGCGAAGGGGAAGCGAAGGTGCGTACTCCCGTGGGAGACCGCATCAACGATCCAGCCGGAACTCGGAAAGCTCTCGTAACGACGAGACCAGAAAAAAAAAGAACACAAAGCCCAAGTCAGATGGATTCCGAGTACAGAAACAAAGAAATCAAAAGGGGGGGGGCTTCAGCAAATAAAGAAAGACAGAGGGGGGTCATGGCAAAAAGCCACGACCCCCCCTATCTCTCCTACTAAACATGCAGGGGGGGCCTTCAGCAAATAAAGAAAGACAGAGGGGAGTCATGGCAAAAAGCCACGACCCCCCCTATCTCTCCTACTAAACATACAGGGGGGGGGCCTTCACCAAATAAAGAAAGACAGAGGGGGGTCATGGCAAAAAGCCACGACCCCCCCTATCTCTCCTACTAAACATGCAGGGGGGGGGGCCTTCAGCAAATAAAGAAAGAGAGAGGGGGGTCATGGCAAAAAGCCACGACCCCCTCTCTCTATCTCTCCTATTTTACATGCAGAGGGGGGGGGGGGGTGCGTCATCCCCGCCTACGCTGCCGGCCTCCGCGCGCCCGCCCGCGCCCTCCTCCGCGCCCTGCCGCTCCGGCCCACGGCCCCCGCGCCGTGCCGCTCCGGCCCCCGCGCCCTGCCGCTCCGGCCCACGGCCCCCGCGCCGTGCCGCTCCGGCCCCCGCACCCTGCCGCGCCGTGCCGCTCCGGCCCCCCCGCGCCCTGCCGCTCCGCGCCGCTCCGGCCCCCCCGCGTCGTGCCGCTCCGGCCCACGACCCCCGCGCCGTGCCGCTCCGGCCCGCGGCCCCGACGCCGTGCCGCTCCGGCCCACGACCCCCGCGCCCTGCCGCTCCGGCCCATGGCCCCCGCGCCGTGCCGCTCCGGCCCCCGCGCCCTGCCGCTCCGGCCCACGGCCCCCGCGTCGTGCCGCTCCGGCCCCCGCGCCCTGCCGCTCCGGCCCACGGCCCCCGCGCCCTGCCGCTCCGGCCCACGGCCCCGCCTCCAGACCTCCCGCGCGCCGGCCGCCACAGCAGCCCCCGGCCGCACCCGCGCCTCGCACCCTCCGACTCGCGCCTTCCCACGCCTCCAACCCGCGCGCCGGCCGCCACAGCAGCCCCCGGCCGCGCCCGTCGCGCCCTCCCGCACCATGCGAAGAAGAAGAAGAAGAAGAAGAAGAAGAAGGAGGAGGAGAAGGATCACCTCGCCGGCAACCCTCCGCCGTCCACGGGCCGGCGATCTTCCCTCCTCCGCGAACCCCATGGCGTCACCACCTTCATCCTCCTCGGCATCGTTGCAAAACAAGAAACCCTAGCAGAGCTCTCGACTCCAAGCCGCCGGGAATCGCTGATAATGAAGAGAAACGAAAACGGGGGGGCCTTTTAAAGACCTAATCCCACACGAATACGCGACTCAAGTCCAAGCGCTACGCGTTTCCCGCGGGCGTGTAACGCCCCGATATTTTACGGATTTATTTAATCCGTATAATACTGAGGTGTTAGAAAATAAAAGCTTGGTATAACTAAGCTCCATAAAAATTTGGAACTTAACTGAGCCATTCCATTAAAATAACCATTGTTTGATACACTTCATGAAAACAAAAGTCTAAAGCATAAATTTATTCTTCTACAACGACACTTTATATTTCGGCTTCGGCGTCTTCGTAGAAAGGGGTGTACAGTGGGTCCTCAACTCCTTCTGGGTCGTTCCCTACTCGCTCTCCGTCCTCTTCCAGTCCTGCAGAATTTGACTCTGAAGGGTGCACAACATCTGTAGGGGGGTGAGTCCAAACCACTGACTCACCTCATGACATAGTTTATTTCATGCTAAATATTTGTATGGAAAAACAGTAAACTTGACTACGAAATGTAAATAATAGAAAACATGGATCACCCGATTCCCTTTTTGGCTCTTCCGGCCAGGGTAGGAATCTCAATCCTTACCCGGGTACTTTTAGTCCGCAACAAGGCTAGCCCCACACCTAGGTACTTTTAGTCCTCAGACTAGGCTAGCCCCACACCTAGGTAACTTTTAGGCCTGTAGCCAGGGCTAGACCCACACCCAGGTACTTTCTGGCATTCCGCCAGGGCTAGACCCACACCCAGGTACTTTCTGGCATTCCGCCAGGGCTAGACCCACACCCAACAAGTGATCACGTACTTCACAATTTACTACTCATAGTAATTTACCGATGATCTATAGCAGATATTTAGCATGAAGAAACTTGGTTAAAACTCCCCTACCTGAACTGTTGCAAACTCTTATTCTTGATGAGGAAGCCTTATCACGCTCGAAACCTGAAAATATGTTACTAATATTTTGTTAGTTTTTCCTAAATTTTTCTGGGATTTTTCCCAACATTTTTCGATGTGAATTAGTGGGTTTTCTCTTTTAAGGGGTATTTTTGTAATTTTCAAAAATACCTTAAATCTATACTGTTGTGTAGATCGTTTCATTATGGACCCGTGGCCGCAAACGGAACTCAATTCCGATTTAGAATGAAAAGGTTATGACCATTTTACCATAGGGGTAAAATGGTAAATATATTTTTTAATTGTCGGTTGTGGAATTTTATGATTTAAGTAGGTGTATTTTGTCGTTACGAGTCCAACGCCGCTGACGGAACTCAATTCAGAGTCCGTATGGGCAAGATACGGTCAATACAATTTACATTGATAATCTATATATTTATTACTAGTTGATTCTTAGACATAAAGTGTAATTGGAACTCTTGGTTAGCCCAAAGGGCTTTAAATTGGGTTTAGAAGAGGTCGGGGGTTCTAAATCAAATCTAGTCTTTTTGCATAGCATTTTATAAATGAATTTAAAAATCCGAACGGGTTAACGGGTTTAAATTACATACCCGACCCAACAACCCGGGTGGTGTGAGGCGGCGGCGGCGGCGGCCGGAGGCGGTGGTGGCGCCGGAGGTGGTGGCGGCGCCGGAGGTGGTGGCGGCCGGAGGTGGTGGTGGTGGCGGCGCCGGAGGTGGTGGCCGGCCGGAGGTGGTGGTCGGTGGTGGCGGCGCCGGAGGTGGTGGCGGCCGGAGGTGGTGATGGTGGCGGCGCCGGAGGTGGTTGCCGGCCGGAGGTGGTGATGGTGGCGGCGCCGAAGGTGGTGGCCGGTGGTGGCCGGCGGCGGCGGTGGTGGCCGGCGGCTGTTAGTGGTGGTTGGCGAGGAGGGGAGGGGAAAGGTTGGGTGGCACGGATCCCGAGGTGGGTTGGAATGAAAAACTCTTGTAGAGGGGGGGGGTTTATATAGTAGTTTTGGGAATTCTAAAAGTCACAGGGTCTTTATTGCAAATCGGCCATTTAGTGCGTATCGCAGCTGTAACCGTCCGATCGGGAACGAAAGGTCGCCGACTTCAGTTACGTCTGCGCGACTCTTTCCGTCCGATCGGAAACGAAGGGTCAACGACCGTTGGTCTCCCCAGTGGTATGTTTATTAGTTATATTAGCTGTTTTTAATACAGAAAAGCACTACGGGTCTTTTGGCTAGAGGAAAGTCTTTAAGAGTTCAAATGAAGGGTCATAGGTTCAAATCCTTCCTTCTATAGGCTATATGTTTACATATATATATAACATTTTTCTTTTAAATTTTTAATGCTTTAAATGAGTTCAAAACGATAAAGTTTATATATGGTTTTTTATCGTTTCGACGAGACGGACGCAATGGCGCCGTCCGATTTTTATTTTGAATTTATTATAAGAATTTCTTATAATGACCTTTTAAACTATTATTTTATTTTGGGTTGTTACAGGGCGCACTCGAACTTGAGGGGGCACTTGTGGGCACCGAAATTAGCCTACGGGTCGAACCCGATTTTTACACAAAAAAAATAGGCCCGCACACAACGGCCCGCATGCAACTTGGGCCCGCATGCACACTCGGCCCGCACACAACGACCCACACGCGCAACTCGGCCCGCATGCAACTTGGGCCCGCATGCACACTCGGCCCACACACAACGGCCCTCATGCGAAATTGGGCCCGCACACGAATGGCCCGCATGCGAACTCGGCCCGCGTGCAAACCCAATTCGCGCATCGCGGCCCAACTCGAAGCAAACGGGTCCCACCGGACCCGCGACTCGAACACAAAGAGGGGGGCCCACCGGCCCCCCCTCTTGAAAACCGTGCCTCCCTCATCAAAGAAAGGTGGGGCCGGCCATAAAAGAAAAAGAAAATAAAATAAAAAGAAAAGAAAAGAAAAAGAAAAGAAAAAGAAAAAGAAAAAAGAAAAGAAAAGAAAAGAAGAAAAAAATCAAAACCGCCTTGATGCGGGGGGAGGTGGCGTGGACGTCTACACAACCGCGCGTAGATCCGCGACGATCCCTCGATCCAACGGACAAGATGACGTTGTGTCGCCATCCGATCCAAAAGTGCAACAAAAATAACAACTCGATCTTTAAAGATCGAGTCACATCTAGCCCATAACCACTCCAACTAAAAAGGAGGAAATCGGGTTTGTTTCCCCAAATAAAGGAACAATATCCCGATGGTTATAATGGGAGATATTGGAGGAAACAAAAAGATTTCAGCAATATCTCCCCCAACCGCCCCCCTTTGCCTATAAATAGAAGGGGTCGGGGAAGGCATCAAAGGTCCGAAAAGCTGAAGACGAAAGAGCGCTACGAAGAAGCTCCAACGCTTGAAGACCGAAGGCTTCACGAGGCACGGCAAGCATATCCTACGGGAGTCCTTGACCCTTCAAGTCCTCATCAACGTGAAGACCTTGCACTCGAAGATCAAAGCTTCGACTCCTCGCACGAAGAAGAAAGCTTGGAGAAGAAGACCCGGAGCTGTCATCACCCGATTGCTCCAACGATCTTCATCAGCTCCGAAGACGCCATAAGCAAAGGCCGGAGAAGAAGATCGAAGCCGACAATACCCGTCGTCTTCAACAAAGGCATCAACTCCTTGCACGTAGAAGAAAGCCGGGAGAAGAAAGCCTGAAGCCGGTGATACCCCTGCCGCCTTCGTCAACCAAAAGCCGACGCTACAACCGTCGTGCCAAAGTCGGTGCTACCCCCGCCGTCTTCATCAACAAAAGTCGACGCTATAACCGTCGCACGAAGATCGGTGCTACCCCCACCGAAAAGCCAAGCCGACGCTACAACCGTCGAGGAAGTCGGAAGAAGAAAGAAGCCTTGAAGAAGCAACGTCAGTCGTTCGAGAAGAAGATCGACTCAAAGCTAAAGTCAAAGCCGACGCAAGAAGCCAAAGCAAACGTACCGGTAAAGCCCGCGCTAAAGCAACGCACGTGCCAAAGCCAAGCAACTACGACGGTCACGAGCAAAGCACCGCACGTTCTAGCCGATACGACGCGAAGTCCAGAAGAACTAAAGCATCGCAAGTCTCTACCCGCCTACGTTCAAGCGCAAGCGCCAAAGCAAAGCAAACGCCAGAGCCACACCAAAGCTACGCCAAAGCCGAAAGCTAAAGCCAAAGCCGACGCAAAAAGCACGATCGACGCCGCGAACCGACGATCAAGGACGCCGAGGTCAAGCAAGGATCGAGGAAGACACGAAGACCGAGGAACAAAGCCCAAAGCCTCCCTAGCCGAGAAAGCGTGAAGCATGGACGGGACAAAATCGACGGCAGAAACTCCTTAGCCTCTCAAAAAACCCTCACCCTGTAAAGACCTCTGTCCTGGGCAACCCCTTCAGAGCTCTCGCACGAATACCACGTGGAGACGCGGATCAAAGGGACCCTCCAGAGGATCTCTCCCACAATCTCCTGATCAAAAATTTGTAATCTCGTGTGATCCGCAATAAAGACGACCCGAATCTTTTTCTGCGACCACAATAATACTTTTAACATTCTAGTAATTTAGGATGAAGAAGAGTTAAGAGGATGGCCTGGGGTCGAAGCACGCCTTGGCGCTGTCCTAGAAATCCAATTGCCCCCCAAGTGCGGGTCTCGTGGCAAGGAAGACTAGAGATACGACGAACCCCCCGGATGACCACCTTTCCTTCTCGTTGGCACGCCTCAGAGAAGGCACACGAACACCGCACTATCGCCTTCAGGAGCCCAGCAAAAAACTTAAAGAAAATTGGAATGGGGGATTTTTGGAGCAGAGTTTCAAGAGCAAAAGATGATCAAAAGTGTGTCCCTTAGCCATGGATTTTGGGCCCATTTTATAGCCCACCAAGGGGTGTAATGGCTGCCCATTATTTTGGTCTTTAAAATCCAAGCCATAATGGGTTTGAATGTGACCGTTTATAGCCGTTGCACAAAGGTTTGAATGTGTGCAACGGCTATATCGTTACAAAATGTTTTTAAAACACAATAAAGACTAAAAAATAAAAATAAAAAAAAATTAACACACTTCACCCGACCTCCCGTCTATGATCGTCTGTCGGAAGTTCGCCGGTGACCACCCACCGAAAACTCAACGACCTACCACCTCCATATGGCCGATCGGACAATCGCGCACCCCGGTCGCCTGCACAGCCAGTATGGATGCAGCCGTAGCCACTGGCTTGCGGCACCATGCTAGGCCAGCAAGGTGTGCGCCAAGGTCGCGTGCGCCGCCTGTACCATGTCGGTAGATCGCCTGCAACAATAGTGCCCTTGGGTGGCGTTGGGTTGGAACTAAGGATCTGGCCACACCGACATGCAGTGCGGACTCAGAAATTTCAAAATTATTAGAAAAAATATATAGTGGGCCGGGGAGGGGGGCAATGTGTAAAGATTTTTTAAAACTTCAAAGGGATCCTCTAACTTTGGTGGGTGGCGTGGGGGGTGGGGGGGGGCCGGGGCATGGCCACCCTCAGCCCCACCTGGTTCCGCCCCTGCCGACAGGATAGGAGGAAATCAGTCCACTCGACGAGAGAGAGAGAGAGAGAGAGAGAGAGAGAGAGAGAGAGAGAGAGAGAGAGAGGGGTCACATGTGTTGGGGGATGAGAGAGAGAGAGAGAGAGAGAGAGAGAGAGAGAGAGAGAGAGAGAGAGAGAGAGAGAGAGAGAAAGAGGAGGGGGAGGGGGGTTGGGGGGTAAGAATCAGAAACCTAGCTCTTTATCCCGATAAAGCCATTTGGAAGAGGGGAGGAGGGAGGGGTCGCTTTCGGAATAAAGGCACAGTCACGTAACATCTCATAACTGTTAGTAGGGGTGGCAATGGGTCGGGTTGGGTCGGGTCGGGTCGGGTCGGGTCGTGTTTGTTGTGTCGTGTCCATAACCCCTAGATCCGGACCCGATCCGTTTAACTAATCGCATCTAGATCCTAAACCCGTACCCGACCCGCTAATAAACGGGTAGACCCGATAAGACCCGGTAAGACCCGTTTACCACCCGGGTCTATTCAGTTGACCCGACCCGACCTGACCCAAAAGACCCGCTGGTATTATATATTATAGTATTATATTGCGGGTAGACCCGACCCGACCCGACACGACCCATTGAATACTAAACTGGTCTTCCCGGGTCTACCATGCCCAGACCCTAAACCCGGACCCGACCCGTTTATTAAACGGGTCTGTCGTGTCGACCCGTTTACGACCTGAACCCGTTTAGCCCTGACCCAGACCCGCTAACTTTGTGTCGGGTCCGAAATTGCCAGCCCTAACTGTCAGTAGTAAACAAGATCTATTACTTGGAAACTTTCAACTTTAAGACTACTACTAGCAAAGGAGTAGTAACTAGAGTGTACATCACTAAAAGAAATGTGGATACAATAAAAAAAAAAATTAAAATTTTATTGGAGGTTATTTTAAGGATCTTAGACCGAATACAAACAAGTCCTGAGAGTCCTTACATACTCCTCCCCAATAATTAGAGTCCACCGATTGTGGGGTAGCCGTCCGATTCTATCACCTCACCTCGCAGCGGGACTGGATGTCGTTCACCAGCCATTTTTAGGTTACAGGTGGATCTCCAATTGTTTGAGTTCTAGCAAGGGAATAGCACCACTGACCTTGATCTCCCTGAAAGTCTTTGGCTCTCGTTTGTTGAGACTCGAAAAAATATATATAGGAAAACAGAGGAGTCGCAACGCCCAATTTACAACACTTGTTTTAAATGGATGGCAACGGTATGGTTTTGGGCAAAGTCGAAACCGCACCCTACTACGACGGTGTATCATTATGTAAAATCGAAACCGCACCATACGGTGCGGTATGGTGCACCGTGGTTTATCACTAGAATGGCCTAAACAGTGTGATTTTATGCGATTTTGGTTAAAATCGAAACCGTACCGCGCGCGCTAGCTAGCTACTACAAGAAATTGCACCTTTAGCGACGCTTTTCTACGATGCAGATCATTTTCTTACCTTTTCACGATGCAATATCTTATTCGTTGTAAAATCGTGTCGCTAAAGGTTTGCTAGCATAGTTGAGTTCGTGCCAAGAAGGATAAAGTTTTTTTGCGATAATAAATGGCTATTTTGGGACGCAGTTAGACGTCGCTAAATTATTCACGTTTAGCGACAAAATAAATTATGTCGTGAAAAATTAAAAATTTTGGCGACGGGACTAAGTGCGCTGATAGTTGCAATTGGTGACGTAGTTGTGCGTCGTGAAATTGTTGTTTATGACATCATAGATTCTTAATTTTTTATAGCGACGTATGTGCGTCGCAGAATCGTTCCGTAAAATAAAAATTTCGGGCCTATATGGGGACCTTTTTAGCGACGATAAATGGCTATTTGGCGACACAATAAGATGTCGCTAAATTATTTACTTTTCGTGACGAAATAAATTTAGTCGCGGAAAATTAAAAGTTTTGGTGACGAGAATAAGTATGCTGCTAGTGGCAATCGGCAACATAGCTATGCGTCGCAAAATTTCTTGTTTTTGGAAATATTGTTTATGACGGCGCAGATTCTCAATTTTTATGGCGACGTTTTTCGTACGTCGCAGAATCGTTAGGAGAATGCAAGAATTTTAAACTCCGGTTCTAGGGTTTCCTTCGTCTTCACGAGAGGAGAAGGAACGGTTAACCTCCAAACGGAGAGAGAGAGAGAGAGAGAGAGAGAGAGAGAGAGAGAGAGAGAGAGAGAGAGAGAGAGAGAGAGAGAGAGAGAGAGAGAGAGAGAGAGAGAGAGAGAGAGAGAGAGAGAGAGAGAGAGAGAGAGAGAGAGAGAGAGGGAGAGAGAGAGAGAGAGAGAGAGAGAGAGGATGCACGCATTTTCCAGCGGGGAGATTTGTGGGGCCCGCGCTCGGAGACAGAAATCATTTTGCGCGGAATGTAGTACGAACCGTCATTTAATAGGGCTAATGATGTCGGGTGATGGTGATCCAGTGGGCCGTTGGCCCATGGTTGCGTGAGTTTGACAACCGTCGGTCGAGCTCCTTCTCACCTGCAGTTCGACTCCCCTACGGTCCGCCCGTTCCCTCGGTCCACTCCGCCGGAGCCCAGCGTAGTCACAGTCGCGCATCTGATAAGAGTTCGGATCTCCTCCCGTCGGTCGGCCCCGGTCGGTAGGCCCGGCGCGCATCACAGCCATTGTACGGCTATGATGACGGCGGACTGAGCAACCGGGCCCGACCGACTGGAGGAGATCTGAACTCGTCCGATAAGGACCGTAGAAGAGGAGTCTGGACTCTGTTTAGCTGAGGGCACATTCAAAAGACTGAAGATCCGGTAACCTAAAATGGACAAAGTGATGCAACAGGATCTTTAAGTAACACGTAAATAAATGAAAGTTATATTTTTGAGATGGATAGCAATCAATCATTTCTAAATTCTTCATTTTGGGATAGGTCTCAAGGATCTTTTCTTTTAAATCCAGGTCCATGTTCCATCGTTTAAATTATAAAAATTTAATTAATTACTAAAAAACTAAAATATTTAGAATAACTTACTGTATTTACTAAATTGTCACAGCCTATTAAACCGTATCCAATCCCCACGAAACGTCCAGTTTCGAAAATGATAACGGGATCATTATATGTACCTTAACAAGTAAAGAAGGTGGAAGCACCCGGCCGTGTACTTCATCCGATCGGCCACGCACCTCGTCCCGGCCGCTCACTTCACTTAGCTACGCCCGACCTACACTTCGCTGTGCCCCGCCGCACGCTTCACATGGCTGCGCCCGACCGCGCACTTCGTTGCCCCCCGACTACGCACTTCACCTCGCAGCGCCCGACTGCGCGTTTTACCTCGCTGCGCCCCGACCGCGCATTTCACTTTGCTGCGCCCTGCCGCACACTTCACATCGCTACGCTCGACCGTGCACTTCGCTGCACCCCAGCCACGCACTTCATACCTAACTGCGCCCGACCGTGCACTTCGCTGCGCCCCGACCGTGCACTTCACCTCGCTGCGCCCGGCCACATGCTTCATCTCGCTGCACCTGACCACGCACCTCCCTGCGCCCGACCGCACACTTCGCCTGCTTGCCCACACATCTTGCTGTGCCCGACTGCGCACTTCGCTGCGCCCCGGCCGCGTGCTTCACCTCGCTGCGCCCCCGATCAGTACTTCGCTGTGCCCCAGCCGTGTACTTCACCTCGCTGTTCCCGATCACACGCTTCACCTCGCTGCGCCCGACCGACCGTCGCTTCACCTCGCTGTGCCCGATTGTGTACTTCGCCCGCCCGGTTGCGCATCTCGTTGCGCCCGATCGCGCACTTTGCTATGCCCTAGCCACACGCTTTATCTTATTGTATCCTAACCGTGCACTTCACCTCGCTGCGCCCAATTGCGCACTTCGCTGCGCCTCGGCCGCGCACTTCACTTCGATGCGCCTGGCCATGCGCTCACCTCGCTGCGCCCCGGTCGCACACTTCACTTTGTTGTGCCTGACCGATCACTTCACCTCGTTGCGCTCAACTGTGCACTTCGCTGCGCTCCGGCCACGCACTTTACTTTGCTGCGCTCGATCGCACACTTCACCTCGCTGCGCCCAACCGTGCACTTCTCCCGCCCAGCCGTGCATCTCGCTGCGCCTGACCACACACCTATCGCGTGCTTCATCTCGCTGTGCTCCGGCCGCGCGCTTCACTTCGCTATGCCCCCGGTCGCGCACTTCACCTCGCTGCACCCGATCACGCACTTCACCTCGCTGCGCCCGACTATGCACTTCATCTCGCTGCACCCGATCACGCATTTCACCTCATTGCGCCTGACCGCGCACTTCACTATGCTACGCCCAGCTACACTCTTCACCTCGCTGCACTCGATCGCGTACCTCGCTGCGCCTGACTGCGCACTTCGCCCGCCCGGCCACGCACTTCACCTCGTTGTGCCTGACCACGCACCTCGCTGTTCCCGACCGCGCATCTCGCTGCGCCCGATCGCGCACTTCGCTACGCCCTGGCCGCGCGCTTCACCTCGTTGCACCCGATCATGCACTTCATTGTGTCTTGGCCGCGCACTTCACTTCGCTGCGCTCAGTCATGCGCTTCACCTCGCTGTGCCCGACCGCGCACTTCGTTGTGCCCCGGCCGGGCACTTCGCTGCACCCCGGTCGCACTTCACTTCGCTGCACCCGGTCGCACGCTTCACATCGCTGCGTCTGACCACACACTTCGCTGCGCCCGATCGCACGCTTGGCCCTGCTGCACCTCGGACGGCCGCACGTCTCGGTCGGTCGTGCATTTTGCCACAACCACACAAGCATTCACGTGCAGCTCCGATATTCACGCGAAGAGTTAGCCCGAAGATCGCGCACCAAGACTGAGCAGTAACTACTCCCGAGAATCTCGGTATGACGACGGTTACGGGAAGACAGCCCACGCCCTGAGATTCTCAATCGACCGGTAAGACAAGTACCACCAGCTGTGATCACCTAGTGCATGCAAGATGACATGTTGCCCATGCGCAAAGGAATTGCACAAACTGCGAGAGCATGTCATCAATACTGTCCCGCACGAAGGGCAACAACTGTCACCTAGCAGCAATATAAAGGGGACCTACCCTTTAGAGAGAAGCATCCGATTTCTGGAATGGGAGGTGCTACCCAATTCTTTCCGGAGTTTTCGGCATTTTGAGAGAGAGAGACTTGAGAGGTCGGCATTTTGGGAGGCCAGTCCTCTCCGGGTGTAAGTGGGTCAGGGTGAGAGATTGTAACCCGTTTGCCTTATTAGTGCATTCTCGCGCCCTCTAGTTTTTTTCTTTCAACATTGAGACGGGGTTTTTCCACGTAAATCCGGTCTACTGCGTTCATTGGTTTGTTAGATTGTGCATGCCAACCAAACCACCCCATCCCAGAAAAACCCCCCACAATCACTATATCCAACTACAGTGATTTCACTGTAGCAGCTACAATGATTTTTGTCATGGCTGCTAAAAACATCTTTGCTATAGTGAAATCACTGTAGCAATGATACTCAATTTTATGCAAATAATACTCAATTCCTTACATTGAAATAATGAAACGTTGAATATAATTTCATATAATTGAGTAATTTCATTATAGTACAACAATGATTTCATTGTAGCTGCTATATTTAGTTAAAATGATACTCAATTATCTATATAACACTAGTAAGAAACCCGGGCAATACCCGAATGTGCTTGATGCACACCATTTGGCAAAGACGACATCGCAACTGTTCGAAGAAGTATGAAATATGAAGTGAGTGTGATTCACTTGTGAGAGAGAGAGATATTAACACTAAATGCCATTGAATAAAAATTTATCATCTTTATGATAGGTTTTTAAATGAATTTAAAAGAGAACCGCGTTCACACAAGGAATAAGAATTATAGTTCTTTAAAAGACTTCCATGTGTCACAACACAGAAGAGAGGCTTTCATTTTAATATAGATATATAGATGGCACGACGGTATTGTGCTAACTAGACAAAATGAAACGCTGACTAGACAAAAATACACATGCTGACTAGACAAAGCATTCAAACTTACAAAGACTAAGGCGGTATTGTGCTGACTAGACAAAATGGAACGTTGACTAGACAAAAACACTCATGCTGACTAGACAAAAGCATTCAAACTGACAAAAACTAATAAAGAAACATAGAGAGAATCGGTAATACAAATTTTTAAAAAAATCCAGCTCATCTAAAAAAAAAAACATGTTCACACCCCAACCCCAAATCAGGAAACTGTGATTCCCTCCCTTCACGTCCCCCTCTCACGCAGGTAAGATCGCCCCCCCCCCCCCCCAAAAAAAAAAAAAAAAAAAAAATCATGTCCACGCCCGAGTACGTGCCGACAGGCACAGTTATAACTAAAATGTGTTGCCGCTGAAGACGGCCCGAAGTTGGCCGGGGGTGTGTGGTCGCTAAAGGTGGTTAGGTGTGTTGACACCGAATACGACGGTGTGGGTGGAGGTGGTGATGCCCGGTAGATGCCTTGCTGTAGAAGGCGGTATGATGCTGTGCCGCCAGGTGTGTTGCCGCCGAAGGCGGCCCACTACAGTGCCAACAAGCACGGGCATGCACTAGTATAAAAATAATACCCAATTCCCTAAAATAAAATCACTATTGTACTGAGTATCATTTTCATATATTTGACTATCAATTTAAATGATGCTCACCTATACAAAAAGGTACTCAAAATCCCTATAGTAGTTTTAAATGATACTCAAATATATATATAAAAAAATACTCAATTAAATTAAGTATTATTTGTATATATATAATTGAGTATCATTGCTACAATAATTTCTAGGGGTGCAACTTGGGTTGTATAAAATCAAGAACCAACCCAAACCAACTGAAATGGGTCGATTGATTCAGGTATTGTGATTAAATGGGTTGGTTCAGTTCTATGTTTTGTGTATCTGACTAAATATGAGTCGGTTAAGGGTTAGGGCTCGGGTAGACCCAACCCAACCCTAGAACTAAACTCAAATATGGTAGGCCACATATATATGTCATGGGATGGACTTTTGGGCTGCATCACACTAGCATCCAAGTAAACATTAGTTATTTGTTAACGTTGAACCAACTACCAAGAGAACTCAACGGGTGGCTAAAGCCTAAAGCCCAACTTGGACCTCCAGCTTGCTAGTAAATAGCCGATGATCAATATTTTTTTAAACCAACTACCAACCTGAGAACCGGCCTGAACCAACCCGATCTTAGTGTGGGTTGGGTTGGTTTAGGTTTATGCCCAGGTCGAGTTGGTTTGGGTTTCAATATGGTAGAACCGAACTAGTTCGGTTTGGTTCCGGATTGGCTCAACCCCGAACCAACCCGATCCTTGTTGCACCCCTAATGATTTTACTATAGGAAGTTTATAAGCAGCCACGACAAAAATCGTTGTAGCAGCTATAGTGGTTGTAATTGGTATTCAATATATAAATTAATACTCAATAATTAAATTGAGTATTATTTATATAAAATCGAGTACCATTGCTATAGTGATTTTATTGTTGGGAAGTTTTTTTAGCAGTCACGGCAAAATTCATTATAGTAGCTACAGTGATTTCATTGTAGCTACTACAGTGAAATCACTATAGCAATCCGTGTCACTATTTATGTCAAAAAAAAAAATGTGTTCCTAAAGCATATATCGTTAATTAATGTAGGAAGATCACGTGGTATTTTTGGTATTTAAAAAAAAAGCATTTCATCAAAAGCGATTGGCAAAGAACCTATTCCGTACAAAACTTTGGGAGATGATCACCCTTAAAAACTACTTTGATTCCGTGGATTTAGTCTTCGATAAAAATAGTAGTCAGTAGCAGTCCTGTGCCTTTTCTTTATACTATCTATATGACTTATAGTTAATTTTTCCTATATTTTACTTAAAAAGTATATATGTTTGCTTATTCTGATAAAAGTAAGCTCATTAACTACAAGTAACATATATCAAGTCCATTGGCACCACCGGCTCCGACAGGTTCGACCATCTATGCCACAAGGTTTTGCTATGTACCGGCAAGCCACATGTGCGACCGCTCACACACAATGGACACTTCACCCGACCTCCCGTCTATGATCGTCCGCCGGAAGTTCGCCGGTGACCACCCACCGAAAACTCAACGACCTACCACCTCCATATGGCCGATCGGACAATCGCGCACCCCGGTCGCCTGCACAGCCAGTATGGATGCAGCCGTAGCCACTGGCTTGCGGCACCATGGTAGGCCAGCAAGGTGTGCGCCAAGGTCGCGTGCGCCGCCTGTACCATGTCGGTAGATCGCCTGCAACAATAGTGCCCTTGGGTGGCGTTGGGTTGGAACTAAGGATCTGGCCACACCGACATGCAGTGCGGACTCAGAAATTTCAAAATTATTAGAAAAAATATATAGTGGGCCGGGGAGGGGGGCAATGTGTAAAGATTTTTTAAAACTTCAAAGGGATCCTCTAACTTTGGTGGGTGGCGTGGGGGGTGGGGGGGGCATGGCCACCCTCAGCCCCACCTGGTTCCGCCCCTGCCGACAGGATAGGAGGAAATCAGTCCACTCGACGAGAGAGAGAGAGAGAGAGAGAGAGAGAGAGAGAGAGAGAGAGAGAGGGGTCACATGTGTTGGGGGATGAGAGAGAGAGAGAGAGAGAGAGAGAGAGAGAGAGAGAGAGAGAGAAAGAGGAGGGGGAGGGGGGTTGGGGGGTAAGAATCAGAAACCTAGCTCTTTATCCCGATAAAGCCATTTGGAAGAGGGGAGGAGGGAGGGGTCGCTTTCGGAATAAAGGCACAGTCACGTAACATCTCATAACTGTTAGTAGGGGTGGCAATGGGTCGGGTTGGGTCGGGTCGGGTCGTGTTTGTTGTGTCGTGTCCAAAACCTCTAGATCCGGACCCGATCCGTTTAACTAATCGCATCTAGATCCTAAACCCGTACCCGACCTGCTAATAAACGGGTAGACCCGATAAGACCCGGTAAGACCCGTTTACCACCCGGGTCTATTCAGTTGACCCGACCCGACCTGACCCAAAAGACCCGCTGGTATTATATATTATAGTATTATATTGCGGGTAGACCTGACCCGACCCGACACGACCCGTTGAATACTAAACTGGTCTTTCCGGGTCTACCGTGCCCAGACCCTAAACCCGGACCCGACCCGTTTATTAAACGGGTCTGTCGTGTCGACCCGAACCCGTTTAGCCCTGACCCAGACCCGCTAACTTTGTGTCGGGTCCGAAATTGCCAGCCCTAACTGTTAGTAGTAAACAAGATCTATTACTTGGAAACTTTCAACTTAAGACTACTACTAGCAAAGGAGTAGTAACTAGAGTGTACATCATTAAAAGATATGTGGATACAATAAAAAAAAAAATTAAAATTTTATTGGAGGTTATTTTACTGGATCTTACTTTGACCGAATACAAACAAGTCCTGAGAGTTCTTACGTACTCCTCCCCAATAATTAGAGTCCACTGATTGTGGGGTAGCCGTCCGATTTGATCACCTCACCTCGCAGCCGGGACTGGGTGTCGTTCACCAGCCATTTTTAGGTTACAAGTGGATCTCCAATCGTTTGAGTTCTAGACAAGGGAATAGCACCACTGACCTGGCTCTCCCTGAAAACAGAGGAGTCGCACCGCCCAATTTACAACACTTGTTTTAAACCAAGGTATCCTTTAGACAATGGATGGCAACGGTACGGTTTTGGGCAAAGCCGAAACCGCACCGCACTACGACGGTGTATCATTGTGTAAAATCGAAACCGCACCATGCGGTACGGTGTGGTGCACCGTGGTTTATCACTTGAATGACCTAAACAGTACGATTTTATACGGTTTTGGTTAAAATCGAAACCGCACCGCTACACCAAAACCGAAAACCAAAACCTCACCACAATGGTTTAATATTTTGGCAAAACAAAGCCACACTATGCGGTGGGGTTTACCACGGTTTTCGGTTTTAAACCGCACCGTTGCCATCCCTACTTTAAACACAACCACTCTACACCATCCATTTTTTCTGAAGTAGCAGGCCTGACGCGTGCCAGATGTTGGTGGTGATACGGCCACCTCGATGTTGGGTCACACCAAATTATGTAAATCCTTCAATCTCACTAGATGTGTGCCCTCAATAGAGCTATGTTGGATGGAGCTTGATGGTTTGGTTATAAAATTGGGATGCAGTCTATCAATGTGTCGAACATCCCCTCCTCCGCTAAAGCAAACAATTTTTAGCATTCATATGATTTTGAGAGTATTTTTGGTACAATTTTTTTTGTTGGTTTTATGTAAACCCAAACTACATGGGGTATATATAGGTGGTTAGTTGCAACACCATATAAGCATTATACCATCTTTTATTTTTGTCTCAGAGCATATTGGATCAGCCATAAAGGGAGGAGAAAGGCGCAATGACGAACCTCGTTAGTTCTAAGTGTCTTTTCTGATTATGTGATTGTATCTTGTTCTTTCAATTTTTATTAACGAGTACTTGGCTTGAAGTTGAACATACCGCCATGGCAAGCAATGTCACGCTCAACCCATTTGTGACAAAATAAAAGCCGCCACAAATGAAATTGATCACAATCGTCCGTGAGAGCTCCGATAAGTCACAATTTTATTTTGACGTGGCTACTGCAATGACAAGGACACCGCTAGGGATGGCAACATATCGGGTTAGGGATTGGTTGGCCTATGCTAAATTTGCCACGTTAATTAAGGAATATCTTGGCCCAGACCCATCCCATTTGTGTTGGCTAAAACCCAAACAAATCATGTCCCAATTATATTTAGATGGGATGAATCGATACGAGTTGGATTAGGTTTGAATTAAAAGAGAAACACTAAACATAATTAAATTTATTTTAACTAAAAAATAGATAAATTCTACGCTTTCTTAGTAGTTCTATTCATGAAAAGAAACTTCTGGGTTATGAAAAGTGCAACGGATAGGCTAAATCTAACCCTGTCCCCAACTTGATCGGATTTTTTCAAGCAATTCAAAACCCGCCCAAACCCATTTAATTCCATCCCAATAGGATCGGGCTGGGTCGGGTTACCCGCTAAACCCGTTTAATTGTTGTACCTATACAATGACGGTCGGAGATACGGAGGGACCAACGGTGGGGCTGAGTGCAATTCACGCTGGGGATGCTTCACTGGAGGGCTGCGTGCAATTCATCGATTGGAGTGCTATTCGTCGATTGTCGGTGCCGTCTTACACCACCATCTCAACCTAAGGGGGAGAAAGAGAAAGAGAGAGAGGGAGAGAGCCAAAAAACAGTGATGTATCACAACTATCACTGACGGCTGTGATTTTAAGTTGGTATAGCACATGTAGCATGGATGCATCATCGCATGCCATGTAAGGATGTCAAAAAGGGATGTAAAACCCAACTTGGATAGCATTTTCAATAGTCCAGTGTGAGGGGCAAGCTGCCATGTTTCTGTACTTGTACTCGTACACCATGTTTACTTTATTGTACATCACTTTCACATGGCTCATTCTATTTCACTTTCAGCCTTATTTAGTTAGTTAGACTGCCTTTACAACACACTTTGTTAGTATATCACATGTTAGTGCTTGGAGCACAAGATAGACAAAGAGTTCAAATCTAGCATGACTATAATATTGCCATAGGAGCACAGATAAACACGTCACAAAAACAAGAGATTGGCCACAGACGGAAGGGAGAGCCTCGAGACTCGGTACCACGACCTGCTAGTCACTAGGGGACAACCGGACAAGTGCTTTGCCTCTGGGATGTGACCTCAATTGAAAACTTCATAACATAAAAACGTATAGGAAAATACTATTTAACCTGAATGGTCAACTAGAATGATATGTCTGGATCGCATTCGTCTGATTCACCTGGCCTTAATCGGTGAATCACACTCTGCCCCACCAGTAGACAAAGTGACGCTTGTAAGAAATCTACATGGATTTCTATAGATCCGAAATAAATAATGAGAACATCGGATCAACAATAAGTGGAAGGGAAAGAAATCATATACCTCCGACTATGGATTTCGGGGTCGTGGATCTAAGGAGGTTTTCATTTGTTCTTGCATGCAAAGCCACACACAACTCCTAACATTGCATCGATCTGGGATGAAGGAGAGGAGGGCAATCAACAAGGAAGAAAATGAGGCGTTTCCGATTTAGAACTTGGCTAAAGGACATCCTTACGGATGAAAGGGACATCTATTTATAACTAAACTGTCACACCACTCCAAAACCCTAATGCCTGAAGTCTAATCCATCCATCAATATGATTAGACAAAGGGCCATGATTCATCACTTAACCATGAAATGTATGGGTATTGTCCAATCATTAAAGGTCAACTGAACTGGATCTTTATTGAGCCATCCTCATGTCGCGTGTGGCCAATGCCCAACTAAACCCAACATTCTTCTACTTGGCATAATATCTTTAATGTGCAATAAGCAATTGAAACTTTGTATGCGCATATGTTTTTTAAAAGCAAAACAATATCCTTGTATCCTTTAAGCTTAAAAATAAGCTTTCAATTACATGAATCATGACGGTCATGTCAAACAAACAGACATTGCCTTCTATGTATGACAATGTAGTCAATCATCCTTGACCTAATTACGTAATTTATGTGACGGACAACTTTTATGAGTGTATACATGCTCCATTATGTGTTAGAACTTTGTCTCAAAACTTTTAAGTATATAAATTTGAGAGAAGATAAACTTTATTCACAGCTGAAAATAAGAATTTTTCAAATGCATAGTACTTAATAATACAATGAGCTAGTAAGACCCATACGATCCACGTGACCCTTATATTGAATAGATGGCAACCCCTTGGTCATTGGATCGACAATCATAAGCTCTGTACCAATATAATCAATCAAAACATTACCCTCTTTTGGTAGTCTCAAATAACAAGGTAATTTATGTCGATGTCCTTGCTTCGACTCCACCCTTGTTGTTCTTCGAGAAGAACACAACAGCGATATTATCACAATAGATCCTCAGAAGTCTGAATATATAATTTATGATCCTAACTCTTGTGATAAAGTTTTTTGTCAAGATGCCTACGAGTATGCCTTATAGAGAGCAACAAACTTTGTCCCCATAATCAATGATGACGTAAAAGTTTGTTTTAATTCTTCTCTAAGAGGCAACACTCGTTAAAAAGGAAAAGATAACTTGATGTCGACTTTCTAGAGTCAATGCAACTAGCAAAGTTGGAATCATAGTATCCGACTAACTCCAGATCATTAGAGTGTCTATAGGTAAGCATATAGTCCTTAGCCCCCCTACAGACACCTCATGACCTTCTTATCACCCTTCTAATGATCCAAATCTAGGTCACTTTGATATCTTCTTAACATTCTCACTATAAAACTGATAACAGGTCTTGTATAGACCTCTAGATATATCAGACTGCCAACCACCGATGCATAGAGAATGTCGATCAATTTCAAGAGAGTTTCTCAGACATTGGGTCAAACTGGATTTATCACCCTTAACTATAGAAGCAACGCATGGCGAGTAGATATTGAATATTTCTAAAACTTTATTAGCATAGGTCGTTTGAGACAGTCCTAGGGTCAAGCTTCCTCTCATGTGGGTTGTACACACTTAACTCAATTGGACAACTCCATATGTGCATGTGATCTAAACTAGGTTGTCATCCATACCATAACTTGAAAGATATTTTAGGAATGACTTTAGATGGAACCATTTATTGCAAAAACATAACGATTTTTAAGACCTCACTCCATCTGTTAAGAGGAAGGTAGGAGTTAACTCCTCACAGTGTCCATCAAAGTATGATCCCTTTTTTTTGTCACACTATTTTGTTGCGGTGTGCTTAACACTGTGCATTGGGCCACAATACAATGTTCTTCTGAAAACTTCAAAAGTGGACTAGGTCTCTGTATATTCTATATGTACCTACTGTAGTACTCACCATCTCTATGTAACATTAATTTTGATACTTTTATTGGATTGTTTCTCTACCTCTGTCTTATAGGTTTTGAAAGTACCAAGTGTCTCCGTCTTATTATCTAAAAGGTAGAGATACATGTATCGTGTATGGTCATCGATAAAAGTAACAATGTACCGTTTTTAGATTGGATGTACTAAAAGATTCACAACGATCGGTGTGTATGATACTCAATTTATCAACATTCCTCATGGTACCCTTAGTGTACTTGTTAGTCTGCTTTTTCTATATGCAGACTATATAAGTTTCAAAATTAGTGAAGTCAATAGTTATTAGGATTCAATCATTCACTAATCTCTTTAGGTGCTTAATGTAGATATGAGCTAATCTTCTGCGCCATAATATAGAGGAACCTTTAAACAAAGTCATCAATGAGCATTTAGATGAAGAATCTAAAGAGAGAATACAAATCTTCTATCAAAAAACCAAAATCAATGGTAATTAAGTCTTTAATTATCAGAAAAGATGAGTTGTAAACTAAAATGAAAGTCATAAGGTACTAGTCTTGATAAAAAAAAAAAATTTCTTAGAAAAGCTAGAAATATAGAAAGTCATCTCTAGATTCAAGGTGTATCATGTATGGAAAATAAGAATGTATGTCTCAAGAACTTCAACTCTTGAGCTCAGATTATTGCTTGAATAGATGCATTTTCTCCCATCAATTGGTTTCCTTTAATTGAGAAATTCCTTCATGACAATGGAAATATAGATTGTTATACCGAAATCAATTCATCACGAGCTATTATGAGAATTAATTAGATTAGATTTATAACACACCAAGGCTATGTGATTACATTCTCTCTTGACAGGCCATCTTTATTTATGGGTGCATATTTGCCCAACTTCTTCTTTGGATCCGCTTTATGAGAAACTTGGTAAGCACTCTTTAGTTTCTCTTGCTTCAGTCTTCACTCAGCAGTTTATATTATGTATATTGTAAGAGATATTAGATTCCTTGTACTCTATCGGCAGAGAGTTCAGAAAGGACTTGTCAATAATGATCTTAAAGCTCTATAGCTCAGCAACAATATCACGTATCTGCATGATACGCTCTTGCACACTCTTATCTTCAGTAAGTTGCATTGATGATAGTTTGGCCATCAGGGTGTTGTCCAAGACTTTATTGGAGCTTTTGAACTGCTCCACTATAGCCTTCATAAAGTCCTTGGCTAGTCTGCATTCAGAAACCCTGATTCTCTTATCGATATGGGTCTGGTTGAGTAACATACTCAAGTGGTTCGATCGCTACCACCGCTCATATGATGCAACCTCAGTGACATACTTTTCTCAGTTGAAACCGAATGTTCATCTATATTGAATGCAAGGTCCAGATCCATACAACCCATGACCATGCATATCTTGTCCTTTAGATCCAAGTAATTATCACCAGACAAAAATGGAAGGTGTTAGGTGTGGTCAATAATAAAGGACAAAGTTGAAAAAAATGAACATGCTTATATCACTATGAGGAAATAAATTTTATCCGACAATGAAACTACGTTAAAGTCATCCAGTGAAACACGAACCTCCATTTGGACAATGGTCATAATCTACAAGAATTCCATCGAGTTCTTTAGAAACAATCCCATACCTGAGATATGGCGAGAGAGTTACGTAGTAAAATAGACAAACAATCCCATACGTGTTAGCTAAGGACTGTCCATGTTTCATTACGCAATACTCCACGCTATCCTAATTACACCTAATTACATGATGTTGACAATTACCTTCTTTTGGGGTCGGGCAATTGCTATTATCGTATATTTATAATATTGTCATCACAACTACAATCTTTAGGTGATCCAGTGCATCCCATAATGCATCATTTATGAATCACTTAGCGAAGTTGGCCCATGATGCTTTGGCCACTCCTGAGCCACTTTCAACAGTTACATTTATGTTGTAATGATCGGATCCAAGCATTTAATAACAACTAGAAGCCAAAATAAAATAAATATGCTAATAAATTAATTTGGGCTTTTAGGGTTTGGTCCGGGTATCCTACAATTACAGAAAACCATAGTTCACAATCCCTTTATTACAGACTATGAGTTACAACTTGGACGCATGGTATAAACAGGCCTCTAAAAATAACAAAATTAACTGGTAGCGGATTCCATGGCACTCCTTTGTAACCTAAGAAGACATGTCTATATGGGGTGTAAAAAAAGCCCATCGGCTCGAACCCGCCCTGAGCTTGGCCCGAAAGTCAACGGCCCGAACCCAGCCCGGCCCGACCCGACCCGAAGATACCATGGGCCGGGCTCGGGCCGCCACCTTGAGCCCGTAGCTCGACCCGAAGCCCGGCCCGAAAGGAAAACCAAAAGCCCAATACAAATACTATGTACTTATTATATTACTATGTACTCACACGGCACGCGACAAGAAACACCACACCGTGGAGGGTCAATGATTTGACGTTGTGCCGACCACCATCGGTGACGATTTAACCCGAAAAAAAAATCCATGGAAAAGTGAGGATCCAAAAAATAAAGCACGACTTTGATACCAGTGTTAGAAATCTACATATGATTTCTATAGATCCGAAACAAATAACGTGAAGATCGGATCAACAATAAGAGGAAGCGAAAGAAGATCATACCCTGGTTATGAATGTCTGGATCGTGGATCTAAAAAGGCTTCATTGATCCTGGATGAGAAGCCCCACACAACCCCTTGCGACGGACCGATACGAGATGAAGGAGAAGAGACCGATCAATAAAGATGAAACGAAGATATTTTCAGATTTAGAACTTGATTGAAGGATAACCTTACAGATGGTAGAGACATCTATTTATAACTAAACCAGGATAATACCTCAAAACCCTAATGTTTGAAGTCTAATCCATCCACCCATATGATTAGACAAAGGTGGGTGCAAAAATTGTACCGGACCGAATCAGAGCGGCATGGTCCTCGCAACGGCCCAAGTGGGTAAGCCCGCCCGGGTTCATGGGCCCACTCTACGAGGCTCGCAGATCAAGCCCTCCCCCTTATTGGGCCCGAACAACGGCCCAATAAGGGCCCAGCAAGGAGGCCCATAACCAGTGCCACGTCATCAGCGCCACGCCATCACTGCCATATCGGGCACATGCCTACACTATAAAAGGACCCCCAAGGCATCCAGGAAGGGGGTTGGTCATTCAATCAGAGGAAGAGAGGATTCAAAGCCAGAGCTTACTTCTCTCCATCCAGTTTCTTTTCTTGTTGCTCCTTGCAACCCCCACTGTAAAAATCTTCTCTCGGCCTGTCGAGAGAACGCTTCACACCTTTATATTTACTATAGTGGAAACCAGGTGGCACCTCTCGCCCGGAGACGTAGGTCGTAAGACCGAACTTCGACAACAACTCCGTGTGTCATCTCTCTCCTTCTCAACTTTCTAATCTCTAACTCTACAAACAATCCAATTCAATCAAGGCTGTGGGGTGGGATTCTCGATCAAGGCGGCTCAGAAATTTTCCCCCATAATCTTTGGCGCCGTCTGTGGGATATCGATAGAGGTCTTACCCACACCTCTACCGACTCCTATTCAACTTGTGGTGACGAGCCACAAGTCCTCCTCCAAATCAACCTCAACGCCTTCATCACGCCGATATCAACATGCTCGATGGTGAAGGCCAGCACCAACCCACCAAAGGCGGGTACTGAACGAACAAACGATATGTTGATCGAAGAAGAACAAGAAGTTTCGGTTGCAACCAACCGAAGAAATGTTCGGGAACGACTGGGGCCGCAAGGCAGCCTTCCAGAGGGGCACAGCGATCGGCGAGACCCATCATCCCCGAGGTGTTGGTCCGGCAAAGAACCTGCTATTCAAGGGAACGAGACTCAGGCTACATACGAGATCTCGGCTGCTGACTTCCAGCTGCTAAATCTCATCAAGAAGAATGCGGCCCTCGAACAAGAGAGAGACTCCTTGAAGAAAGCAGCTGAGAGGGCGGGGGTTATGATCCTCAACTCTCCCGCTGCAACTGAAGGCCCACTGAAGACTCACCCAGCTACGAGTCATCACCTCGAAGAACCAAGGAGGGCTCATGACGAAAAGCGTCAGGCATCCACGCAAGCACCTAAACAAACGGTGTGGGATTATCTCAACATCAATGGCGCTCCAAGCCACCGCCGAGAGAAGTCGCCTGAATCAACGGGGTCCACTGGACGCCCCGTTCACTCACATGCAAGAATGTCAGATGCACGTGAGCTACTCAACCGACGAAGGCAAACCACCGATGTGGGACGCCGCCATCAAGATCGCAGGCTACTAATCGCCTCAGCGGGGCCTCTTCATCCCAAGGTGCTCGCAACCCCTTTCCCTGTGGGTTGGCGAACACCAAGTCTGCCCAAGTTTGACTGCATCAAGGGAGACCCAGCCCTCCATATCCTAGCCTACAAGCAGGCCCTGACGCCATACGAGTATGAGAACCATGTTCTTTGCCGTATGTTTGCGGGAAGCCTCGAAGGGCCTTCCCTCGATTGGTACCACACATTGCCCACTGGAGCGGTGGCTACTTTCGAAGAACTGGCGGAACTCTTCATGGATCACTATCGGCTTAACCTGAAGCCAGAAAAGAAGCTAGATACTCTTTACCGGCTAAAGATGGGCTCCGATGAATCCTTGAGGAGCTTCACAACCAGGTTTCGCAATGAGCATTCTGAGCTCACTAGCCGTTACCAAAATGAGGAGGCCATTATGTTGGCATTCCAGAATGCCATCCGACCGGAACTCCACGTCTATACTGATTTTATCCGACATCCTCCGAGCTCCTTGGAGGCGATGTTCAAACGCGTGCAGCGGGAGATAGATGTGGAGGACAACCAGCGAGCCAGAAAGTTGCGCGAGCCACGCGAACCTCGCGACTCACGGCACAGGAAGGCTGACGAAGCCCCGAGGGATGCACGCTACAAGAAGCATGCCAATGCGGCATCCGAAGAGAAGAAACCAGCCAAGAGGCAAAATAAGGAACCAAAAATCCCTCCAGCAGGGAAGAGGAGAGCTACAAGGGAGCAGAGGGTGTTCACCGAGTTGAACACCTCAATCGAAGATATATTCGCCTACCTTCAGAACGAGCCATTCTGCAAGTGGCCGCAACTCCTTCCTCCAAACTCGGAGCAGACCAAGGATACGACCGTCTACTGCGAATTCCATCGCAGCCACGGGCACCCGACTTCAACCTGCTGGCGACTGAAGCACCACATCGAAGACTTGGTCCAGGAGGGGCGACTTGATGGCTACATCGCCAATAAAGAACCAAGGCAAGAGAAAGAAAGGCAGCAGCAGAAGCGGAAGGGAGTCAGCATGATCCATGGATGCAGAAGCCACCGAGCGAATGTGGTTCACGGACACTTACATCCGCGAGCACCTTCTGGCAAAGAAGTGGAACGCCTCGAAAGGCGAATTCACAACGTCCGCCAGGCAGCCAACGTGCAAGAAACTTGGGTCGAGCAGCCTTGGCCCGGGCTGCCCTGGCCGACAATTATCTTCACGCCTCGTGATCTGGAAGGAGTACTTCTACCACACCAGGACCCGCTCGTCCTGTAGCTCAAAGTCGACGGAGTACCGGTCAGTCGGATTCTGATCGACACCGGTTGCTCCGTGGATATCATGTTCAGCAACTATTTCTCAAGCCTTGGCCACGGAGCTGAGAGCCTCGAGCATCTGCCTCTGATCATCACCGGCTTCGATGGGGGTGAAGGCAAAGTCCTTGGCGAGGCAAAACTTACTGTTGAATTGACAGAGAAGACCCGAGTCTCCACTCGGTTTGCCGTATGTGACGGTACATCGAGCTACAACATCATCCTGGGAAGGCCCTTCCTGCATCGTCTTGGGGGAGTATCCTCTTCCTACCACCAGTTCCTCAAGTTTCCCACCAATGAAGGCATCAGGTGCATCAGAGGGAATCAGGCGGCCAGCAAGTCCTGTGAAGCTGTCGCCGCCAAACAAAAAGCACGATCCATCCTCCCATCCAAGAGGTCGGCCAACGAGGCCGGCACCTCGAAGCAATAGCAATTACCGAAAGACCCAACTCTTCCAGTTCCACCGCTGGGAGAGTGGGATGGCTCACCCTCGATCGAGCCCATCGTCAAGGTGAAGATCGGGGAAGGTGGGCAGCCGCGCGAAACATACATCGGGGCTGACTTGTCCAAGGAAGAGGCGAAGCAGATGACAACCTTTCTCCGAGCCAACATTGACATATTTGCTTGGAGCTTTAAAGATATGCCGGGCATCGACCCCGAGGTCGCTTGCCACCGGCTAAATGTCAAAGACGGAGTCGTTGCCATCCAACAAAAGCCAAGAACCATGAGGCCAGAACGAGCTGCTGCAGTCCGGGAAGAAGTGGCCAAGCTCCTCTAGGCCAACTTCATTCGAGAAGTCAAGTACCCGACTTGGATCTCCAATGTCGTTGCGGTACCAAAGAAGAATGGGAAGATCAGGGTCTGCATTGACTTCACTAATTTCAATAAGGCCTGCCCGAAAGATCCCTTCCCGTTACCACGGATCAATCGACTTGTCGATTCTACAGCAGGGCATGAGCTACTGTCCTTTGTAGATGGAGACTCCGGATACAATCAGATTCCACTACACAAGGACGATCAGGAGAAAACATGCTTCGTGATGGATCGTGAGCTCTATTGCTACAATGTGATGCCTTTCGGCCTCAAGAATGCTGGCTCAACATATCAACGACTCGTCACAAAGATGTTCGAGAAGCAAATTGGCCGGAACGTGGAAGTCTACATAGACGACCTGCTCACCAAAAGCCGAAGAAGAGAAGATCGCCTCAAGGACCTGGAGGAAACGTTCAACATCCTGCGATACTATCGGATGAAGCTCAACCCAGCAAAGTGCGCCTTCGGTGTAAAATCCGGAAAGTTCCTTGGATTCCTCATCACGCAAAGAGGGATCGAGGCCAATCCGGACCAGATTAGAGCCATCCAGGAGATGCCGTCTCCATCAAATGAATAGGAGGTCATACGACTCACCGGTCGTCTAGCAGCGCTGAATCGCTTCATATCCAAGCACTCTGACAGATTCTTCGAGAGGCTTCGAAAGGGTAGTAACTCTAAATGGGATAGCTCCTGCGAAGAAGCCTTCCAAAACATCAAGGCTTACCTTGTCCAGCCGCCGATACTGGTAGCTCCCATGCTAGGGGAACCCCTATGGGTCTACCTATCGGTCTCTGAGCAAGCCACCGGAGCGGTGCTTGTAAGCCGAAGAGACGGGCTTGAACGCCCAATCTACTACACTAGCCATGCTCTGCTTCCAGCAGAGACAAGATACTCAAGGGTCGAGAAGGTAGTTTAAGCTCTGCTCATGGCAACGCGAAGACTAAGGCCATACTTTGTCGCCCATCAAGTCACAGTCACCACAGAACATCCCCTCAAGGACATCCTCGATCGGTCCGATCGCGCCGGGAGGATGGCCAAGTGGGTAACAGAAATGAGCTCATTGGGAGTGCTCTTCGAGCCAAGAGTCTCGATCAAGGGGCAGGCGCTAGCAGACTTCCTCACCGACTTCCCAGTTGAGGACCCAGTCGGCCTATATCAAGATCCCGACCTCGAATTGGAGGATAACGGGAAAGGCAAACCCGCAGAGCTTCACGTGCTTCTTAGCCACCCGTTGGCCGGCTGGAACCTTTACACCGACGGGGCCTCAAGCTCAGCAGGCTGTGGAATCGGAATATTACTCATCTCCCCAGACCTGCACAAGATTCAGCGATCCATCATGCTCGGTTTTGCAACCACAAACAATGAGGCCGAGTACGAAGCAATCCTTGCCGGCATGGAGATAGCCTTGAGCTTATCAATCAAGCAGATAACCATTCATAGCGACTCTCAGCTCATCGTCAGGCATGTGGGTGCAAATTTTGGCATAAATCTACAGCGGGACCCACCGGCCCTACCTGGTGGGCCCACGAGGACTATAGCGGGACCCACCGGCCCTGCCTGGTGGACCCACGAGGACTACAACGGGACCCACCAGCCCTGCCTGGTGGACCCCCGAAGACAACCGCAGGGCCCACAACTTTACCTGGAGAATCCCCAGATACTACAGCGGAAACCGCCATTCGCCACCCGGAGTGCCTATAAATAGCAGAGCCTTCGAATGTAAAAGGGATCCAGATCCACAAATCTGATTTCCACTCTGAGATCTGACTTTCAGAACCAGAGCTCTGGGATTTCACACTTCCGATCTACCATCTCCCTTTGATCTTCTTTCAGAAAGATCAGTGTTTACAGTGATACTCGGCCTGTCGAGATCACTTCAACATAAGTGTTAGTGAATTCGGGTTGCACCCTATAGCACGGAGACGTAGGCTTCGGCTGAACTCCGAGATCACTTCTCGTGTCAAACTCTCTCTGATTGCATCTCTCTGTTTACAAATCAAAAGCTTCAACTTCGATCAACAGATCGACCAACGATCTTCGACGTCAACACGAACATTCAATTGACTGGTGCTGCGAGAGTCTTCGGGTCGGCACGAAGATTTTCCCCCACAGTTTGGCGCCGTCTGTGGGATCCGAGCGAGAAGCCGTGTCCTCTCTACTTCGACTACCAGATCAATAGCCAAACTTCCTCGCCCCCTCGGTTGATCAGACAACTGATCGGACATTGGCAATCTCGTTGTACCTTTCGCACTCTGAATGGCGAGAACCAAACATCAGGGTCAACCAGAAGGAAGTAACACTCAACATCAACCTCGTCCTGAGACTCGTTCAATGAGTCAAAGGCTCAACTTCGGGCAGCCCCTTGCTGTCCCCGAGATGGGGGTTCACTCAGGAAGCGGAAGATCAGTCGATCGACCGATCGCCCCTCATCCTCATCAATCAATTGGACAGACTGTCCCTGCTCCTGCTGAAGATCCTCCATCGACTTACCAGATCTCTGCAATCGATTTCCAACTACTCCAATTGGCGAAGCAAAACGCCACCCTCACTGCTGAGAGGGATGCTCTGAAGAAGGCAGCTTCCGAAGCTGGAATTGCTATTCCGATCCCCTCCGCAAGTGAGAGGGTTGATCCTCCTCGACATTCAATTTACTCCGAACAACGGAGGTCAATGGGCACTGATGCTCTCGAGAGGATTCGACGCGACCCAACTCCCTCTGCTGCTCCTTGGAAGCAGAGTGTCTGGGATCGTCTTGAAGACGAGTCCTCCCAATCTTCATCTGGTCGTAACTGCGACAAAAGAGCACCATCGAAGCTCAACCTGCCAAGGAAGCACCAAATGAAAGGCGCTCCTTCAAAGAGTAGAGTCTCCCCTTCCATTCCACTCCAACGTGGACTTGGATCGGACCTTCGACATCGACTTCGACCGGCAAACACTTCGATGCCAGAACAAGACCTTGCGATCTTACCTCTTGACCCACCTCTAGGTCGAGGACACGGTCGTAGGGATGGCTACTCTTCTGCCGGGCCACTTCATCGAAGCCTCTTCGAATCAGCATTTCCAAGAGGATGGAGAACTCCTACCCTCCCCAAATTCAACTGCGTCCGAGGAGATCCAAGCCTCCATATACTTGCCTTCAAGCAAGCTCTAACGCCATACGAAGAGGAAAACAACGTGCTCTGCCGCACCTTCGCGGGAAGTCTCGACGAGCCTTCACTCGACTGGTATCACAATCTCCGAGCTGGGTCCATTACCCAGTTCGGTGTTTTGGCTAACCTCTTTGTGCAGCATTACCAGCTCAACCTGAAACCCGAGAAGAAGCTCGACTCTCTATATCGACTAAGGATGGGTGCAGATGAGACTCTCCGCAGCTTCACGAGGAGGTTTCGCAACGAGCATGCTGCTCTCTCTGGAAGGCATCTGGATGATGAAGCCATCATGTTGGCTTTCCAGAACGCTCTCCGCTTCGATCTACACATCTACAACGACTTCATCCGCAATCCCCCTCCTTCTCTGGGAGCTATGTTCGATCGAATTCAGAGGGAGATTGAGGTGGAAGACGATCAAGTCGCTCGAAAAGGGCGAGAAACTAAGAGAAGGCCTGCTGAAAAAGAAGCACCTAAATATACTGCAAAGGCTCACAACACTGAAGCAGCAGCCCCTCCGGCCAACAAAAGATCAAAGAATGATGGGCGTCGGTCTCCAACGAAGACCACTTTCACCGAGTGGAACATGCCAGTCGAGCAGATACTCGACCGTATTCAACACGACGAGTATCTTCGGAGGCCCAATCCTCTTCAACCAAATTCCAAATTCACAGCAGACAAAACAGTCTACTGTGAATTCCATCGAAGTCACGGCCATTCCACCGATCGGTGTTTTCGGCTGAAATTCCATCTTGAAGACTTACTACGAGAAGGCCACCTTCAAGAATTCGTCAACAACGGGCACGATCAACGTCGAACCTCTGCCAAGGGGAAAGAAGTATGTTGGATACATCAAATCTCTTCCAACCGGCAACCAATTTCTGTGAATGCCAATGTCTTTGGCATTCATGGAACCTTGCACAATCAAGCTTTGACCGGAAAGGAAGTCGATCGGCAGGTTCGACGCATCTTCCATGTTCGATCTACTGCAAACAAAGAAGATACCTGGATCGAGAAGCCCATCGAAGGTCTGGCTTGGCCATCCATAGTCTTCAATGACACCGATCTTCAAGGAGTTCACACTCCCCATCGAGACCCCCTGGTCTTGAAACTCATCATCGACGGAAGCACCGTCAATCGAATCCTCATAGACACTGGAAGCTCCATTGACATTATGTTCTCCGACTGTTTTAAACGTCTGGGACATAAGTATCAAAGCCTCGACGTCGTCCCGACTGTGATCACCGGCTTCAACGGTGAACAAAGCATCACAGTGGGCGAATCCAGATTTACCATCGACCTCAGCCGAGAGACTCGAGTCTCGGTGAGGTTTGCAATCGTCGAAGGAATGTCTAGCTATAACGCCATTCTTGGGCGACCATTCCTCCATCAGATCAATGCCATCTCCTCCTCTTACCATCAACTACTCAAATTTGCAACTGGAGAAGGCATCGTCTGCATTCGAGGCGATCAGCAAGCTGGAAGGTCTTGTGAAGCTGCTACGGCAAAGACAGATCGAAAGATTAACATTGCTCCTCCAAAGCGGCCACGAGATGAAGCTGGTCCCTCTTCTAAATAGCAATCAAAGGAGATTCCGCTGACCAAACCTCCGCCAATCGAATGGGAAGCATCACCTTCAATTGAAGAAATCATCCCGATCAACATAAGCAGCGGAGATCTCCCTCGACAAACATTTATTGGTACCGGTCTTAGCGACGTAGAAGCGCAAGACATGGTATCCTTCCTCCAGTCCAATATCGACGTCTTCGCATGGCGCTTCGAAGACATGCCTGGGATCGATCCAGATGACGCTTGTCACCGACTTGCGATCAAAGAAGAGGTGAAGCCCGTCAAGCAAAAGCCTCGCACCATTCGACCAGAGCTGCAAGTTGCTGTTCAAGAAGAAATTACCAAGCTACTCGCAGCCGGATTCATCCGAGAAGTAGAGTATCCAACTTGGATCTCTAACATAGTGGCTGTTCCAAAGAAGAATGGGAAAGTCAGAGTCTGCATCGACTTTACCAATCTCAACAAGGCTTGCCCCAAAGATCCTTTTCCCATGCCAAGGATAGATAGACTCGTCGACGCCACTGCTGGCCACGAGCTGTTGTCTTTTATGGATGGGTATTCTGGATACAATCAAATTCCACTCCACGCTGATGATCAAGAGAAGACATGTTTTGTGACTAGCCGAGGCCTTTATTGCTACAATGTCATGCCATTTGGCCTCAAAAATGCTGGTTCCACCTATCAAAGGCTAGTCACCAAAATGTTCGAAGATCAGATCGGTCGCAACGTCGAAGTCTATGTCGATGATCTCCTCACCAAGAGTTCCGTTCGGAGCAAACATCTATCTGATCTGGCTGAAACCTTCCAAGTCCTTCGAAAGTATCGAATGAAGCTCAATCCAGCCAAGTGCGCCTTCGGAGTTCAATCTGGCAAATTCCTGGGTCATCTTGTGACCAGGAGAGGTATTGAAGCCAATCCTGATCAAATTCGAGCCATCATCGATATGCCTTCACCTACAAATCGAAAAGAAGTTCAACGTCTCACTGGAAGGTTAGCAGCACTCAATCGATTCATTTCAAAATCTTCAGACAAGTGCAAGCCACTCTTCGACAAACTACGAAAGGCGGATACATCTGGCTGGAGTCCAATCTGTGAAGAGGCATTTCAAAGCATCAAGAAATATCTGGTGCAAGCTCCTATCCTGACTGCTCCACTTCCAAAAGAAGACTTGTGGCTCTACCTTGCCGTGACCGATCAAGCAATCAGTGCGGTCTTAGTCAGTAGAAGAGAAGGCATCGAACATCCAGTCTACTACATCAGCCACACTCTTCTTCCGGCTGAGACTCGCTACTCAAAAACTGAGAAGGTCATATTGGCCTTGCTCACTGCATCGCGTCGTCTTCAACCGTACTTCGTCTCCCACCAGATTACTGTCATTTCAGAACACTCACTCAAAGATATCATTGACAAAGCTGGTCGAGCTGGTCGAATGACCAAATGGGTGATCGAAATGAGTGCTCTGGGGATTCAATTCGAATCTCGCACTTCTATCAAAGGTCAAGCAATTGCTGATTTTCTAGCAGACTTTCCAGTTGAAGACCCCATCACTTGGGAAGAAGATGTCGATATGCGCTTGGAAGATGAGGATAAGCCTCCGATCAATCCTACAACGAAAATTGATCTAAGTCTTGAAGTTATTGCTGCAACTCCTCCTTGGAAGCTATATACTGATGGAGCATCAAGTTCGATCGGTTCGGGAACTGGGATAGTCTTAATATCCCCCGAACTTGATCATCTCCAGAAGGCCACTCTCCTTGGGTTTAATGCCACCAACAACGAAGCTGAATATGAAGCACTCATTTCCGGACTCGAAATGGCAGAATCTCTGGGGGTAGATCGAATCATCATATACAGCGACTCCCAATTGATCATAAAGCAAATCAATGGAGAGTACACAGCTCGAGAAGAAAGAATGCAACTCTACTTGGCCTTAGTACGACGTCTTCAACAACGTTTTACTAGCGCTAAATTCATTCAAATCCCCAGAGCAGAGAACCGAGAAGCAGATGCCTTAGCTAATGCTGCCTCAGTTCTTGGAGACTCACTTGGAGGAAGGCAAATACAAATTGATTATCAAGAAGTGCCCAAAACCATCCCCGATCAACAGATTCTTACCACTACAGAAGGATCTGGGGGTGGAGATCAGCTTGAAGATTGGAGACGACAAATTCTTGACTTCTTCAAACATGGCAAAATGCCAGAAGATCCAAATCAAGCCCGAAGGCTCCAAAGGAAGCTTCCTTGCTACACTTTACAAGGTGAAGATTTATATTTCAAATCTCACAGCGGGATGTTACTCAAGTGCCTTGGTCCTGAACAAGCACAGGCAATCCTGATTGATATCCACTCCGGAGCTTGTGGAAATCATTCGGGAGGAAGATCCCTTGAAGCCAAGACGAAGCTACAAGGGTACTACTGGCCAACAATGGCAAGGGATGCTCAACAAGTCGTTCAAAGGTGCGAACCTTGTCAACGGCACGCTCGAGCTATTCATCTCCCTGCAGATGAACTCCATCAATTATCAAGTCCCTGGCCCTTCCATCAATGGGGTTTAGACTTCTTGGGTCCTTTCCCTCCAACTCCAAGCAAGAAGAAGTACCTACTGCTGGCCACAGATTACTTCACCAAATGGGTTGAAGCTGTGCCCCTCTTCCGAGAGACTGATAACGAAGTGATCAAATTCATTCGGCACAACATCTTCTCAAGATTTGGTACACCTCAAGTTCTCGTTGCAGACAATGGAGCTCAGTTTGACTCCGACAAGTTTCGAGAGTTCTGTCTGAACCATGGTATCAAGCTATTCTATTCAACTCCAAGATATCCTCAATGCAATGGCCAAGCAGAAGCCTCCAACAGAGCTATTCTTGGTATACTCAAGAAGAAACTCAATGATAAGAAAGGATTGTGGGAGCAAGTCCTACCTGAAGTTCTTTGGGGGTATCGCACAACTCCGAGAAGATCAACTGGGTTCTCGCCTTTTCGCCTAACATATGGATCAGAGGCAGTACTCCCAACAGAAAACATATCAAGTACTTTGAAGACTAAAGCTGTTGAAGAAGGAGTCAATGAAGAACTTCGGATCAATGATCTAGACTTCTCTGAAGAACTACGAGATCTAGCATCACTTCGTGTGGCCAAATATCAACAGAAGATCAAAAGAGCCTATGACAAGAAAGTCCACAAGAGACAATTCCCAGTGGGTAGTTTAGTTCTCAGAGCAGTTTTCTACAATACCAAAGAACACAGCAGTGGAAAGCTTGCTCCCAACTGGGAAGGTCCATATATCATTGAGTCAGTTGGAGGCAAAGGTTCTTACAGACTGATTACACCAGAAGGAGATAGATTGCCTCGAGCTTGGAATTCTAGACACCTCAAGTTGTTCTATCCATAATGTAAATTCTGTGATGAATAAAGCTCTCTTTCAAATGTTCAAGTGTACAAGTGTTCTGATTTTCAATCCAAGTTCTGAAGCAATTACAAGTTATCCATATTCAAATTACCAGGTCTTTTAACAAGTTTGGGTGTTAGGGTTGCGACCCAACCCCTTACTAGCAAATGTTAAAAACTGACCATTTTCAAGTTACCAGGTCTTAACATGTTTGGGTGTTAGAGTTGCGACTCGACCCCTTACTAGCGAATGTTAAACTGACCTTCGAAATTCAATATCCAATTTCAATCAATTCGATATCGTCTAAACAGGTTTGGGAGTTTGAGTTGCGACTCGACCCCTTACATTCAAATGTTATTCGAATTCAAATTCAATTTTCAAAGTTACAAAGTTTGGGTGATTGAGTAGCGACTCAACCCCTTACATTCAAGTATACGCGTATTCAATTTACATTCAAATGTATGAATACTCAATCATGTCAAATAGCATTCCAGAACTCAACATTCAAAGACATTCAACTCAAAAGAAGTGCAAGTTTCAAATACAAAAAAGATGTCTTCTATTATCATCAAAATATGTCAGATACAAGGAGCTGTTACATTTCAAAAATTTACAAGTACAACAACAAAGAAGAAGAAAAGTCTCAGGGCTTGGCCACACTCTTCGCATGCGACTTCTCCCCTTCAGATCCAGGACGAGCTTTACTCGCCACTGATGCCTTGGAGGATCGGACGCTAGCTACATGAGTCCTGAGCGCTTCTGCCGCCTTCTCTGCTGTCTCCTTGTAAACCTTGCACTCAGACAACGCGTGCTCCAGTGCCTTCTTCGAAGTCTCTTCTCTGGCAGCGAAGGCAGCGTGCTGGGTAGCAAGTTGTTGCTTCAGCTCTTGGATCTCGATGGTACGGCCACAGGACACATCCTCAACCTTTGAGAGTCGAGTCTTCAAAGATTCGAGTTCGTGACTCTGTGCCTCACATCGATCCTTCAGCCCTTTGATCTCCAGCTTTCCCTCCCGAAGTTCCTTAATCTTGGTTTTGAGAGAAGCTTTCTTCGAAGTCAGGAGATCTCTTAGCTCATCTCTCTCCGCGGTCAACTGATTTATTTCATCTACAGCTTCTTTTGCTCCCGCCCTCATGGAGAGTTTGGTTGCAACATTCATAAGTGCTGAATTCTGCAAAAGAACAAAAGAGTTGAATTATTCTGAAGAAAGATACGATTCAAATGATCGATCAAGCAGATGCACCTACCACCAGGTTAATTCTATCAAAAGCTTCATCCAAAGTGGCACTCGGAAGGTTGATGAGTTTTCTGATCGCAGCAGTGGGGCGGTTGATATCAACGTCACCCAAGTTTTTTATTGTCGGAGTCAATCCAGCAGGCGCACCTGCAATCAAAAGGGAATCAAAGTGTTAGATTATTTTCGAACTTCAGAAACAAGACATTCAAAACAAGTTAAGTTCAATTACCTGATGTTTCGACCCTCGGCTCTTTGCCCTTCCGACGATCAGAGCCACTCCGAGGAGCCGATTTCTCCTGAATCGTGGTTGGCGCTGGTTGAGGTTGAGGAGCCCCATCGCCCACTCTACTTCCCCTCTCCAAATTAACAGGAGGGGAAGCATTCCCGGGAGGTGAGGCTCTCTTTTCTTGCGACCCGCCTGGCTGAATGAGCCCGGCCACCATTGCTTCCACCTCGTTCAGCAGAGAGCGAGATGGGGGTGGGGGTTGCTCAACCTCCACACCCCCACTCGTCGTTGCTCCTTCGAGACGGAGTACTTCTGGTGCAATTTGATCGAGGGGGGTGGGGTTGCTTCCAACCCCACCACTTTTCGACACCTTTATTTTGAAACGCAATGGCCTTTTCAACTCTTCAAATTTGTAGGTGGGAACCACCTTTTTGCCGTCGCCCTCTGTGTCGAGAATTTCCTCCATCTGACGGGCTTTAACCTCGTCAATGGGAATAGGGATCGAATCCTCCCCCGTTGCACCACCAGTGGGGGTGGGAGGAATTTCTTCCTCACCACCCCCATTCTCATCATCCCCACTGGAGGGGGTAGAAGACGGATCGTCCTCGCTGTCCCCGTCCTCATCTTCGCCACTGCCACTGTTGTCGTGGCTGGCATTCTCAGTTTCTTCTTCTTCATTCTTCTTTTCTTCTTCTTCATCTTCTTTCTTCTTGTCTTGGTCTTCATCTTCCTTAGGCTTGACGAGAGTTTTTCGCTTCTTCTTCACTGGGCCTCTTTGGAGCACCAGTTTCTCGTCCATGGTAGGTAACCGGCGCCTCGCAGTGTAGATTTTCTTCTCGGCCCGAACCTTCCGGATGACCTTGCCTGACTGAGGGTCCTCCTCGTAGTCAGAGTATAGGACCTCGTTGTCCTCGTACCTGTCCTTTGACCTGTGGAGGAGATTGGCCTTGCCATATCTCACAGGACAGTTAGAAAACTGTTTCCACGACCTGGTTCCACAGGTTAGTTCGAGGAACAAGTTATCTATGGCTCCCGCCCTCTCAGAATTCCAGGCGAAGATGCCTCCAGCGCTGTACATTTTCACCGCCTCGTGCACGCTGTCTCGGGGGGTGTCGGGCACTGACATGGACGTCCAGGCGCCAGATACAGAAATTGGCCAGTCAGTATACAACTTGTCCGAAGGGACCGTATCGGTGAGCGGCCGCAGGGGAGATACTCCAGTCAAATTATAGAAAGGGCTGTCCTTCCTGTAATTCCATCGATAATGAAAAAAGAAGTATCCGAGCTCAATCCTGGCAGGTTCACCTTCCGGGATGCTGGAGTAACAGGCCCTCAAGTCCTCTTGAAAATCTGATTCCACCCGGCAGAACGCATAGATGATTCGCCAGGCATTCCCTGTGACTTGCCCCGGGCAAAGGCCAGATGTATTCAGTAGTCTTGCAGCGAAGGGTGGCAGAGGCAGACGTAGGCCGCAGTTCATTTGGCTGATGGTCACGATGGTTCCCATGACCTTCTCGTTGCTGGCAAAATTGGTGAAGACGGTCTTCTTGTCGATGCCGAAAGCCGTCTGGATGCTAGGGAGTGAAGGCTGCGCTCCCTTCCCTTCAGTGAAGTAAGAGAGAAGTGCTTGCCACTTCTTCCTCTTTGTATCTGTGAACTCACCACCCACATTGTACATGTACTCCGTCTCGTCTGTCAGGGGCATAAGAGGACCCAGAACAAACTTCACTTTGGGGATGAATTCTGGCCTTGATGGCGCTGAGGCAAAACCTACCCCTTGGTGCCTCTTGCCCAGTTGGCCAAGTTCAGCTAGAGCAGCCTTGCCTTTGCCGCGGCCCCTCGGAGGAGATTGAACCTCGACAATTTCCTTCCCCTTTCTCTTCGAGGGAGCTGTACCAGACTTCTTCGAGCTGCCAGATGAAGCCATTTGACCGATCGAACGAGAACAAGAACAAGAGCAGAAATCAAGAGAGCAAGGGTCTGGACTTCGAAAAATTTTGGAAGCGTGAGGCAAAATGACAGCCGGTGAAAGCTTTTGTACCCAGGGTAAAACAGGTGCGCAAATCGAGAAGACACGTGTCTTCACCATATCAAATCGCGTGTTTTTGTAGGTACACGTGGCATCCATCCGTAGCAAGCGCAAAACCAGGCGAACAGTCGCGACCAGGCGAAACGTCGGACCTACCGGTCCGCATGAACCAACGGTCTAATCAAGCCACCGGTCTAGGTAAACCGGACCGCCAGTTCAAAGCAACCATCAAGCCAACCAAGGATTCAAAACAAGAAGAATCAAGCTCCATCAATGTTCAAAACTCTGCCAAAATATCGAAGAACAAAGCAGCAAACTTTCTCTGAAGGGCAGGTTCGAAATTTTACCTTGACTGGATATTTTTCACCGATCGAACAAACATGTCCGATCGGCGAAAGTTATCTGATCGGTCAAATTCCTACTTGATCTGGCAAAAAACCAAGGTTTTTTGCCGATCACTCGAACCTTGACCGGATATTTTTCACCGATCGGACAAACATGTCCGATCGGCGAAAGTTATCTGATCGGTCAAATTTCTACTGGATCTGGCAAAAAACCAAGGTTTTTTGCCGATCACTCGAACCTTGACCGGATATTTTTCACCGATCGGACAAACATGTCCGATCGGCGAAAGTTATCTGATCGGTCAAATTTCTACTGGATCTGGCAAAAAACCAAGGTTTTTTGCCAATCACTCGAACCTTGACCGGATATTTTTCACCGATCGGACAAACATGTCCGATCGGCGAAAGTTATCTGATCGGTCAAATTTCTACTGGATCTGGCAAAAAACCAAGGTTTTTTGCCGATCACTCGAACCTTGACCGGATATTTTTCACCGATCGGACAAACATGTCCGATCGGAGAAAGTTATCTGATCGGTCAAATTTCTACTGGATCTGGCAAAAAACCAAGGTTTTTTGCCGATCACTCGAACCTTGACCGGATATTTTTCACCGATCGGACAAACATGTCCGATCGGCGAAAGTTATCTGATCGGTCAAATTTCTACTGGATCTGGCAAAAAACCAAGGTTTTTTGCCGATCACTCGAACCTTGACCGGATATTTTTCACCGATCGGACAAACATGTCCGATCGGCGAAAGTTATCTGATCGGTCAAATTTTTACTGGATCTGGCAAAAAACCAAGGTTTTTTGCCGATCACTCGAACCTTGACCGGATATTTTTCACCGATCGGACAAACATGTCCGATCGGCGAAAGTTATCTGATCGGTCAAATTTCTACTGGATCTGGCAAAAAACCAAGGTTTTTTGCCGATCACTCGAACCTTGACCGGATATTTTTCACCGATCGGACAAACATGTCCGATCGGCGAAAGTTATCTGATCGGTCAAATTTCTACTGGATCTGGCAAAAAACCAAGGTTTTTTGCCGATCACTCGAACCTTGACCGGATATTTTTCACCGATCGGACAAACATGTCCGATCGGCGAAAGTTATCTGATCGGTCAAATTTCTACTGGATCTGGCAAAAAACCAAGGTTTTTTGCCGATCACTCGAACCTTGACCGGATATTTTTCACCGATCGGACAAACATGTCCGATCGGCGAAAGTTATCTGATCGGTCAAATTTACTACTGGATCGGTCAAAACACTCTGTTTTTTGACCGATCACTCGATTCTTGACCGGTTGAATTTTGCCCGATCGGTCAAAATTTGACCGATCGGTCAAAAGTGACCGATCGGTCAAAATTTAACCGATCGGCCAAATTTCAGCTGATCGGTCAAAAATACTACTGGATCGGTCAAAAAACTCTGTTTTTTGACCGATCACTCGATTCTTGACCGGTTGAATTTTGCCCGATCGGTCAAAATTTGACCGATCGGTCAAAAGTGACCGATCGGTCAAAATTTAACCGATCGGCCAAATTTCAGCTGATCGGTCAAAAATACTACTGAATCGGTCAAAAAACCCTATTTTTTGACCGATCACCCGATTCTTGACCGGTTGAATTTTGACCGATCGGTCAAAATTTGACCGATCGGTCAAAATTTGACCGATCGGTCCAAATTGACCGATCAGTCACTTTTTTCTCTAACATGCGGCAAGTTTCTTCGTGTCCGTTTTTCTAAAACAGGAAGTTGCTATTTTTTGCACCAAGTCCAAGCCAGCTAGAATGCACTCTAGCTAACTTTGAGGGGGTAACTGTGGGTGCAAATTTTGGCATAAATCTACAGCGGGACCCACCGGCCCTACCTGGTGGGCCCACGAGGACTATAGCGGGACCCACCGGCCCTGCCTGGTGGACCCACGAGGACTACAACGGGACCCACCAGCCCTGCCTGGTGGACCCCCGAAGACAACCGCAGGGCCCACAACTTTACCTGGAGAATCCCCAGATACTACAGCGGAAACCGCCATTCGCCACCCGGAGTGCCTATAAATAGCAGAGCCTTCGAATGTAAAAGGGATCCAGATCCACAAATCTGATTTCCACTCTGAGATCTGACTTTCAGAACCAGAGCTCTGGGATTTCACACTTCCGATCTACCATCTCCCTTTGATCTTCTTTCAGAAAGATCAGTGTTTACAGTGATACTCGGCCTGTCGAGATCACTTCAACATAAGTGTTAGTGAATTCGGGTTGCACCCTATAGCACGGAGACGTAGGCTTCGGCTGAACTCCGAGATCACTTCTCGTGTCAAACTCTCTCTGATTGCATCTCTCTGTTTACAAATCAAAAGCTTCAACTTCGATCAACAGATCGACCAACGATCTTCGACGTCAACACGAACATTCAATTGACTGGTGCTGCGAGAGTCTTCGGGTCGGCACGAAGATTTTCCCCCACAAGGCAGATTGAGGGGCAGTACGAAGCCAAGGACAGCAGGATGCAGCAGTACTTGACCTTGGCGCGGGAGCTATCTGAATGCTTCCAGGAGGTCGAATTCAAGGAGATCCCCCGATCCGACAATCGAATCGCTGACGCTCTCGCAAATGCAGCTTCAGTTCTTGGGGATGAACAAGAGGTCAGAGAAATCAAGATTGATTTCCAAAGATACCCAAGGGTAAACCTTCATCATCAGACCGGCCTGATTGCTGATATAACGATTGAAGCGCCCACGGGATGGTTGGTACCTATAATCGGCTATCTTCAGCAAAAGGTCCTACCTGAGGACCCCGTTCAAGCAAAGAAACTTCTGAGGAAAATTCATCGCTTCCGTCTCGACGGAGAAGACCTCTATTGGCAGTCACATGGAGGTATGTACCTTCGGTGCCTATCCAAGGAACAGTCACAGAGGATCCTTACAGAGATACATTCTGGGGCATGCGGCAACCACGCCGGGGGTAGATCGCTAGAAGGCAAAGTCAAGCTGCAAGGATACTACTGGCCGACCATGGTCAAAGATGCTCGAGAATTCGTCAAAAGATGCGAGCAGTGTCAGCGGCATGTAAAGCAGATTCACGTCCCTGCAGGAGATCTAAACCCCCTAACGAGCCCGTGGCCTTTTCATCAATGGGGGTTAGATTTCCTGGGGCCTTTCCCGCCGTCACCAACCCAGAAAAAGTATCTCCTCGTTGCAACAGACTACTTCACCAAGTGGATCGAAGCAGTGCCGTTACCAAGGATCACCGATGGCGATGTCATCAAGTTTGTCAGAGGCAATATCTTTTCAAGGTTCGGGTCCCCTAAGGTACTAATAGCTGATAATGGAGCCCAGTTCGATTCAGACAACTTCAGAGAATTCTGCCAAGGTTACGGGATCAAACTATTCTATTCGACGCCTAGATACCCACAGTGCAACAGGCAAGCCGAGGCATCAAACAAGGCAATCATGGATACTCTGAAGAAGAAGTTGGGACCTCGAAAAGGCCTATGGGAGAAAATGCTTTCGGAAGTATTATGGGCGTATCGTACTACCCCACGACGTTCAACTGGATTCTCCCCGTTCCACCTCACGTATGGCTCCGAAGCTGTCCTACCTACTGAAGCGCTCCACTCCACGGTCAGGACTAAGGCTATTGAGTCTGGGATGAACAATGAGCTCAGAATCAATGACCTGGACTTCGCGGAGGAACTGAGGGACTCAGCGGCTGCTCACGTCACCGACTACCAGCAGAAGATCAAGAGGGCGTACGATAGAAGAGTCAAGAAAAGAGAGTTCAGTGTGGGAGACATGGTACTCAGAGCCGTCTTCCCAAACACGAAGGAAGTTGCTAGTGGCAAGTTCGCTCCGTCTTGGGAGGGGCCATACGTCATAGAGTCCAGAGGCAGCAAAGGCTCATACAGGCTGATCGACCAGGATGGAAGGCGACTACCCCGAGCTTGGAATGTAACCCATTTGAAAATCTTCTACCCTTAACCAAACTCCGAAATTTGTAACCGCGAATTTGGTTTATCAATAAAATATCTATTTTTCTCGAAGTTCAAGTCTATTGAAATTCTATTCAGCCTGTGTGAAGTACCAAAAGGCTCCTGGCAACCCAGGTCATATTAAGCCTTCGATTCCGCCAGTTCAAGTCAGAAGCTCGAAGCAAAATCGGATGTGTCCTTTCAAGGCTAAATCCCGATAAAAAGGCTCCTGGCAACCCAGGTCATATTAAGCCTTCGATTCCGCCAGTTCAAGTCGGAAGCTCGAAGCAAAATCGGATGCGCCCTTTCAAGGCTAAATCCCGATAAAAAGGCTCCTGGCAACCCAGGTCATATTAAGCCTTCGATTCCGTCTGTTCAAGTCGGAAGCTCGAAGCAAAATCGGATATGCCCTTTCAAGGCAAAATTCTGATAAAAAGGCTCCTGGCAACCCAGGTCAACCCAAATACTTCGATTTCACCAATTAAAGTTGGAAGCTCGAGGTAAATTCGACTACGCCACTTCAAGGCTAAAGTCAAATAAGAATAACTCCTGGCAACCCAGGCCAACCCAAAAAAAAAATTCGATTCCGCTTATTCAAGTTGGAAACTCAAAGCAACTCAGAGTTGTTGCCCTCAAATACAAAAGTATGAACCATCAAATTGTCAAGCCGGAGTGCTATCACACAAACAAAGTTAAAAACTCAGATGTAAATAGTGCAATTTATTAAGCAAGGCACGCAACTACATCAAGATGAACGACGACAAACGAAAAAGAAAAGGAGTGCAAGTCAAGAAAACGAGGCTCAAGAAGGCCGCGTAGCAGCAGGCGGAGCCAAAGTGCGTGTGGACTTGATGGCTTTGAGGGTGTCTAAAGACTCAAGCCATCCGGTGTAGTACTCTCCGCAGTCTTTCTCAAGCTCTGCAACACGCTTGCGAAGGCCGGCGACCTCCTGCTCCCGCACGACGGCAGATGACTGACTACTCGCCACCAGCTCCTCAATCTATTTTTGAAGCTCGGTCTCCTGCCCATGCAGACTAGCAACCTCTGTTTCCCTTGCTTCAAGCTGAATGGCACGAGTCATATCTTTCTCCTCAAGCTCGGTGACTCGGGTCCTCAAGCCAGTCACCGACTCCTCCAACTGTTCATGCAGGGCAATCTGAGATTGCAGAGTGGCAATGATGGCCGCTTGATCCTCAAGCTTCTTCGCGTCAAGGGCTTTGTCCTTCTCAAAACCTTCAGCTCGGGTACGCCACATCACTGCTGAACGTTCATCCTTTTTGGACCCGGTGGAGAGCTTCTTTACCATCTTCTCAGCAGACTCAGCACGCTCCAGAGCTGCCTTAAGATCCTCCTCAAGGCTCTTGACTTTTCTATAGAGGCCTCTGCGCCCACTACGGATCCCGATATCTAGAAGGGTCGACATCTGGCTCCAAGGATCAATAAATTAGTACAGTATATCAAGTAAAAAGGAAAGGAGGAAGAAACCATGAGAAGGCTCACCGCATCCTCAATACCGTCCACAACTTTTGGGTGACAAGCCTGGGGTAGTCCCAGATGTTTTCTGTAGAAAGTGGTAAGCTCGGAGGGTGAAACAGGGGGACGAGTCAACGTATTTGGTGCAGGCCCTGATGCCACCGCTTTTCCTTTCACTTTCCGAGGCACTGAAGCAGGCTTCCCCTCCCTAACTCATGCACAACCCCTCGAGGCGGAAGGTTCACCAACGACGTCGTCAACCATGGCCTCATCCGGCTGAGCCACTGGGGCGTCCGGAATCAGGGTAGCTAGCTACCTCCTGCACTTGAGTGTCCCCAGCAGACACTGTGGACAAAGCAACAAAGTCAGACCGAAAAACACAGGCTAATAACGAAGGTGGAAGAAGGCAGAAGAAGGATACCGTCAAGGGCAATCGGACAAGAAACACCAGCACCCTCGACCGTGGGGAGCCCGGAAACTACCGCTTCAGTCAGGCGAATCCCTTCCTCCGGAGCATTGCGCTCAGCCATCATTGCTCTCATCTGATCAGGGCGGAGAACCATCTTCGACAATGATCCTGGTCCCATGGAATTCCGCACGGGAAGAATCGAATGACTATGTTCTGGAAAAACACAAACCTCAGCCTGAGGACATTCGCTCTCCTTTGCCTTCCCAACCTTAAACCGGTGTATCAGACGCCCAAGCTTGTAACTCAAAGTGGCAGGTCGACAGTCGATAACCACATCCTCAAGTTCCTTCTCGATCCTGCGAGACCGAGGGTCGCGAGAAGGAGAAACTGTAGCAGGAGAACCAGCGCAAGGACGCGGGGATCCGGCGCATCCCTCGTCTTCACTGTCACCAGAAGCCATAAGAGAAGACTCGCTCGCGTCATCTTCTTCGCCAACATTGAGGGCGCCATCGCCACCCTCCTTCAAAGCAGCACCTGGGAGAACCAAGTCATGCCCAACTGCAGCGGCGCACAATTTCAAACTTTTCCCTGGAAGACACGTGCTCGAAGGCCGTCGAGACATAACAATCCTCTCTCGGGCCTTTTTGGGCCTCAGTACCTTCCTTTTCTCCTTTCCGCAGGAGACCACAAGTTCGACAGGAACAATCTCTCGAGTCACCTGAGCAGGCTCAATCATCGCCTCCATCAGCTGGGCTCGGCTCGGCTCATCAGAACCTCGAGGAAACTCTTCCTCGTAATCAGACACCACCACCACATTCTCCGGCGCCCTGGAGAGCGCGTAATCTGGCAAACCAAGGCATTTAAGCCGTGCGGGGGAATAAGTAAAATCCTTCCACATATTAGTCCCAAAAGTCAACTTCTTAAAGAGCTTGTCCAACTTCTTACATCGCGCCTGAGGCCACGCCCTCTTACCGCTCCCCGAATACCGGCCAACTGCATAGCTAACCACTTTAAATGGCAATTCGAGCACGCGAACAACGGAGCACCACGCGCCAGTCACGGATAAGGGGTAGAGATGATAGAACCTGTCGGATGAACTCGGATATTTTATCGGGGGCTGATGTGACTCCGGCATAAGAGTAAAAAGTAGCTTCGACCCAGACACTTTCTGCCATCGAAAATGGTGAAAGAAATACCCGAGCTCGACACGAGGAATTTCACCATCAGGGATCTCAGAATAGCAAGCAGCAAGTTCCTCACGATGATCCGATTCGATTCGGCAAAAAGCATAGATCACCCTCCAAGCGTTGCTGCTAACGTGCCCTGGACAAAGATCAGAGATGGACAGTAGCCTGGCAGCAAAAGGAGGCAGAGGCAAGCGTAGTCCGCTGTTCATCTGACCCATGGTCACAAGGGTCCCCAGGACCTTCTCCATGCTAGCCTCCTCGAGTAAAACTGCATCCCGGCGAGCCCCAAAGGCGGCATAAGCTCTCTCAATGGATGGCCTGTCGTCATTGTCCCGAAACTCGGCCATCAGTTCACCCCAGGATGTTCGCCTCTTCTCCACACTAGTGCAATCGATGGAGGGTTCATCATGTTCTTCGTCCACAAAGGGCCTTAACGGCCCTAACTCGCCGTCAGAGCCACTGTCCGAATCCTCAACATGTGGCCGAGGAGGAGCGCAAACAACCTCCTTCGTTCCTCGATGGCGTTTTCCCAACACAGCGGGACCCTTGACGGATTTCATTTTGGAAAAGAGCAGCCTGCAATGGAGGCACAAACGATAAGTTAAGAACAGGGTGGGCGAAAATCTACCGAAATGCGAGATAAAAGGACACTTCCTTGATCACTGGCCAAATCAACACCCTTACACGACCGCAGTACCTGGCGAACACAGTAACCAGGTGCGGTAGTACATTGGGTGAAGACTGGCTAGCCATCATGCGGCATTGTCCTAGATTATTTCTAAGAAACCCCCTCAAATATATGAACGGATGAGTTATCGCGTGCCGAGACATCCTCAAGACGCGCGTAGGATACTCGACCAATGCGTTCTTTCGATCCATCTCTTTATGAAGGTGATTACAGGAATAGTTACTCGTCAAGGTGAACAATGTTTCACGTCCACTTTGACCGGTTTTTCGGCACCGACACAATGGCACCTTATACGCGTTGATCCGACGCACGTATGAAAAGTTACAGCTATCAGAAGTTTTTGAGGTGTTTTTCTTTAAAGACAGACATCGGAAAAGGTGCACGTCAAGGTGAACTATATTTCACGTCTACCTTGATCAGTTTTTCGACGCGGACGCAATGGCGCCTTATACGCATCGATCCGACGCACGTATGAAAAGTTATGATTGTCGGAGGTTTTCGAGACATTTCCTCCTAAAGACCAACTTCGGAGAAGTTACACGGCAGTGACAGTCACACTGACGCCTTCAACCTGGTTCCCTATGCGAACAACTCGCAGCAGGCCAAACACTGCGCCTGAGAGAAGGACTCATGCCTCTCCTCGCGAGCATGGATACTTGGCAGCAGCGCGCGGGTCGGAACGGGGACAAGGGGTTGGATGAACCAAACCCCCCTTCGTGTGACGGCCCACGACGACCTGGGCAGGTGACGCAGTCCACCCGCCTGTGCGCGAAAGCCATCAGCCGCTACGATGCGCTCACCGATGCGCCCGCCACCTACACCATCTCCTTCTACGCGGCCGAGGCCTACCTCCATCGTTTCCTCGACACGATCCAACTCCGATCCCCACGTGCGCTCTCTCGTCCCGGTGCTGGACCAGTCGACGGAGGGAGGGGGGGACCCGACTCCCCCCCCCCCCCCCCCCCCCCATGTGTCCTCTTCACGTGGCGCGGCCCGAGACATGAAGTAAAGGGGGGGACGAGGAAGCCGACTCTTCCCCCACGCGCTCTCTCGTTCGAACCCTCTCTCTCACCGAGGGCTCTCCCTCGCACCCGCTCTCTCTCACGCGGACCCTCTCTCTCGCCGAGGGCTCTCTCTCACAGAAGACAGAAAGGAAGGAGAGAAAGGGAGACGCCTGCTCTCTCTCTCACGGAAGAGAAGGCGCCGGGGTGCAACCCGCAGTCCAGCGCGTGTGCCCACCTCCAACCCGGCCGGAACCCGCGGCCGAAGCTGCTGACCACCGCCTCCGCCCGCGCCCGGAGCCGCACGCCGACCATCGCCTTCGCCAGCGTCCGGAGCCGCACGCCGACCACCACCTCCGCTCGCACCCGGTCGCCGCTGAGCCCCGCGCCACAGCCCGCGCACCGCACGCCGTTACCACCGCCTCCACCTGCGCCGCCCGGCTCTTTCTCGTACCCGCTCTCTCGCGTGGATCTCCCCCTCGCGCTCGGCCTGGTGAGAAAAGATAGAGAGCGGAAGCTGCCCTCTCACAGAACAAAAGAAAAGGAGAGAGAGAGAGAAAGGAAAGAGAGAGAGAAAGGAAAGAGAGAGAGAGATGCGCTGCTCTCTCACGCTCTCACGTGAATGGAATACAAAGAAAAGGAAAGAGAGAGAGAGAAAGGAAAAAGAGAGCGGGCTGCAATCTCACATGAATGCAAGCCCGATTTGCATCCGAGCGGGGTCCGGGAGGGCTTGTACCATGGGACGGCTGTGATGCAGCCGGACTTAGATCTAATGCCCCTTCCGCCAAGAAAATAAGGAAAGAGAGAAGTAAAGAAAGGAAAGAGAGAAAGAAAGAAAAGGAAAAAAGAAAAAAGCTCTTCTTTCACCAAAAGGCTCTCGGTATGCTCTCGGTACCCTCTCGGTATGCTCTCGGTATGCTCTCGGTACCCTCTCGGTATGCTCTCGGTACCCTCTCGGTACCCTCTCGGTGTCCACTCGGTCGGAAAACACACTGCTTTTTCGGAAACACACCCTTGCAAAACCGAGACTTTTTGGCTTGCACCAAAAGGGTCTCGGTACCCTCTCGGTACCCCCTCGGTACCCTCTCGGTATCCACTCGGTCAGAAAACACACTTCTTTTTCGGAAACGCCCCCTTGCAAAACCGAGACTTTTTGGCTCGCGCCAAAAGGGTCTCGACATCGGCGGAAGAAGGCTCTATTAATACGAACCGCGGCACCGACGGCCCTCGCCAACCATGCTAGGATCCTAAGGCGTTTGCACCTTGGAATCCCAGCCGACCCAGGGGGTCCTGACCCGACTGGGAGGGGGTAACTGTGGGTGCAAAAATTGTACCGGACCGAATCAGAGCGGCATGGGCCCGCGCAACGGCCCAAGTGGGTAAGCCCGCCCGGGTTCATGGGCCCACTCTACGAGGCTCGCAGATCAAGCCCTCCCCCTTATTGGGCCCGAACAACGGCCCAATAAGGGCCCAGCAAGGAGGCCCATAACCAGTGCCACGTCATCAGCGCCATGTCATCACTGCCATATCGGGCACATGCCTACGCTATAAAAGGACCCCCAAGGCATCCAGGAAGGGGGTTGGTCATTCGATCAGATGAAGAGAGGATTCAAAGCCAGAGCTTACTTCTCTCCATCCAGTTTCTTTTCTTGTTGCTCCGTGCAACCCCCACTGTAAAAAGCTTCTCTCGGCCTGTCGAGAGAACGCTTCACACCTTTATATTTACTATAGTGGAAACCAGGTGGCACCTCTCGCCCGGATACGTAGGTCGTAAGACTGAACTTCGACAACAACTCCTTGTGTCATCTCTCTCCTTCTCAACTTTCTAATCTCTAACTCTACAAACAATCCAATTCAATCAAGGCTGTGGGGTGGATTCTCGATCAAGGCGGCTCGGAAATTTCCCCCCACAAAAGGGTCAAGATTCGTCTCTTAACCCGAAACGTATGGATATAGTTCATATTCGTGCCTGTCGGCACTACAGCAGGCCGCCTTAGGCGGCAACACATCTGTCGGCACTGTAGCGGGCCGCCTTCGGCGGTAACACACTTGAACACCTTCGGAAACAAAACACTTTCAACGACAACACTGGCATTCATAGGGACACTCATTTCCTTACCCGTGCCGATTGGCACGAAGCGGGCGCCTTTTACGCGACCAACTCCCCCTCCCCCTCCTCCTATAATCGATCAATCACAGCTGTCTCTATTCGAACGGATTCCTCAAGATCGACCCAATGGTTTGGGGATGCCGAAATTTCAGTAGGCGGTTTTATAGCCGTTGATGCGAACAACGATCACATGATGAATGGTCAGGTTTAGTGTAATTTAAATGGATCGTGCGTTGATTTTTGAACGAATGGTTAGATCTATTCGGTTTATTTTTGTCTAGTCAGCTTGTCCTAGTCAGCGGTTCCGTTTTGTCTAATCAGCAGAGAACCGATGTCCCTTGTTATATAGATAATGCATGCCCATGCCAAATGGCACGAAACGAGCGCCTTCTGCGCGACCACCACCCCCCAACCCAAATCTTCTGCCCCCCAAGTCACAGTCGTCCGTTGCACCCATACCCGACCCGTGCATCGCACTTGATAGGCAAAGAAACAGATGTGATTGGCCCCCCAACATATGCTTCAGGTTGTACCTGATCACTGTCATCCCTTTGCCTGCTGGTTGGGATGAATGCAATGCACCGGTTGGGTCTAGGTGCAACAGACGACTGTGACTTCAAGGGCAGACGATGGGGCAGAGAAATACGACATATGATTTGGGTCCCCCCCCCCCGAGAGAGAGAGAGAGAGAGAGAGAGAGAGAGAGAGAGAGAGAGAGAGAGAGAGAGAGAGAGAGAGAGAAAGAGAGAGCGAGATCGTGGGGAAGAGAGAGAGATACGAAGAGAGAGAGAGAGAGAGAGAGAGAGAAAGAGAGAGAGAGATCATGGGGAAGAGAGAGAGAGATACGAAGAGAGAGAGCGACGACGACAGAGAGATGGAGAGAGACGAGGAGAAGAGAGACAGAGAGAGAGATCATGGGGAAAATCGATCGAGAGAGAGAGAGAGAGAGAGAGAGAGAGAGAGAGAGAGAGAGAGTGGAGAAGAGAGACGGAGAGAGAGATCATGGAAAAGAAAGAGAGAGATCGAGAAGAGTCATTTTTGTCTAGTCAGCATACGTTTTTGTCTAGTCAGCGTTCCATTATGTCTAGTCAGTATATAGACCGCCGTGCCATGTTATATAAATAGATTGCCCAATCGTTGAAGACCAACAGAATGGGATCTTTATTGGACCATCCTCATAGGCCCGGTGGCCAGGGCCGCTAAACCCAACAGTGATGTGATTGGATGCCATGGCACTTTGGTTGAACATTAGGTCCAATATTGCCGTTGAAATGCATATTGACATAAAGAGATATATGATAGACAGCACACAGAAAGTAAAGTAGATAGCAACATTTATATTAACAATAGCACATCAGAACTAGTAGATCCAACCATAGTGTCTTAATAAACAAATTACTGCCTCCCTGAATTTACAAAAATAGAACAGAACTTGGATCTAGAGAGAGAGAGAGAGAGAGAGAGAGAGAGAGAGACTTAACACCCACATCCACCCATGAGGAATCAAAACTTATCATCTGGCACTAGAGATGAAGACAAACCCTAGTGGGGGGATGTCTCCAGATGGGTTCCCCAATCCCCACTCTAGTTCACATGCAATGCTAGCAAAACCCTCAGCCACCCACCATCCTCACTTCCTCAAGAGCTGACCACCACTGAAACACATAGTAACTCTAGTTTATTTACTCTGCTACAAATTAAGAAAAACAGAGATTGTGATCTTTACTCAGCCCCTCAATAGTACCATGGAAGAGAACAAGATGGTGAGTATCACAGAACCCATCCCTGCCTTCAGAATTAACCCACCATCACTGTTATCAGTTGATATGCTGTTTCCTGAGGGGCCCAGTCCTCCATACATCCCTCCAGTCCCAGTGGTTGGTGTGTATGTGTTGGGTGTGGTTGAGCCTGGGTTGGTGGTGGGCGTGGTAGTACTCCCTGGTGTCCCTGGTGTGGTTGAGCCTGGGTTGGTGGTGGGTGTTGTAGTACTCCCTGGTGGTGTGGAGCCTGGGTTGGTGGTGGGTGTTGCAGTGCTTGTCCCTGCAGCACTGAAGAACAGAGTAGAAAAAGAGGAGAGAACATGATTTAGATCTAAAGAACAATTAGCAAACTAATTAGCCATGAATGGATAGTAAGTGAAAATTGCTCAATAGTCAATACCCAGTCTAAAAAGGATGACCTTAATTCCCAAGAAATGTGCCCATTCCTAATGTCTGGGACATCTAAATGCACCTAGTGTTGGCACCCAGCGAATTTTAATTTTATCAAAATCCTAAACTACCCCCATCCCCAACCTTTGGCCAACCCACCCTTCCCCCTTTTCCATCGCTCTCCCCCCTTCGCCTCCGCCTCCGCTGCCCCGCCATGCAGCCTCTTTTTGAGCCTCACTCTGCCGCCCTCCTCCTTCCTCCTTGTTCTCTTCTTCCCCATATGAACCCTAGCCCATCCCGATTGGCACCCACAGGCCAACATTGTAATGGCAACGTCTGCCTGTGGCCATCGACATCGGTGTTGTCCCCTTCTCTGACATTAGGGTTGGTGGACACATACCGACATTGCAATGGCAATGTTGGTGGATGCCAACCGCTATTGCAATTTTGGTCTGTAGGTGTTGATCGGGATGGATTAGGGATCGGGGGGAGGAAGAGGAGGAGGGAGGAGGAAAAAGAAGGAAGGAGGGGTTTGGGAGCTAATGACGAGGGGGTAGTTTCGGGTTACTGTGGGTGCCAATAAAAGCCCATCAATGTGGGTTGGGTCCAAGAACAACTTGGGTGCCATCATTAATTTGATGAATGCATATAGACAGGCCCATCCTTTCCATAACATGCTTATATGTTTGCCTCTTTCCCGGGAAATGAAAGCCCATCTTTTTGGGATTTCATTTCTCAACCAAACACCTAATCTTTTGTGGTTTAATGACAAGAACAGTGAGTTTCACAAGCTTAGGTGTCTGGTTGAGGAATGAAATACCACAAAAGCTTGGTTTTAATTTCCAGGAGAGCTCTGTGAAGGACGTAGGAATGGGCCCATTGCCTGGGAATTGCAATTCCCAGGATAAGAACACAGACTAAAACATGTGACAAATCCAACCTCAAATGTCGAGTAAACTTAAAAAACGAATGGCGAATGAAAAAAGAAAAAATTTGCTGGACCAGCCAGGCGGTCAGAGGACAGGGCGATAGAGCAAGGGCTCAAAGAGGTCCGGAGATCGAAACGGGGAAGCCAAAATAGTTGTTTTTATTAAATTCCATAATGCCGTGGACATCATATCAACGTGCAGGATTCGCACGTGCAAACAAGACAACGGCTTTGAGGGAAAGTTTGCTCCTTAGCGTCCATACCGGGAGTCGAACAGGGAACCTTCTCCAACATGGGAGAGAGGAAGTACCACCAGGCCAAAGAAGCTGTTGGTAATTAAACAAAAATGTGATGGCTGAAAGGACCACTTTGGAGTAAAGAAGAGGAGGTGGGGGGTGGATCAGATTCCTATGAAAGCCTCACAAGAATATAAATCTGTCCAACAGATGGGTGGAGCTTAGCACCCCACTAATATGTATATATTCCCTTTTACATAGAGAATTGATTCATGCATCATTCCAGCTTAAAGATGGGGAAAAATAGTAGGGACCAGAGCACTACAAAAAGCCCACAACTTTTGACCCAATGAAGGATTGGGGGATAGAGGCATTAGAAAGAATGAGATACAAGGTTTTAAATAGAGAACCTCAAAACCAAGAGCATAGAACAAGCTTTGAATATCAAAGAAGGGAGATGAATTTTTTTTTTTTTTTTGAGAAACATGGGAGATGAAATTGTGACCAACACCGGAGTGCTCCAAAAGGCCGACCTCATGAAGAGAGAAGAGCACAGCGGGTATATTAAGAGAGGCCACACCCCACTCCCTTTACCGATGTGGGACTATTACTGGTGGGATAGTCGACACCCCCCTTCACACATGGCATGCCCTCATGTGTGGCACGAGTGGTAAGGCACAATCGAGCAATATGACTGTTAGATACCCTCACACCCCAAAACCTGGGTTGTAAGGGGAGGCCCGCTAGAGAGGGTATATGAAGACGATTGTTGCCCGTCCCTAGCCGATGTGGGACTAATCCCAACAAATCTCCCCTCCCACTAAAGCCTTGGGGAGGAGCCAACTCTCTAGGGATGGAGAAATTAAACAAGAAATTATATAAAAAAAGATAGTGTTGAGGATTTATCAATAGATTGATAAGAGTAAGGTAAAGATGGAGAGAAATAGAAGGGACCAGAGAACCAAGAAAGCCGCAACTTTTGACCCAATAAAGGGTTGGGATAGAAGCATTAGAAGTTAGGCCTTCCCTAAATAATTCCTCCAAAAAGATATCCAAACATCGAGAAAGAATGAGATAAGAGCATGGAAAATGTCTTCTTTTTTTTTTTCATTCTGCCATAGGAATCATCAGAAATTCAATAATACAAAATTTCAGTCCAACATCAGGAAATGTCGGCTGAAATTACCGACATTTGACCAAAATTTGACACCATTTTTTTGTTGTGAAAATTTCACTGAAATTTCCATTTCTTTAGAATTGGATTCAATCTTTTTTCAGTGAAACTTCCATCTTTTTCTTGCCTGCCTTACTTTTTTCAGAGCATATGTGACGGGATTTTGATCGAAATCGGCCAAAATCTTCCCGAAATCCAACAGATTCCACTGAAATCTTTCCTTACAAAATACAAAATTTCCACCGAAATCTGACAAACTTTTTTTTTTTGACTGACCAAATCGATATTTAAAACCTTGGATAAAAGCCTTGATATAGAACAATAAATGCATAGAACAAGTTCATATCAGAGTTGGGATATGAAATTAGAAACAAAGGTTGTGCTAATGATTTATCATAAAAAAAGGAATTAGCAAAAATACCTTGCACTTGCAGGGTAAGTGCAACCATTCCCACCTACACCAAAAAAAAAAAATCCCCCTTCAAAATTTTTGTATCTATAGGTATCAAGAGATGGTAAAATGGTGCACAAAATTCAAGGGAGGCCTACTTGGATCTGTTGATGTGAGGGTTGCACTGCCTGCAAAGTCACAAGCCCCCAGAGCCTGCCCCTTCCTCTGGTAGTAGCTGTTGGCAGCATAAGAGCAATGGGCCACAACTGTGTTGGGGTTATAGCAAGCCCCATTCTGGATGATGGAGCTACAGTCAGCCCCAGCTCCACAAGCATAGTCCAGTGCCTTCTGCTGAGCACTGCTGCTCACTTCAGGCCTACACACACACCAAGCAGCATCTTTTCCCACCCACCCAAAAAAAAAATTTGTTAGTGAGAGAAGGGATAAAGAGCAAGAAAAAGAACCAAGTGATCTTGAAAATATCTAAAACAGAAAGGAAAAAAAACAAGAGAGAGAGAGAGAGACAAAAGGATAAACCCCCATCTTAATCTTTTTAAAAAAAAACTTTAAAGGAAAATAATCAATTGGGTCACTGTCAAGGGGAAGAAGGCCATGGATCTTAAGAACTAGGGACAGATTTTGAACAGCCAACCTAACCCACTTGGGGCACAAACACACAAGACAGAGTAGAATCTGAAATTGAAAATAATATAAGAAAAAAATCTCTAATAAACATGTAAAACAAAGAAAAAGAAAAAGGAAATGGATTATGAGAGGATGAAGAGGCCAGGAGAGCTCACCTGAACCACCAACAAAGGTCAATAAGAGCAGCAGGCATACTAGAGCTTCCATGGCGAGAGGGTTAGAGTACTGGGTAGGAGATCGATGGGCTTACTAGGACTGTAGCAAAGGTTACCTTAGAGAGAGAGAGAGAGAGAGAGAGAGAGAGACGTCTCTATGAAGAGTGATGATATTGTGGCGTCTGTACTCTAAATAGGCTCCTTGGCTTTTTTACCGTCCTACTGTTTTTCTCCCTCTCTCTGTGGGCCTGTGTAAAGATGTTTACTTGGGAAAGTGGGCGCTTTAACGGTCATAAACCCAAGTGTGGAGTCAGGGTAGATCCTATTGAGACTCAAACCACATGGAGTCTGGTTTGGTTTGGTTTGGTTTGGTTGGTGGATTGGGTCCCAACGAACATGTTCTCTCCTTCTCGAACTCCTGTTGTTGGGAAACAACGAACACTTTCGGCTTTCATTGAGAATAGAAATAAAATAAAAGATCTAAAGAAAATCATACACAAATTTATCGAGGTTCAGTACCAAAGTAGTGCATACGTCCTCACTCCCTTCTTCTCCAACAATTCCACTATATGAAATGCAAGATTACAAGAATGAACTTCTTCCCAAGCCGCTACAACGTAGCTTGAGGATTACAACTCTTCCCCCAACACTCTTGAGAGGATCACAACTTCACTCACAACTCTCTTGTATATGAATTACAAGCTGGTATTGAGTCATTCTACACCTATCTCCCCTCCTTTTATAGGGAATGATAACCTCTTGGTATTCCCTAATCCATAATGGAACACTTCTTCCAGTGCATGAAAAATTCTGAAGAATACTCTAGAATCATAGAGAATTATAGAGAATAGAGAATTCTAGAATATTCATCATAAAGAATACATTCATAGAGAATTCTGGAGAATATTCTAGAAACGTGCATGCAGAATATGAATGATCACCCATCTTTGACTAAGCATACCTTCTAGATCATTCATCCAAAAAATAGTGATTCAAAGCCTGAATCATCTCATCATGGGGATGGACCTCATTCCTATCAATCTCTCCCTCCATCCACATAAGGAAGAGTCTTCATATTGTAGCCATTCCCGCCAAACTTCGGCAAATGTCATGCTTCTCTTTCGATAGAGGCTTTGTCATTATATCTGACGGATTCTTCCTTATATCAATTTTGACAATCTTTATTAATTGATTCTCCAAAACATCTTGGATCCAATGGTAAGGAACATCGATATGCTTTGTCCTTGAGTGATATGTGGCATTCTTACTCAAATCAATAGCGCTCTAACTGTCACAATGAAGTATACATTTCTCTTGATTTTGGGGTAATTCTTTCAAGAAATTATTCATCCAAAAAAGTTCTTTGCTAGCATCTGTAGCAGCAATATACTCAGTTTCTGTTATAGATAGAGCAACCACCTTCTGCAGCTTGGATTGCCATGACATGGCTCTCCCTGCAAAGGTACACAAATATCCCGAAATGGATTTTTTTTTGTCCAAATTACCTGTCATGTTAGAGTCAATATATCCTTCTAGAATAGGCTTGCCACCTCCAAAAGATAAACAATTTTTAGAGGTTCCTTTGAGGTATCTCAGGATCCATTTTATTGCTTTCCAATGTGATTTACCAGGGTTAGAAAGAAATCAGCTTACCACTCCAACTGTATGTGTGATATCGGACCTTATATATACCATTAAATACATCAAGCTTCCAATAGTGAGACATATGGAATGATCTTCATCGCTTCCTTATCCTTTTCATTTAAAGGACTTTGTCGCGAACTTAGCTTGAAGTATCCCATGAGAAGAGTGCTGACAGGCTTGGAGTTCTGCATCTTAAACTTCTCTGGTACACGCTCAAGGTACCTTTCTTGTAATAGCCACAATATCTTCTTTCTATCACGAGAGATCTTCATGCCCAAGATATATTGTGATGGTTCTAAATTCTTTATATCAAAGGACTTGCTCAACTCTTTCTATAATCTATCAATCTTGGATTTATCATTTCCAACGATACGCATATCATCAACATATAATGAAAAAATAATAAAGTTATTTTTAGAAAATTTTTGAATAGAAACACAATGATCTGCAAATGTTCTTTTGTACCCTTGCTGAAGCATAAATGAATCAAACTTTTTGTACCACTATCATGGTGTCTGCTTGAGCCCGTACAAGCTCTTCTTTAACTTATAGACCATGTGTTTCTTTCCTTTCACCTCGAAGCCTTCGGGTTGCTCCATGTAAATTTCTTCTTTTAAATCACCATGATGAAATATTGTCTTTACATCCAACTATTCGACTTCTAGATCTAGGGAAGTAACAAGACCTAGAATAACCCGAATAGAAGATATTTTTACAATAGAAGAGAAAATTTCTTCATAGTCAATACCTTATTTTTGCCCGAAGCCTTTTACCACAAGGTGAGCGTTGTGCTTGATTTAACCAATTTTTTCATTCTTAATCTTGAAAACTTATTTGTTCTTCAAGGCTTTGCGATTCTATGGCAGCTCCACCAAATCATATGTGTGGTTCTTATGCAAGGAATCAATCTTCTCCTGCATAGCTTTCTTCCACTTGTTCTTGTCTTTATGAATTTGAGCTTCATGAAAAATTTATGGTTCGTTTGCGTCAATCACCATCGTGTACTCAGTAGCTAGATATATTTTTGAGGGTTGTCATTCCCTTTTCGACCATCCCAGCTGAAGTGCTTGCGGCTGTTAATCCACATGTGGTGGTTCCATATGTTCTTGCTCTAACTCCCCCTGATTAGGAGCTGGTGGACCTGTATCATCATCTTCTTCCTGTACTTCTTCATTATTTTTATTTTATGGTAAAAAAGATGTAGTAATAGGTGTGAGAAAAATATCTGGTATAATGTGAACATTTTGTGGCTCTTCAACTTGATCAAAATCTGCTAATATTTTATCTTCACAAATTATAGCATCCCTACTTCTAATCACCTTTTTATTTTTCGGATCCCACAACCTATAGCCAAACTCATCACTACCGTATCCCAAAAAGATGCATGGTGTGGCTTTGTCATTGAGTTTTGTTCTTTGCTCCTTGGGCACATGCACAAATGCTTTGCATCCGGATACCCGTAAGTGAGAGTATGACACATCCTTTTCACTCCAAAACCTTTCTGGTACATCCCCATCCAAAGGGACCGAGGGTGATAAATTAATCAAGTAACAAGCAGTCCGTACTGCTTCTCCCCAAAATATTTTAGGTAATTTTGCCAATGATAGCATACTCATTATCCTCTCAATAATTGTATGGTTCATTTTTTCGGCAATTCCATTTTGTTGTGGTGTATATGGAATGGATTTTTGGTATCTTATGCCATGTTTAGAACAATATTCTTCAAACATTCTTGAAGTATATTTATCACAATTGTTTGTGTGAATACACTTCAAGAGTTTTCCGGTTTTCCTTTCGACTTTTGTATGAAAATCTTGAAAGACTTTAAAAATCAGATCTTTAAATTTTAGGGCATACACCCATACCTTTCTAGATGCAACATCTATGAAGGTCACAAAGTAGGAAGCACCACTAAGTGTTTTCACATTAATAGGACCATATACATCCGAATAAACCAAGTCCAAAATTTTAGTTTCTTTTTTGTTAGCATTCTTAACAAAAGCTACGCGGTGTTGTTTTTCAATTATGAAGTGATCGCAGTGGGATAAGTTTGTACCTTGCATAGATGAAAGTAGATGCCGTTTTACGAGAGTTTGTAGTCCTTTCTTGCTCATATGGCTGAGTCGCTTGTGCCATAAATCCATCGAGGTGCCCTCCATTGTATTGATTTTACCCTTTTCCAAGTGCAACTGGGGTTTATAAAGTGTGCAACACTTTTTTCCTTTTGCCAAAATAAGTGCTCCTTTCATAAGCTTCCAGCATCCTTTACCAAAGTTGCTTGTGTATCCTTCTTCATCAAACTTGCCGGTAGAGAGCAAATTAAGGCGGAGGTCCGGAACAAATCTAACATCTTTCACTAACTTTGTTCCAAGGTTAGTAGTAACACAAATATCTCCAATGCCAAGAATTTGATAAGAATTTTTGTTACCCATTTTTACCGATCCAAGGTTTCCTTCACGAAGCGAAGTGAAATAGTCATTCCAGGGAGTAGCATGATAGAAGGCGCCGGAATCAATTACCCATTCGGGGTCTTGGCATGCAAGGTTTGCACATTCCTCTTCACACGCCGAGAAAAGAACAATCTCATTGTTGACAGTAACAGCTGCTTTTCTGGCTTCTCATCGGGTCTTCCTTGCTTGTTTACCTATTTGAGCTTGTGATATTTCCGTTTCATGCGTTCATTCTTGCCACAATGATAGCAAGTAACTCTTTTTTTTTATTTTGATTTTTCTCTCGACTTGTCATGATAATGTGGTTGTCGGCTTTTGTTCCTCCCCCTATTCTCGATAACAAGAGCGTGAGAATGGGAAGAGTCAGAAGATTTCCATCGAATTTCTTCATTTAATAGACTGCTTGTAACTTGGCTCATGGATACAACTCCATCAGGTGTGGAATTGCTAAGAGACACCACCAATGTCTCCCAACTATCCAGTAACGAGCTAAGCAAAATGAGTGCTTGAAGCTCGTCCTCCAACATTATATTCATGGATGCAAGCTGATTTATAATGCTTTGAATTTTATTAAGATGAACAGAAATGAAATCATCTTCCTTGAACTTGAGATTAACAAGCTTTCGAATTAAAAAAGCTTTGTTGCCGACAATCTTTCTCTCGTAGAGATCTTCAAGTTTCGTCCACAAGCTATATGCCGAAGTCTCATTCGATATATGGTGGAACACTGTGCCATCCACCCATTGCCAAATGGTGCCGATGGCTTTCCGATCAAGCTTCTTCCAATCTTCTACCAATATGGCCTCCGGCTTGGCCGACTCACCTTCTACTGGTGCGTAGAGATCCTTGCAATAGAGAAGGACCTCCATCTTCGCCTTCCAAACATCCAATTGTTGTTGTTCAAGCTAATCATTCGAATGCAACCCATAGGTGTCTCTATCTCAACACAAGAATATTAGAAACATTTGCTCTGATACCACTGTTGGGAAACAAAGAACCTTCCCGGCTTATGTTGAGAAAAGAAATAAAAGAGAAGATCTAAAGAAAAGCACACACAAATTTACCAAGGTTCGGCACCAAAGTAGTGCCTATGTCCTCACTTCCTTCTTCTCCAATAATTTCACTATATAAAATACAAGATTACAAGAAGGAACTTCTTCCCAAGCCGCTGCAACGTAGCTTGATGATTACAACTCTTCCCCCAACACTCTTGAGAGAATGACACTTCACTCACAACTCTCTTGTGTGTGGATTACAAACTGGTATTGTGTCTTTCTACACCCATCTCCCCTCCTTTTATAGGAAAGGAGGAGAATACTCTAGAATCATAGAGAATTCTAGAGAATAGAGAATTATAGAATATTCATCATACATAATACATTTATAGAGAATTATGGAGAATATTCTAGAAATATGCATGCAGAATATGAACGGTCACCCATCTTTGATTGAGCATATATTCTAGAACATTCATTCAAAAAATAGTGGTTCAAAGCCTAAATCATCTCATCATGGGGATAGGCCTCATTCCCATCACTTGTCATGCCCCTCCCCCAAGCTTTTCTTATTCTTTAGTCTCTAAACCCTTTGATGCAAATTCTTGGATGCATTCCCTTGGTCTGAAAAAAAAAAAACATCATCTTGTACTAGATTCTTCTTCCACTAAGCAAGAGAACACAGGTGGTTTTGTGATTAAACTGGTGCACTCAACTTTGTTGTAGCCTCTAAGAAAAGGATCATACACTCTGTTGGGTTTAGTCCCACAACGACTAGAGGCTGGGTGAAAGTGTGCTTAAATACCCTCTGATGGACCTTCCGTTACGATCCGGGTTTTGGAATGATAGGGTATCTACAAAAGGTATCAGAGCCAAGTACCGCCCATGTCCAGATCTAATCGGGCCGGAGGTGTGCCTCCTCCATTGTTGCCACCACATGAGAGGGGGGCTGGTGGGTGGTTCAGCCCTAACATCATGTGAGGAGGGGATTGTTGGGTTTAGTCCCACATTGGCTAGGGTTGGGTGAAGGTGTGCTTAAATACCCTCTGGTGGACCTCCCCTTACGACCCGAGTTTTGGGACGAGAGGTATCTACACACTCAAGCTTGCATCCCATTAAAACAAGGTCAATTATGGGCTTTAACATGAAAAATCTACCAAAAATTGACAATAATTTTGAGTTGATCGAGCGAGTTATGGCTCTTTATTGGTGTTTGCTTTTAAAGTCAAAAAATATGTTTTCTATCCATTGCTTTGATAAGATTCTAAAGTCGGCTTAAACCACTTGGGCTTGAGTCGGATGCAAACATTCTTCACACTTAGACTGGCGCTGTAATACCGAAACTTAACCGAGGCAGCCTGGTAAGAGAGGAGGCCGCCAAAACCCCAGAATGCTAGTTGGCGGTTAGTGAGACCGACTTTATTGGGTCGTAGTTTAATCTCTGCAAAGGAATTCAAGATATAAAATATTATTTATCACGATAATTATCTCAAAATTCAAGAACAAAGGATTAAAGTAATAATAAAAAATCCAATTACATGCATGTTATACTTAGCAAATTAAATCAATGGATGAACATTTGGAAGTCAAGAGACTTTTCGTTGGCTAGGTTATCTCTTGCTTTAATCGAGAAGTCTAAGTAGCTTAAAAGAGTTTCAATGAACTGTTCTAGGTTCAAAAAAGAAAATTATAACGGTTATGGGCTCATGTAATATGTTGCGGATCCTCCTAGATGATACCGGATGAGCAATTCGATACTGAATCGTTCCGACCACGTGAGTCAACGTAGATCAATTGTACAAGATGATCTATGACGAATTGATGTGGAACAAGCAATCTAACACAAATATAAAAATAGTAAAGCAAGAAGAAAATAATCACAGTTAGAGAGTTGAGAAATTTACGTGGAAACCCTTACAGGAAAAACAAGGACAAAGATGATCGGATGATCCACTAGAACGAAGAACGAGACGGAGTTACAAGGAACACCCAACTTCAACAAGATAAATTTTCTTCGTCGAGAGCACCTCCTTCTTTTCCAAACCCTCACCAAGCCTCCCTCAAAGTTTACTCTTCAATGTCATTCAATCCCCAAAACCCTAGACCACTTTATATATTAAAGGAATATCTTATATAAACTTAATCCCGAAATTCCCCTCCAAAACAGCCCAAACAGGAAAATCAAATTGTACTTGACTTGAGCTCTCGAGCTGTCAAGCATAGTCGTGCGCATGATCTGGGCAAGTCGTGCCCATGACCGCCTACAGCATGATCTTGTCTTTTCGCTAACAATGTCGGGCTCCAAGTCGTGCACATGACCCAACAGTCTTACACACGAACTGTCTAGGTCGTACACACGAACTGTCCAGGTCGTACACACGAACTTTTTCGTGCGCACGAATGTCCAAAACGCATCAACTTTTTCGGAGGACCGAGTCGTACACGAACTGTCCAGGTCGTGCGCACGACTGTGGGTGAAAAATTTGGCTAACACCCTACAGCGGGGCCCATAGCCCTGCCTAGGGCCCACGAGTACAACAGTGGGACCCGCAGCCCTGTCTGGTGCCCACAAATACAACAATAGGACCTGCAGCCCTGCCTGGGGCCCACGAGTATGATAGTGGAACCCGCATCCCTACCTGTGGCCCATGAGTACGACAGTAGGACCCATAGCCCTGCTTTGGGGCCACTTGCACTATCTAGGGTCTAGTAAATCCCCTCGGGTATTTACCAAACCCCGGATATTTCTAAAAATATTCCTAGAATATTTTCCAGATAAACTAAACCCATATAAATAGCAGACCTTGTAAATGATTCCAGATCTAAAAACCTAAACCAGAATCCTATTTCCTATTTTCCAGAGCTCTTCGAGTCTTCTGGCTTTTTGGCTCCTTCCCTTCTTCACACTCCGTCTACTTAGAAGAAGCACTCCTCAGCTTGTCGAGAGTAGAACTATTTTAGACTCAGTAATAATGGATTCCAAGGTTGCGTCTTACCGCATGGAGATGTAGGCTTTGACCGAACTCCGTCATCACACTTCGTGTTAACCTTCTCTTTCTCTCTCTCTCTCTATCTATCTATATTTTAAAGTGCTTGTGTGACAGCCTAGCAAGTTATAGCTCAACGCTTCGAAAGCGCGCCATATCCCGAAGGATAAAACCTTCAATCGACTATTGGAGGGGGATTACGTACGACGGCCAAAATCCTCCACCTTAGTTTGGCGCCATCTGTGAGATTAATCATATCAACTTGCGACCTTCAGACTTCCCAGCTCCTTCAGTCAAACGAATAACTACCGTTAGGGATGGCAACAGATCTGGTTTGGGGCGGGTATGCCCTATCCCGAACCCGCCCCATTATATTTTATCCCACCCCATACTCGTCCCAACCCGCTTCGGGTTTTGAGCATAATTTCCAAACCCGTCCCAATTAGCATTGGGAAAACCCGTGCCCGCCCTGCCCCGTTTTTGCATTGCGGGTTGGGTTGGGTCAAGTGGGCTTTATAAAAACCATATATTTAACTTCTTGGGCCCACCTAATCGCAACTCTACATAGCAAATGTTCCACCTATATTACGATCACGCAGTTATAAGCATATGTCAACTTATTATATGATCTTGATAAGTTATATACCCGGGTCAGGCCGGGACGGTTGGAGTAAAACCCGAACCCGATCGGGTTTCAAATTCATATCCCAAACCCGGCCCAAACCTGTTTTTGAGCATCCCAAACCCATCCCAATAGGGTCGGGTCGGGTCGGGTTGCGTAACCCAATAAACCCGAATAATTGTCATCCCTGGCTACTGATTGTCGAGCAATCCATCTGTCTCCATTGTTATACCTAAATGGCGAAGACAAGACCCATGGACCAGCCGGAGGGAAGTAATATGCATCCAGACACTCTGCATCCAATGACTCGCTCGATGAGTCGTCGGTTCATGACAAGTCAGCACCCAAAATAGCAAGTCATTGTTAATTAAAGGAGTCGTCCGTCAGCTGATCGTGCTGTTCAGACTCAACCTCAGCGGTCACCTCAACTTGCCAGCTCAAATCTTCAACGTTTGGGGAAAGCACACGTCTCACCTGTCACTAACCCTCACGCGACGTACCAGATCACAGCAGAGGACTTTCAACTCCTCACTCTTATGAAGCAGAATACTGCTCTCATGGTCGAGAGAGACTCCCTCCGATATATTACTATTAGAGTAGGAGTTGACCCTCTCCAATCAACGCCGGTATCAGTGACGGAGCAGACGTCCGCTGGCAATGTAACCCGTCTCCCACTCCTTATAGGCAGTCCGTCGTCAACACCTCTCAACGGTCCCTCGAGCCCTATCTGAGGAGACCCTCGCCTCTCCCTCCTAGACAGACAGTCTAGGAGCGTCTTGATGAGTTGACTCGTTACCCGAAACCACTCTACTCGGGATCATCCTCTGACTCTTGTAGTCAAAGGGATGTTCGCAACGGAAGGCATCACTCCAGAGCTCGGCTACTCCTCAGTAACTACCGAGCCCTGGTAGAGCATCACCAAAAAGGAAGAACTTTCAAGTCTCATCTTCCTCCTCGACCTTCGAAATGGCTCCCCGACCTGCGAAGCGATCAAAGGAACGACCATGCCTCAGAAGGGCTGCTTCATCGATAAATTCTTCAGGCCTAATTTCCTCGAGGCTGGAAGGTCGTCGCTCTCGTCTTACGAAAGATCTGATACTACATGTCCTCGTCTTCAAACAGGTATTAACGTCGCACGACCACGACAACCAAGTTCTATGCCGCACCTTTGCTGGCAACCTGGTTGATATTTCATTGGATTGGTTTTACAATCTCCCTATAGGCTCCATGAGCCTGTTTGGAGACCTAGCAGACCTCTTTGTCTAGTATTATCGGTTGAACCTCAAGCCGGAGAAGAAGCTGGACTCCCTCTATCGGATTTGGATGGGTTTGGACGAAACCCTTCGAGAATTCACACGGAGGTTCCAGAATGAGCATGTAGTGCTCTCCAGACGTCATCTCGACGACGAGGCGATCATGTTGGCGTTTCAAAATGCTCTGTGCTATGACCTTCACATCTACAATGACCTCATCTGTAATCCTTCTGTCTCCCTCGAAGCACTCTTCGATCGGATCTAGCAGAAAATCGAGGTTGAGGACGATCAAGTCGCTTGCAAGGAGCGAGACTTCCGGAATATCCTTCCGATAAGGAGCCGACGAGACCAACAGCTCAAGCTCACAATGCTCAGGCTAAAAAATATAGAGCCTCCAAGAGGCCAAGGTGGGAAGATGATAGACCCACAAAGCCTCGGAGGACCATGTTTACCGGCTGGAACCTGCTTATCGATATCATCCTTGAGCAGATCTAGCACGAGAACTATCTTAGGAGGCCTTAATGTTGAGTAAGATATAGTCTAGGGCTTGTAAAAACCATGATTGATTAATAAATGAGTTGATATTTATATTAGAATAGCTTAATTGGTGCGTATTATACGTGTTCTATATACTGAACTAAAAAGAGCCATGGCTGTATAGTGGTTCATTTGAGTGGGAGACTCAGTTGATTAGTACTATTAGCCTAAATTGTTCACAGTTCTGATTAGGGTTGGTCGCCTTATCAGGTTAAGCTGTTGGAATGACAGAGCATGGGTTTCTCCACCATGGTCATTGCCAAGCACAGTGTCTGTGGCTGAACAGAACCAACACGATGCACAGATCGGTGAGCAGACACCGGTGCACATAGCCATGTTTCTGCTTAGGGTAATAAGTCCTAAACCCTGAGGAACCATGATCGGTGGACTAACTAGTTTGGGTAACTTTGGTTCACCAACGTGTGAGGTATCTAACCATGACTCAATACCACGGTGCGCTGGGTTGTCGGGCTGGCGTTGCATCGGCATGCCACTCCTGCAGGCTATTCACATCCCCATTGGGAGGTGCGTTCCTTGGTCTGACATACACCGTACTAAAACCAGGCCTGGTGGTTAACAGTTGAGCTGTTAGACCGAATCCTGTTGTTTGGCCAAAATAACCGGAGGTACGATATGTTAATCAACCTAGAATGAACCTAGTCATATGGTCACTTGAGTCTAACGGTGCTCTCCACCGCTCAAGTTGACACATGGCACCGAGTGAAGGGACATCTAATTACCTAACTAAGCGGAGAGCAGGGGTATGCGAGAGAGCTTAGTAAGTCTGGGAGAATTGGAGTGCAGCCTGCGTCGCACTCTGGGTGGCCACGTAGGTTAACCGGGACCCAGAGGATTGACAGGGACACTTGGGTAGTGTGTCGATCGGGTCCGTTGGAAGCCATGAATCCTAGTCCCAGAAGGTTCCACCTTTTCACGATCGTTACGGATCATAACTTTCTCCTTGTCTCACTGCACAATATGAGTTGAAGAAATAATGCCTTGATCGTCTTGTGTTCCATGAGTGCATTGCACTAGGGCATGGTGGTTGCACAGGACTAAGTGTGTTCACTAGGGGGCAACCCCATAGTAGTGTAGGTACACACGATGTTGCCATAATGCTATGAGGAGTTCATTCCGTGTGTGCATGTCGCACTAGAACACGGTATGTGTGTTTAATGATTTTTACTATAGGGGCACCCCACGTTTTATTGAGAGCACCCCAATAAATAGTAAAAATACTATTCATAACTCCATGGTATGTTAAATAGGTATGGATGAGGTGCCCTAAGTGTTAGAGTACTTTATTTTGCACGGAGATGGACCATGTATGCTTCCGTATGAGGTGGATGGCCACTAGATACATGGGGGGCATTTTGGTCATTTCAAAATGTCCTGCATGCCCTAGTGGTCGCCCCCCTCATTAGGGTAAATATGCATGGCCATCAAATTCATATTTAAAGGGATTAATTCAGATTTGAAATGATTTGAATCTATTCCCTTTACTTGCAGAACCAAATATGGCAACTATACAATAGTGGGCATTTATTTTTGAGGATTAATGAGAGAGAGAGAAGGGGGAACGGTTCATATGGACAAGGAGAGAGAGGGGCACGGTTTTCAAGGCATATTAGGCAAGGAAAACCGAGCCTCATTCATATTTTTAGAGAAAGACCGATCCCACTCTCCCTTGTGTTCGGTTTTGGCCGCCTTCTCTCTCTTGGGCACTCATCTCTCTCACTCTTTGGTTTTGACCTAAGGTGTGAAGAGAAAATCTTCTTCATTTCATCTTCTTCTCCTCATAGAGTGTGTGTGATAAAGAAGAAGAGAAAGCTTGCACTCCGAAGCACTCAGAGATTGGAGTGCAAGGATCCGGGTCGATTCGCGAGATCGGGTGTACCCGAAGAAGAACGAGGCTTCTCCCACGCACATGGATACTTCCGTCATCATCAACTTGGAAGATTAACATCGCGGTGCTAAATCCCGTACGGAGGTATAATAAACTAAACCCTAGATCTATTGAATTGCATACATAATTTTTATGGTGTGTTTCGATAGATGACCATAGGGGTTCGTTTGCATTTTATTTTAATCTTGCGCATATGATTGTTTCTTAAGAAAATTTTAAAAATGTATCGCACACCGTATCGATCCTAAGATCGAGTCCGGCTTCCGTTGCGCCTCTGATTTATTTCCAACACTTAACCCTCTTTAGCCTGCACCAAGCAAAGGGAGGATAAGTCGGTCTACTGCAACTTCCACCGATGCCATGGTCACCCAACTGTTCGATGCTTCAACCTGAAATTCCCCATGGAGGATCTCCTACAGGCGGGCCGCCTCTAGGAGTTCAAAGTAGAGGCCAACAGAATAAAGATCCGCTTTCTCCTCGGAGGAAGAAAGAGACGTGTTGAATCCGCACGATCGTGCGTTAATCGACCCCCATTGTCGTCTCGACAGAAGGATAATGACTCCCGAGAGCATGGAATGCAGCGTACCTTAAAAGACTCTATCAGTGAATGTAACATCTTCTGAGTTATTAATAAAATGACAGTCGCTTCAAGTTCTATGAGAGACTATCAAATTTAATTTCAAAGTCTACTCAACGCTATAGTTAGTCTGGTTCGCGTTGTGACACAGTCGACTAACCTGCAACGATATAAAGCTACATGACCCCGATATAGATTCGACTGAAATGGTGCTTCGTCTAAGTCCAACCGATACAAGGCACTGCGCTGAGTACTTCGAATCATTAGCGTCGCACATACTCCCGTTGTCACGTAAGGGCACATGCACTAGTGCCTCGCCATAGTTAGTCCGATTCACGTTGCAACAAAGCAGGCTAACCTGCAACGGTACAAAGCTACGTGACCCCGACGTAGGTTCAACTGAAACGGTGCTTCGCCTAAGTCCAACCAAAACAAAGGCATTACGCTGAGTACTCCAAATCATTGGCATCGCATATGCTCCTATTGTCACATAAGGTCACATGCACTAGTGTCTCGCCATATTTAGTCCGGTTTGTGTTGCAATATGATCGGCTAACCTGCAAAGGTACAAGGCTACGTGACCCCGACGTAGGTTCGACTGAAACAATGTTACGGCTAAGTCCAACCGATACCAAGGCATTACGCTGAGTATTTTGAATCATTGGAATCGCACATGCTCCTGTTGTCACATAAGGGCACATGCACTAGTGCCTTGCCATAGTTAGTCTGATTCGCGTTGCGACACGGTCGACTAACCTGCAACGGTACAAATCTATGTGACCTCGATATAGGTTTGACTAAAATGGCACTTCGCCTAAGTCCAACCAATACAAAGGCACTATGTTGAGTACTTCGAATCATTGGTATCGCATTTGCTCCCGTTGTCATATAAGGACACATGCACTAGTGCCTCACCATAGTTAGTTCGGTTCGTGTTGCGACATGGTTGACTAACCTGCAATAGTACAAAGCTACACGTACTGATGTAGGTTCGATCGGAACGGTGCTTTAGCCTAAGTCCAACCGATACAAAGGTGCAACACTAGGTACTCCGAACTCCAAGCCTCATCGTTCAACAAGCCCAAGGCCCTACCCTTGGCATTCAAAGACAAAGCCAGACATGGCAACATAATCTCAGCCCAAGGTGACAGCCTTGACATTCGAAAGCAAAGCCCGAGGCAGGCTCCGCCGCTTTGGCACCAAACAAAACCCGAGACGACGATGTCGTCTTGGTCTAAGGTGATAGCCTGGGCAGTCGAAAGTAAAGCCCGAGGCAGGTTCCGCCGCCTTGGCAACAGACAAAGCCCAAGACGGGGATACCGTCTCGGCCCAAGGTGACAGCCTTGGCATTCGAAAGCAAAGCCCGAGGCAGGCTTCGCCACCTCGGCAACAAACAAAGCCCGAGACGGTGACATCGTCTCAGCCAAATGTGACAGCCTTGGCATTCAAAAGCAAAGCCCGAGGCAGGCTCTGCCACCTCGGTAACAGACGAAGCCCGAGACATCGATATCATCTCAGCCCGAGGTGACTTTCGCCTCGACATTCGAAGACAAAGTTTGAGGCAGGCTTCGCCACCTCGGCACCTGACAAAGCCCGAGACATCGACATCGTTTTGGCCTAAGGTGATAGTCTTGGCATTAGAAAGCAAAGTCCGAGGCAGGCTCCGCTACTGTGGCACCAGACAAAGCCCAAGACAACGACATCGTCTTGACCCAAGGTGATAGCCTTGGCACTCGAAAGTAAAGCCTGAGGTAGGGTCCCCCGCCTCGGTAACAGACAAGGCCCAAGACGGTGACATCGTCTCGGCCCAAGGTGATAGCCTTGGCATTCGAAAGCAAAGCCCGAGGTAGGCTTTGCCGCCTTGGCAATAGACAAAGCTCGAGATGGCGACACCGTCTTGGCCCAATATGACATCCATGTCATTTGAAACCAAAACCCGAGGTAGGTTCCGCCGCCTCGCAACAGATGAAGCTCGAGACGTCGACACCGTCTCGACCCGAGGCGAATTTCGCCTCGGTATTTGAAGACAAAGTCTGAGGTAGGCTTCGTTGCCTCGGCACCTGACGAAGCCCGAGACATCGACACAGTCTTGGCCCGTGGCGACCTCTGACTCGACATTCAAAGACAAAGCTTGAGGCTGGCTTTACCACCTCAGCACCTGACGAAGACCGAGACGTCAGCACCATCTCGGCCCGAGCCAACCCCTGCCTCAGCATTCGAAGACAAAATCCGAGGTAGGCTTCGACGCCTCGACTCCTAATGAAACCCGAGGCGTACCGTCTCAGCCCAAGGCAACCTATGCCTCGGCGTTCGAAGACAAAATCTGAGGCAGGCTTCGCCGCCTCGACACCTGATGAAGACCGAGACGTCAGCACCTTCTTGGCCCGAGGCAACCTCTGCCTCAGTATTCGAAGATAAAATCCAAGGCAGGCTTCGACGCCTCGGTACCTGATGAAACTTGAGATGTCAGCACCATCTCGACCCGAGGCAACCTCTGCCTCGGTATTCGAAGACAAAGTCCGAGGTAGGCTTCGCCACCTCGGCACCTGACGAAGCCCGAGACGTTGACACTGTCCCGGCCCAAGACAGCCTTCTCCTCGGTATTCAACAAGCTCGAAGTCACTGCTTCGGCATTCAAAGATGAAGCTCGAGGCCCTGCCCGAGGCATTCATCAACAAAGCTCAAAACCTCTGCTTCGGCATTTGAAGACAAAACCCGAGTCCCTACCCTCGGCATTCATCAACAAAGCTCGAAACCTCTGCTTCAGCATTCGAAGACGGAACCCGAGGCCTTGTCCTCGGTGCTAGAAGACAACCCCCCTAAGAGCCTGCTCAGGCACACAGCCACCCCCGCCAACTTGAGGGCCTTCACATCACCTTGACTATCAATAAGCTGAAGGGCCTGAAAAACTAAGTCCGTTGCCGCTGGTTTTACCTAATTACGACACCGGATGGCGAAACAGCACATGCAGGCCCGACGTCCTCACTCGGGCTTCAATCGCTTGGAATTAGGGTCGAGATCAGGGGTGCCAGTTTTTGAGTCTACATAAAAACCGAGCCCCCTTGGCTACTTACTTCAAAACCGACACCCCTAGCTCCATGCACCAAAACCGGCCCCCCTGGCCCTTGAGCATAGAAACCGACCCCCCTTGGTGCCTTGCATCAAAACAGACCCCCTCTAGCTCCATACAACACAACCGATCCCCCCTGGACCTTGTGCACAGAAACTGATCCCCCTTGGCCCTTGTGCTTCAAAACTGACCCCCTGGCCCTTGTGCTCCAAACCGACCCCCCCTTGGTGCCTTGCATCAAAACCAGCCCCCCCTATGGCTCTTTGCTTCAAACCCGACCCCCATGGCCCTTGTGCTTCATCCTTGGTGCCTTGCATCAAAACCTCCCCCCCCCAGGCTGCACCTGGCACCCCACCCCCCCGTGATGTGCCCGACCTCCCCCCCCCCCCCCCCCCCCCCGGGTTTTTTGCCATAAAACACCTAGACCAACCCTGCCCGACAAACTACTCACGACGGATTTCATCCGTGAACGCACACTTGCCTAACTGGGAGGGGGCTAATTGTGATCCTATTCAACTCGGTTACCACCTGCCTAACTGGGAGGGGTAATGCACACCCAGCCGGCCCCTGGCAGGGGATCGGCAAGCGTAACGGTCGGCCCCGGACAGGGGGTCGGCAAATACACATCCTGCCGGCCCCTGGCTGGGGGTCGACAAGCGCAATAGTCGACCCCACGCAGTGGGTCGGTAGATACACAACGATCGGCCCCGGACAAAGGGTCGGCAGACAGACGATCGTCGACCCGCACAGTGAGTCAACAGATAGACTACCGTCGGCCCGCAGCGGGTGAGCAGACAGATGACGATCGGGTGGGCCAGTAGACACATGACGGTCGATCCTGGATAGAGGATCGACAGACGAGCGACAGGTTTTGCACTAAGAAGTCCCAGCCAGCTAGGTTAGTACCTACCTAGCTGGGAGGGGATAATTGTGGGTATAAAATCTGGCTAACGCCCTACAGTCGGACGCACAGCCTTACATGGGGATCACGAGTATGATAGTGGGACCCGCAGCCCTGCCTGGGGCCCACGAGTACGACAGTGAGACTCGCAGCCCTGCCTGAGGCCCACGAGTATGATGGTGAGACCTGCATATTAATCCTGCTTGGGGCCCACTTGCACCATCTAAGGTCTGGTAAATACTCGGTAAATCCCCTGGGGTATTTACCAAATCCCGGATATTTCTGAAAATATTCCCCAGATAAACCAAACCCCTATAAATAGCAGACCTTGAACGATTCCAGATCCAAAAACCCAAACCAGAATCCTATTTTCTGTTTTTCAGAGCTTTTCGAGTCTTCTGGCTTTCAGATTTCTTCCCTTTCTCCACCCTTCGTCTACTTAGAAGAAGCACTCCTCGGTCTGTCGAGAGTAGCTCCTAGGTTGCATCTTACCGCACGCAGACATAGGCTTCGACCGAACTCCGTCATCACTCCCCGTGTTAACCTTCTCTCTCTCTCTCTCTCTCTCTCTCTCTCTCTCTCTCTCTCTCTCTCTCTATTCTACAGTGCTTGTGTGACAGCCTAGCAAGTTACAGCTCAGCGCTTCGAAGTACGCCACATTCTGAAGGATAAAACCTTCAATCGACTGTTGGAGGGGGATACGTACGATGACCAAAATCCACCGCCACAACGACCCCTACAGTCGAGCCATATCTCAACATAATATAGAATCCGAAAACAAACCGACGGTAGTATAGTACATGGTATTTCTAAGAAAGTGTAGGGAGATCAAACTAGAGGATATATAGTAGTAGATCTAGTGGTGATGTTGGCTGATGTAAGAAAGATCATTGATAAAAAAAGAGAAACATCAATCTTCAATACTAGTTTTGATGGCGTCAATTAATATTACAAATCTTCCGTTGCCACTAAATGTAAATGTTGCAGTCTCAGCTGCCGCTTGATCACACGCACCACAAACCACAACTGTTGGTTTTGCCTGACGGTTGGGGGTGGAGTGTGATTCACTTGTCGATTGGGGGTGTAACAAACGGTTGTGGTTTGTGGTGGCGGATGATCAAGTGGTAACTGAGGCCGTGACATTTCGCGCTACAGAAGGGGAGACACTTGGCGAGATAGGCGCACATGCACGAGAGGCATGCGGGCCATGGGAACAGGGACATGGGGCCACGAGCACGGCGCCAACGTACGGATCAGACGGAGTCAGGTTCAGATACACGAACACACAAAGAAGGAGAAGAAGACAAAGAGGGCTGGTGGGAACCTAGATGTGCCTAGGCCTCTCACCACCGGCTCTCCGAGCTCTCATTGAGTTGGAACTAGGAGTGGCAATGGGTCGGTTCGTGTCGTGTCTAGTTTCGTGTCGTGTCCAAAACCCCTAGATCCGGACCTGACCCGTTTAACTAATCATGTCTAGATCCTAAACCCGTACCCGACCCGCTAACAGGTAGATCCGTTAAGACCCGGTAAGACCCGTTTACCACCTGGGTCTATTCAGTTGACCCGATCCTACCTGATCCGACTCGACCCGACCTGACCCGAAAGACCCGTTGGTATTATATATTATAGTATCGGATTGCGGGTAGACCCGACCTGACACAACACGTTGAATACTAAACGGGTCTTCCCGGGTCTACCGTGTCCAGACCCTAAACCCGGACCCGACCCGTTTATTAAACAGGTTTATCGTGTCAACCCGTTTACGATCCGAACCCGTTTAGCCCTGACCCAGACCAGTAACTTTGTGTCGGGTCGTGTCGGGTCTGCCGTGTCGGGACCAAAATTGCCAGCCCTAGTTGGAACCCCTCGTTCACGAACCTCCCTTTGGAAAATCCAGAATAAATTTTAATCTTATTCACTGGATATTGGTCATAATGAAGGCTTAAGGTACTTAAAGAGACCTCCAAGCAATCTTAATCCTAATAGGACTCAAATAAACCAAAATAACCCTTATAGGTTTTACAAGGTAAAGAAATTAACATAAATTAAATACTCCAAAAATAAAAATAAAGGACAACTAAATAAAGACCAATGGGCCACAACCAACGTATTAAGCCAAATCTCCAAGCCCAAGTGTCACTGGGTGGGTCATCCTCCTAGTACGATAATTGTAAACATGTGTATAGGTGGTCCAGTGCGCCCACTAGGCTGACAATTTCGGCCCCGACACGGCAGACTCGACACGAAGTTAGCGGGTCTCGGTCAGGGCTAAACGGGTTCGGATCGTAAACGGGTCGGCACGATAGACCTATTTAATAAACGGCTCGGGTCTGGGTTTAGGGTCTGGACACGGTAGATCCGGGAAGACCCGTTTAGTATTGTCATGTCGGGTCGGGTCTGTAGACACACGAATTTCGTCGGACCCGAACCCGACTCACGTGTGCCAACGCGGATGCAAACCCGACACACGGACCCAACTCGCGCGCACCGACATGGATTCAAACCCGACTCGCGCGCGCCGATGCGGACCCGGACCCCATGCGCCAAGGGGGGCCGGCCCCTACTAGGGTCCGAACCCCATGGGGGCCGGTCCCTACTAGGACCCGAGCCACATGGGGCCGGCCCTAGTAGGACCCGAACCCCATGGGGGGGGGGGCCGGCCGGCCCTGCAAGGAAAGGGGAGAAAAAGAAAGAAAAGAAAAAGGAAAGAAAAGAAAGGAAAGAAAAGAAAAGGAAAGAAAAGAAAAGGAAAGAAAAGAAAGAAAAGGAAAGAATACCGCCATGCGCGGGGGGAGGTAGCGTATGACGTCTGCACACGCGCGGATCTGCGCCGATCCCTCGATCCGACGCACAAGACGAAGCGCCCGATCGCCATCGATTTCGTGCGCAAAGTCCAGCCATAATTGCACCCGCCAGAAAAGGAAAACAATTAAATGTTATTCCCTTCATCAATGGATGAATAAAATCCGGGTAATTATGAGAGAGATACAAAAGAGATTTAAAATTAAAAAGTTTCCATATCTCTCTCCCCACCTCTTTGCCTATAAATAGAGGGGGTGGGGGAAGGAAAAAATGGTCGAGAAATTGAAGACGAAGCGCCAGAGCTCTGCAGAAGAGAGCACGCTTCTTCATCGACCCAAGGCTTCACGAGGCACAGTCAAGCCTGTCCCGAGGGATCGGCTTACTGAAAGTCCTCATCAACGTGAAGGCCCTTGCGCACGACGATCGCCCCTTCGACTCCGTTCACGAAGAAGAAAGCTCGGAGAAGAAGAACCCTTCGACTCCGAAGACGCCAGAAGCAAAGGCCGGAGAAGAAGAGGAGCGGCACTACCCCGTCGTCTCCAACAAGCTTCGACTCCGATCAAGCCCAAAAGCCCGGAGAAGAAGAGGAGCGGCACTACCCCGTCGTCTCCAACAAGCTTCGACTCCGATCAAGCCCAAAAGCCCGGAGAAGAAGAGGAGCGGCACTACCCCGTCGTCTCCCACAAGTCCTCGATCCCGATCAAGCCCCAAAGCCCGGAGGAGAGAAGCGAAGCGTCATCACCCCGTCGTCTTCGACAAACATCTGCACCATCCACGAAGAAGAAAGGCTGGAACAGATCATCTGAAGCGTCGCCACCCCGTCGTCTTCATCAACAAAAGCCGACGCCACAACCGTCGCACGGAGATCGGTGCTACCCCCACCATCTTCGAAAGCATCCTTCGACTCTGATCACGCCAAAGAAGCCCGGAGAAGAAGAGAAGTCCCGTCAACACGCAAACCGTCGAAGCACCAAAGAATTAGCCCACGTCGTTCGAGGAAGAAGATCGAGTTGACGCTGAAGCTAAAGCCAACGCAAGAAGTCGAAGCAAAGCCCCAGTAAAGCCCGCGCCAAAGCAACGCAAGTGCCAAAGCCAAGCGACTACGCCGGCCACGAGCAAAAGCACCGCACGTTCTAGCCGATACGACGCGAAGTCCGGAAGAACGAAAGCATCGCAAGTCTCTCCCAGCTACGTCCAAGTGCAAGCGCCAAAGCAAAGCAAAAGCCAGAGCCACGCCGGAGCCAAGCTAAAGCCAAAAAGCCAAAGCCAAAGCCAACGCCAAAAGCTCGATCGACGCCGCGAACCGACGATCAAGGACACCGAGGTCAAGCAAGGAACGAGGAAGACACGAAGACCGAGGAACGAAGCCGAAAACCCCCTAGCCGAGAAAGCGCGAAGCACGGAAGGGACAAAGCAACGGTGGACATTCCTTAGCCTCTCCAAAACCCTCTCCCTGTAAAACCCCTGTCCTGGGCAGCCCCTTCAGAGCTCTCGCACGAACACCACGTGGAGACGCGGATCAAAGGGATCCCCCAGAAGATCTTTCCCACAATCCCCTGATCAAAACTCGCCGCAACCCGGACTCGCTACACCCGAGCAACCCGGGTCCCGGCCACAATTGTAATCTCGTTTTGTGCAATAAAGCCGACCCGTACCTTTTTTGCGCATACAGATTTCTGGCACGCCCGGTGGGACCTCTTCTCCTTTCACCCGTACGGTTGAAGAAGCTGCTTGAAGTTCGCGATGGCCGGAACAAACAACGATGCGTTTGCTCCAAGCCTCTCACCAATCGCCGAGTCTCCTCTACTCCGCCACGGTGATCCAGTAAATCCGGAGGGTGATGCTCCTCCAATGGTGCGCGTCTACACTCGGCGTACACGGACTCTTGCGGACATCTTCGTGCCAGAAGCTACTATCGAAGATGCTCGCCAAAGCGCCGACGAGGCCCTGGTGCATGAAGAAACGAGCCTCGATCCTGGAGCCCATGTCCAGAAGTTTGGGGAGGACCAGCCCCAACCCCGAACCAGTTCGGGTTCTCCAGCAGACGTTGCACCTCCTCTGCAGGGGGCAAACATCAATCATCAACCAGAAGCAAGTCGGCGTAACTACGTCTCCGATGATGACGGCGAGGATGCGAACATGCAACACCGAGACGTTCTCCGTCACCACCTTCCGTCCGCTCTTCAGCTCCAAGTCATGCAGATGAGCGAGCATATGGCGCAAATTACTCGGCTGATGGAGGAGAAGGATCGTCACATCAACACTCTGCTCCAAAAGCTAAGCGCAAAGGACGCTGCAGCAGTCGGCCAACCCGTCGCTTCTCCAGTAGCCGCTCCAGTTCCGTCTTCAACTCCCGCTCCTGCAGAGGTTGCTCCGACGATTCAAGCAGTTACTCCAGCGCTCTCCTCGGCTCCCGTCCCATTGGAAGTCGTCTACCCAGCGCCAGCCTCGGCGGCCACTCAACCTCCAGCAACGGCAACGATGAACGCTCAGCAAGTCCAAGCGTTGATAGCCGACATGATGCGCTCTCGCGGCAGTGGCCTTCCTCCGATCACGGCGGCATACTCGAAGCCCTACACTACGAGGATCCAGCAGCTACGCTTCCCAGTCGGATTCCAGCCGCCAAAGTTTCAGCACTTCGACGGAAAGGGAAATCCGAGACAGCACGTTGCCCACTTCATCGAGACCTGCAATAATGCCGGCACATATGGCGACGAGATGGTGAAGCAATTCGTCCGCACCCTCAAAGGCAACGCGTTCGACTGGTACGTTGATCTTCCTGCAGGAACCATTGACAGCTGGGATCAGATGGAGAGGGAGTTCCTCAATCGCTTCTACAGCACCAGACGAACCGTCAGCATGATCGAACTCACCGCCGTCAAGCAAAGGAAAGACGAGCCAGTGATCGACTACATCGACAGGTGGAGGAACCTCGCGCTGAATTCACGAGACCGCTTGTCTGAAGACTCGGCTATCGAGATGTGCACCCAAGGCATGCACTGGGGTCTGCTCTACATCCTCAAGGGTATCAAGCCTCGGTCTTTCGAAGAACTCGCGACTCGGGCTCATGACATGGAACTCAGCCTAGCAAACCGCGGGGACTTGAAGAACAAGGACTTCTTGAAGATAGAGAAGAAGGACAAGCCACCGGCAACGAAACTGAAACAAGTCAATGTTGCTGACGTCGCTTCGACCTCCAAGCCGCTCAAGATCGGTGGCAAGCCAGATCAGAAGAAGGGAGTCGCCATACCACCGCCTCCGCCGCTAAGACAAAGGATGACTCTCGAGGAGCTCGAAGCCAAAGAGTACCCTTTCCCAGACTCGGAAGTCTCCTCCATGTTCGACCAACTGCTGCAAGAGAAGATGATAGAATTACCTCCTTCAAAGAGGCCCGAGCAGATGCATCGCGTCGACGACCCTCTCTTCTGCAAATACCACCGGGTGGTGAGTCATCCCATCGAAAGATGCTTCGTCTTCAAGGAAAGAATCATGGCACTCGCCAAGCAAGGGAAGATAGAGATCGACTCCGGGGAGGTTGCTACGGCCAACATGACGTCCATCACCTTCGGCTCCTTCTCGCCGATACTAGTTGCTGCTCGGCGAAGCATGCCCAAATTGCGCATCAACCGTCAAGCTCCAATAGCTAAGTCAACGTCCCAGCCGAAAATCTCGAAGCGACGTCAACGTACTCCTGCGTTCTCCGAGGAAGAAACACTGCTGCCCTGGGGGCAATCATTGCTCGCGCCAGCACCTCTTCCAGGCAATACTGCATCCCAACGAGCGCTCCAAAGGAGATATGAGCAAGGAGATCCAGAAGTCGGTCTGCTGGGCCAGCCTTCGGGGAAGTTCGACTATTACGTCCTCTACTCAAGGCCTCCATCCGTTCCAATCGAAGAAATCAAGCCCACCGGCTGGGGATCGGGAGAAGAGCCAGTGGAACCTCGAGAAGAGCAAGTCCCTTCCAGTCAAGCTATGTCCCAACGCGCTCTTCGAGAAAGATACGAGCAGGGAGATCCGGAAGTCGGTCTGCTGGGCCAGCCTTCGGGGAAGTTCGATTATTACGTCCTCTACTCAAGGCCTCCATCCGTTCCAATCAACGAAATCAAGCCCACCGGCTGGGGATCGGAAGACGAGCCAGTAGAGCCTCCAGAAGAACAAGTGTCATCAAAGAAACCAGTTGCTGCTGTCGACCATCATCCTAGCGAAGGGGAATCCACCGACGAAGAAGCATGGGTCATGCTACCGCGGCGGCGAAAGCCTTGGCAAGAAAAGAAGCTCAAGCAAGACCGTGTGATGAGGGGATTCACCAAGCGGAAGACCTACAAGAAGAAAAGCAAGACTCCAGGAAGGAAGGCGTTCAAAGTACCGCCAGCGAGCCGAGACGATATCCTTCAGCAGAGTCTTCCAGAGCCGACAACTTTGCAAGAGTTCTTCCCGGATCACTTCCTCCCAGCGGACCAACACATCAAGGTATCTTGTTGCATGGTCGAAGTCCATGAGGCGTCGGAAGGAAATAATGAAGGCGAAACTTCCGAAGAAGGCGACTCCACCGATGAGGGGGACGACTCCAACGATGGGGGCACCGCCGCTCACGACGAAGCAATCTTGCACATGCCGCTCGTAGAGGCTTTGCATCTTCCGAAGAAGGCTCGCCTGGCAATGGCGGCGGCCTTGGCCGATCCAGATAGCTACAAGAGAAAAAGGAAGGATGACCAGAAGGGCAGAGCTATAGCCTCGTGTGATGCAACGATAACCTTTTCAGACGAGGACCTGCAACTCGGGACGCGATTGCACAACCGGCCTCTTTACGTTTCGGGATACATCAAGGAGAAGCCAGTGAACCGAATCTTATTGGACTGTGGCTCCGCTGTCAACATCATCCAGACGATGCGGCAACTCGGCATTACCAACGACCAGCTCTCACCAAGTCAGTTGGTCATTCAAGGCTTCAACCAAGGCGGACAGTCCACCGTTGGAATCATTCGTCTGAAGCTTTCCATCGGCCCGCTAGATACGACGGTCCTCTTCCACATCATCGACTGCCGGACATCATATCGTCTCCTGCTAGGAAGACCATGGCTGCACGAGAACGGCATCATAGTATCCACCTGGCATCAATGCCTCAAGTACTACGAAGAAGGCGTGGAGAGGTGCATAGTTGCGGACGACAAGCCATTCAACGAGGCCGAGGCACACCTGGCCGACGCTAAATTCTACCAAGCAAAGGGCCTGGTCGCGGAAGTTCTGCCGGCTAAAACCCCTCGAGCTCAAAAGATTGAAGAAGTAAATAAGGAAAAGACTCCTCTTCCCGGGAATCCAGTGCCACCTTCTGACGAGGCGAGACCCAAGGTCCAAGGAACGCCGAAACCTGGACAAAGGATGCGCATCAGCTTCGAGCCAAGAGCAATGCAACATACCCCGTTGCCAATCCAAACGGCGCCTGTCTTGCGTCTCGCGCCTCAGTGGCTCCGCAAATCCGAGCGATCGCCTTCTACTCCGACAAGGAAGCTGGCCCCAACGTTATCTCAGGCCAATGTCATCACTCTGCAAGAAATGACGGTGCCACTACCTAGTCTGGCAGAAGCTCCGAACCCAAGCAGACCCGTCGAATCGGCAGACCTCGAGCCACTCGGATTCAAACCGGAAGGGAGTTGGGGGCAAAATGCTGCCAAATTGCTGTTTAGAGCTGGCTATAACGAGGAAAGCGCCATGGGCACACTCCCACCAGCAGCAACTCCGCATGGGATGACAAGAACTCAAGCTCGGCTATTTCAAAACGGAGAGCAAATTCCCCCGAACCGTCGAGGCATCGGCTCCAGTCAAGCTCCGTTGGTCATCAGAACAGCAGCAAAGAAGACCTTCACCTCGAACTACATCGAGGCGAGGATAGTAGATGAAGCAGCTGAAGGATCGACAATCTCCGATGCACTCTCTACCTACCTCAGCCATCCAGACAGCAGGAGAAGACGACGACGGGCTCGATGCCAAGCCTTGTTCCGGAAGCAAACCAGAGGCGGTAAAGACTGGTCGAATCAAAAACGCACATCCGTGTTCGAGAGGCTCGGGCCAGTCAAACATTCAAAGAAGAAGTCAGTGTTCGATCGCCTGGAAATGCCTATCGAGGACTTCGTCTCAACACCCACCCACCCACCCATGGCTGCCGTCCATCATATCTCCATTACGGATCCCGGCAACGGTGACACTTCTACTTCGGACGACGAGTTGCCCGACGCCCCGCCAGTCCTCGAAGAAGGGGGGCAGTCCACCGTTGATGACTTGAAGGAAATCAACTTGGGCACGGAGACGGAGCCTCGGCCTACATTCGTCAGCACACTCTTGACCCCTGAGGAGGAAGCAGCATACACCAAACTGCTTAGAGAGTACAGAGACGTCTTCGCATGGTCCTACAAGGAGATGCCGGGCCTCGATCCAAAAATCGCAGTGCACCAGCTCAGCGTCAAACACGGAGCCAGCGCTATCAAGCAAGGACAAAGACGCTACCGGCCAGAACTGGTACCCCAAATAGAAGGCGAAGTCAACAAATTGATCGAAGCCGGCTTCATTCGAGAGGTCAAGTACCCGACATGGATCTCTAGCATCGTCCCCGTCAAAAAGAAGAACGGCCAAATCCGAGTGTGCGTGGACTTCAGAGACTTGAATAACGCATGTCCAAAGGACGACTTCCCCTTGCCAATCACGGAGCTAATGGTTGATGCGACGACTGGTCACGAGGTGCTCACTTTCATGGATGGATCATCGGGCTACAACCAGATTCGGATGGCACCCAAGGACGAGGAGCTCACGGCGTTCCGCACACCGAAAGGAATCTACTGCTACAAGGTAATGTCGTTCGGCTTGAAGAACGCGGGAGCCACCTACCAGCGAGCTATGCAGAAGATCTTTGACGACATTCTTCATCAAAACGTGGAGTGTTATGTCGACGACCTCGTGGTGAAATCCAAGAAGAAATCGGCACATCTACAAGATCTTGAGCTAATCTTCAGACGACTTCGAAGGTACCAACTCCGCATGAATCCGCTCAAGTGCGCGTTCGGAGTCTCCTCGGGCAAATTCCTCGGCTTCGTCGTCCGACATCGTGGCATTGAGATAGATCAATCCAAAATTGATGCTATCGTCAACATGCCCGTACCAAAGACAGTGCGAGACCTCAGAGGCCTCCAGGGACACTTGGCGTATATCCGGAGATTCATCGCCAACCTGGCTGGAAAGTGCCACCCTTTTAGTCGCCTCATGAAGAAAGGAGCGCCGTTCACATGGGATGAAGCGTGCCAAGAAGCACTCCAAAACATCAAAGCATATCTACTGAAGCCGCCAGTCCTATCAGCACCGGTTCAAGGAAGGCCTCTCATCCTCTACATCGCCGCCCAGGAACAATCCTTGGGGGCACTCCTGGCCCAGAACAATGAACTTGGCGTAGAGACAGCTTGCTACTACTTAAGTCGCACTCTCGTCGGCGCAGAGCTGAATTACTCCCCAATCGAGAAGGTCTGCTTAGCGCTCATCTTCGCCACGAAAAAGCTGCGACACTACATGCTTGCTCACACCATCAGACTCGTCTCGAAGGCTGACCCACTCAAATATATCATGTCGAGACCAGTGCTTTCCGGACGCCTAGCCAAGTGGGCCCTGCTGCTACTTGAATTCGACATCACCTTCGTGCCACAGAAAGCGGTTAAAGGACAGGCCCTCGCGGACTTCCTCGCAGAATATCCTCTCCCGGCAGAATGGGAGTTATCAGAAGATCTCCCAGATGAAGAAGTATTCTCTGTTGACATCGCCTTACCCTGGAGAATGTTCTTCGACGGCGCAGCTAGGCAAGACATAGCGGGAGCCGGAGTCATCTTTGTCACTCCGGACAACGAAATACTCCCCTTCTCGTTCCTGCTCTCGGAAGCATGTTCCAACAACGTGGCAGAATATCAAGCCCTACTCATTGGTCTCGAACTGGCCGACGAAATGAACCTTCAAGGACTAGAGATCTTTGGCGATTCTCAACTCGTGATCCAGCAAGTCCTGGGGGCATACGAAGTCAATAAAGAAGACCTGGTACCGTTGCATGCGCGAGCTGTGAAGCTCCTCGAAAAACTCAAGGCTGTTTCCATCCAACACGTTTCCAGAAACCTTAACCAGCAGGCTGACGCACTCGCAAATCTGGCGGCTACACTCCCGTTCCCAGATGAGCATTCACTCGTCGTCCCCGTCTGCAGGAGATTCGTGGTCATCGAAAAAGAGGGTCCGCCCGAGGTACCAGTTCAAACCCACGCGGTGCATGTCCTCGAGATTAAAGAACAAGACTGGAGGCAACCGTTGGTGGAGTACCTTGTTCATGGTAAACTCCCCGAAGATCCGAAGCGCAAAAGTGACATCCGTCGAAGATCTCTGAGGTTCTATCACTTCAACGGCGAGCTGTACCGACGGAGCTATGACGGCACACTCCTGAGGTGCCTCGCGAAAGAGGAAGCAGAAGCCGCGCTCGAAGAAGTACACGCCGGAATCTGTGGATCGCACCAGTCCGGTCCGAAGCTTCACTTCCGCATCAGAAGGATGGGGTACTACTGGCCTACCATGATCAAAGACAGCTTGGAGTACGCGAGAAGATGTCAAGCTTGCCAAATGCACGGGGACTACATTCGTCAACCTCCGGAGCCTTTACACCCAACAATCGCGTCTTGGCCCTTCGACGGATGGGGTCTTGACATCGTCGGTCCTCTGCCCAAGTCATCCAAGCAACATCTCTACATCTTGGCGGCAACGGACTACTTCTCCAAGTGGGCTGAAGCGATACCGTCGAGGGAAGTTACAAAGTACTCCGTCATCAGCTTTATCCAGAACGACATCATCTTCCGCTATGGAGTCCCCCGCTACATCGTAACAGATAACGGGAAGCAGTTCAAGAATGCTGCCGTCAGCCAGTTCTGCGCATTGTACAACATTAAGCAGAATTGTTCGACAATGTACAACGCTCCGGCCAACGGACTAGCAGAAGCCTTCAACAAGACTCTGTGCAAGCTGCTGGAAAAAACCGTCTCGAAGACAAAGAAAGATTGGCACGAACGCATGGGCGAAGCACTATGGGCTTACCGAACATCCTTCCGCACGCCGACACAAGCAACGCCGTATTCCCTCGTCTATGGCGTGGAAGCCGTTCTTCCGCTCGAACTCCAGATCCCGTCACTCAGGATAGCAGTCCAGGAAGGCCTCACCAGCGATGACAACGCCCAGCTCCGCCTAGCAGAATTGGAAGCACTGGATGAAAGACGCCTCGAAGCTCAACAGCGTCTGGAGTGTTATCAGGCCAGGCTCTCTCGCGCCTTCAACAAGAAGATTCGTCCTCGATCATTCCAGATAGGGGAACTGGTGCTGGCGGTCAAACGCCCCATCATTCTCTCGCATCGAGGAGGGAAGAAATTTGATGCCAAATGGGATGGCCCGCATTCCGTCAAGGAAGTCTACTCCAACGGCGCTTATCTCCTCACCACGCCAGAAGGGCTGACACTCGGCCCTATCAACGGCAAGTACCTCAAAAGGTACTATGCCTAAAGCAAGGCCACACCCCTTGTTCAAAAAAAAAAAAAAAAAAAAAAAAAAAAAAAAAAAAAAAAAAAAAAAAAAAATGAACTACGTGCGACTTGATCCCCCCTAGGGGGGTACGTAGGCAGCCTGAGAAGTTACTTCAGGTTCAGTCCGACCAAAAGAAAAAGACAACAAAATTCCATGAAAAGGATGTGGCGAAACAAAGTGATATTATTAATAAAGCGAAGACAGTACATGGCATGAGTCCCGAAAAGGAAGCCACAATGGAACAAGGAATAACTAAAAGAAGGTGTCCAGAGCTCGAAGACGACGCAGCAGCTCCTCCCTAGTTGCCTCCACTCTCTGAAGCTCCACGGGACGAGCGACCAGAAGCTCGCGACGGGTTGCCAAGTCCGACTGCTGCCTCAGATGACTCGCCTTCAAAGTGCTCTCCGCAGCCTCAGCCCGCTCCAAACGGGACTCCGCCTTCCGAAGTGAGGCGCGCGCAGATTCCACCTTCCTCTGGGCCTTCGACAGGCTGGACGTAGCCTCCGCAAGTTGATGCCCGGACTGACTTAGACTCGCCTCAGCGGCCTCCAGCTCAGAAGGGGAGCTCCCCTCCAGCAAAGCCCGCCGGGATCGATAAGCCTCGCTCTCGGTCACAAGCTGGTCCATCTGAGTGGCGAAAAGGGAGCTGTCAACTTTGAACTCTGCCAGGCTCGAGCAAAACTCTGCACCGTCCGTCGACCACCAGTCCTGGAGGGCGCCAAGGCCGGCAGTACGGAAAGGCTCCAACGTCGACTTGATGTACTGCCGACAGCTCGCAAGAAGAAACTCTGAGACTTTGCTCCTTGGCCTCAAATCCGGGCGAGGCGCCTCGGAGTAGGTAGGCAAGACCCTCCCTGCCGCTGCAGCTGCCACAGGAGCCGCCTGCGCCAACAAGGGCGGTGGAACCGGAGGAACCTCCGCTACCGCTGCAGCCGCAACAGGAGCCGCCTGCGCCAACAAGGGTGGCGGAACTGGGGAAACCGCCGCTACCGCTGCAACAACCGTCTCCACCAAAGGACACGAGGGCACAGTCATCGGGGAACGCCGCTTGTCGACGCTCGAGACTTCAGCCTCCTCGCCAAAAGACAAGGCATCGACATCGATGTCGTCCAGGTTAATGTCGCCCCTAGGGAAGTTCTCCCCGCAAAGTCCGAGGAAATCTAGATCATCCGGAGGGATATCTAACCCGCAGGGTTCGGGCACTACCTGCGCGGTACCGGTGGACGAACGCCCAAGAGGCGCCTTTGAAGAGCTCGCTCCGCGCTCTAGCACTATAACAGAATCTGGTCAAAAGAAAGAAACGGTGCTCAGCGTGATAAAACTTCCTGAACGTAGAGGGCAAATAAATGAAGAGAGCTCCATACCTGTGTGGTCGGACGAAGCGGTCCGGGACGGAGGAATCACTTCATCTTTCAGAAGTCCAGGCTCCTCGGCATCCTCCGTCAGACAAGGGACTCTCGGGACCATCCCGCGAGGAATGCACATTTTTCTTCTCTTGGGAGGGGCACCCTCAACTTCGGCCTTCGGGAAACAGAATACCCCAGGGGCACTAGTAAGCTCGACATCCAGCACCGGAACGGAAGAGGGGACACAACGAGCGCTGGAAAGACGACTACCGCTCCTCTGCGCCCGCCGAAGTCCCAGTTGGAGGCGGCGGTCCTCTACTCCCGCAGAATGATCAAAGCAGAAATTCCTGAACCCGCTACTCACCAAGACGTCGACTGGAAAACTCGCAAGTAAAGGGGAAACTCGCCCTTTAACCCACTGGCAGTATTCCGGGGTGGCGGCGTCCCGAAGCCCGGATTTGGCCCCAGGGAAGAAACTACTACCAGTAAAGCGAGCGTAGAGGGAAGCCCACAGACGGTAACCCTCCTGCGGACTGAAACGCCCCTGCAGCTGCTGAGGCGTGCCAGGGACTTCCTGTCGAAAACCCTGCTGACGGGCAAAGCGATGGGGGGAGTACTGCTCCACCTCCACCACATCTCCTTTGCGCCAGACTAAGTAGCCAGGGCGGCAGCTGACCATGTTCCAGTAAAGACTGTCCGGGAGCCCGTCGTTGTCATACACGGTCGACCTCTCCAAAGGCAGCACCGAATGCTCCGACAGAAATTCAAAATCGACGCTCCCCATCCTCCTCAAAAGGGTACGAGCACACTCTTTCGGACGCTCCCAACTGATAAAGGCGTTCAAAATCCCTCCTACCCCTGGGAGGAAAGGTAACTCGGCTGGATGCCCGCGCCTGGCAAAGATCCCCTTCGGGAAATGCAAAGCTATCCAACCATACAAATAATGCAAGGGTCCGAAAGCAGCCGACCGGCCGAGCTCCTCCTTGGCCTTATCTGAGCCAGACAAGTCCCAGTAAGTCCCGCTGAGAGCCCGATACAAGGCGCATAGTATGGCTGGGGCTAGATTGAAGAGCTCGCCCCTCTCCATCCTGGAAGCAGCAAGGAAGGTCCCCGGACGAATGGCCTCCCCAGAACACGGAAGCACGAACCGGCAAAGAAAGATGACCAGCCCGGCGGCTCGGTAAACCGATCGCCACTCCTCGCTGTCCCGTTTCAGGCCAAGAAGTTCCCAGGGGCACTGCTTCCCCTCCATTGAGTGCTTCTCTCGAGCCAAGGAATCGATAGGCCTCACGAAGGAGCGAAGCGGAGGTCTCTGCATCTGAGCGATCTTCCACATCGGGTGAGCTGAGGGCGCTGGAGCTCTATACTCGCCTCTGAACCAAAAATCGACCCAAGAAGAAGGACGCACTCGATCTGATTGGTCCCTCGCCGCAATGATAGCATATGCCTTGAACAGAAGGAGGCAAGAACTCGGAGCGTAGCTGCTGTCCAGCAGATCCTTCAAGGCAGGCACCTCCTCTTGGTAGTAGTTCCGTACCTCGGGGCACCCCGAAACGATATGGACATCACGAAGCGAGATGCCTATCTCCCCCGCCCCAGTAAGGAAGGTGTTAGTCTCCGGACACCAAAGCTCACAAAGCGCACGGTACATCCCCTCAGGACGACTGTACTCCCGACGAGCCGGCGCTAGAAATTTGGCCAATAAGTTCATCTCAGGTTCCGCGCCAAAGACCTCGTAGAACTCGTCCATCCACTCGCGAAAGCCGCAAAGGTACTGGACGTCGCCCCGAGGCCAAGAATCGGGGCCCCATCGGGTCAGCCTAGCACATATCTTCGAGGCAACAACTGGCGTAGGCACGAACTCTTCACCGCAATGATGGAACGGAAGACTCAAACTCGGCCGCAGAAGCTTCATGGAGATCCCTTCGTCAGTGTGGATCTTCTCGCTTAATTTCAGCATCCCGCAAGTCGCATCCGCGACTCCATCTTCCGTGATGCGCTCGTGCACAAAGACACGGAGCAACGACAGAAGGTCTTCCCGCCTTGAGCTGCGGTAACGGCGCACACGAGTGAAAGGAAAGCAAAGGCATCTCCTCCCGTCGAAGAAATCCTCGTCTATCCAGCCCAAGGAAGTCAAACTCTCGAAGACGCGGGCCCTGGAGGACCATGAAAGGAGGCAAGTCAAGACAAGCGCAAAAAAAAAAAAAAAAAAAAAAAAAAAAAAAAAAAAAAAAAAAAAAAAAAACGGAAGAAAGGGGGGACCACCGCCCCCTTCCAATTGAAGGCCAACAGCAAAGAGGGAAGGGGGGACCACCGCCCCCTTCCAATTGAGGGCCAACAGCAAAGAGGGAGGGGGGGACCCGCACCCCCCTTCTCCTCCTTCTTCTTTGCCTGCGACCCGGCCGCCGCCCTTCTCGGCCTCAAACCCGGCCCGGCCGCCGCCCTTCTCGGCCCCGAACCCGACACGGCCGGCCCCCACGCCGGCCCGGCCGCCGCCCTTCTCGGCCCCGAACCCGACACGGCCGGCCCCGCGTGCTGCAGTCCCGCGCGCCGCCCCGCGTGCTGCAGCCCCGCACGCCGCCCCGCGCGCCGCCCCGCGCGCCGCCCCGCGCGCCGCCCCGCATGCTGCAGCCCCGCGCGCCGCCGCTGCCGCTGCTGCCCATGCAGCCCGGAACCGAACCGAAGAAGAAGAAGGAAGAAAAAGAAAAGAAAAAGAAAAAAAAAAAAAAAAAAAGGAAAAGAAAAGAAAAAGAAAAGAAGAAGAAGAAGAAGAAGGAGGAAGAGAGAGGCGGCGAAGGCGACCCGCACCTCAGCCGCGCTCCTCCATCCTCCCCGCCTCGAGCCTCGTCGCATCGTCGCTTCGAACCCGCCTTCGCAACGACCGCGAAATCGCGCACCATCGCCGCCGACGAAAGAGGCGACACCGGGAAGACGGAGCAAGTCGCGTGCAACCCCAGGCAGCTCTCTTCCGACGGCGGTCTTCAGAAGCCGGCAGAACCGTCGCGCAGAAGCACAAGACCGACGAAAAAAGGCGACACCGGGAAGACGGAGCAAGTCTCGTGCAACCCCAGGCAGCTCTCTTCAGATCTTCAGAAGCCGGCAGAACCGTCGCGCAGAAGCACAAGACCGACGAAAAAGGCGACACCGGGAAGACGGAGCAAGTCTCGTGCAACCCCAGGCAGCTCTCTTCAGATCTTCAGAAGCCGGCGGAACCTTCGCAGAGAAACGCAATGACGGAAGAAGGGGTAGGGGTCCTTAAATAGACCTCCAACCCCGCCCACAAAAGGAATCAAGGACAAGCGCTCTACGATTCCTACGTGTCCAAACCCGACACGCTCTCACCGACGCACCCGTCCTTGAGGGGCATTTGTAGACACACGAATTTCGTCGGACCCGAACCCGACTCACGTGTGCCAACGCGGATGCAAACCCGACACACGGACCCAACTCGCGCGCACCGACATGGATTCAAACCCGACTCGCGCGCGCCGATGCGGACCCGGACCCCATGCGCCAAGGGGGGCCGGCCCCTACTAGGGTCCGAACCCCATGGGGGCCGGTCCCTACTAGGACCCGAGCCACATGGGGCCGGCCCTAGTAGGACCCGAACCCCATGGGGGGGGGGCCGGCCGGCCCTGCAAGGAAAGGGGAGAAAAAGAAAGAAAAGAAAAAGGAAAGAAAAGAAAGGAAAGAAAAGAAAAGGAAAGAAAAGAAAAGGAAAGAAAAGAAAGAAAAGGAAAGAATACCGCCATGCGCGGGGGGAGGTAGCGTATGACGTCTGCACACGCGCGGATCTGCGCCGATCCCTCGATCCGACGCACAAGACGAAGCGCCCGATCGCCATCGATTTCGTGCGCAAAGTCCAGCCATAATTGCACCCGCCAGAAAAGGAAAACAATTAAATGTTATTCCCTTCATCAATGGATGAATAAAATCCGGGTAATTATGAGAGAGATACAAAAGAGATTTAAAATTAAAAAGTTTCCATATCTCTCTCCCCACCTCTTTGCCTATAAATAGAGGGGGTGGGGGAAGGAAAAAATGGTCGAGAAATTGAAGACGAAGCGCCAGAGCTCTGCAGAAGAGAGCACGCTTCTTCATCGACCCAAGGCTTCACGAGGCACAGTCAAGCCTGTCCCGAGGGATCGGCTTACTGAAAGTCCTCATCAACGTGAAGGCCCTTGCGCACGACGATCGCCCCTTCGACTCCGTTCACGAAGAAGAAAGCTCGGAGAAGAAGAACCCTTCGACTCCGAAGACGCCAGAAGCAAAGGCCGGAGAAGAAGAGGAGCGGCACTACCCCGTCGTCTCCAACAAGCTTCGACTCCGATCAAGCCCAAAAGCCCGGAGAAGAAGAGGAGCGGCACTACCCCGTCGTCTCCAACAAGCTTCGACTCCGATCAAGCCCAAAAGCCCGGAGAAGAAGAGGAGCGGCACTACCCCGTCGTCTCCCACAAGTCCTCGATCCCGATCAAGCCCCAAAGCCCGGAGGAGAGAAGCGAAGCGTCATCACCCCGTCGTCTTCGACAAACATCTGCACCATCCACGAAGAAGAAAGGCTGGAACAGATCATCTGAAGCGTCGCCACCCCGTCGTCTTCATCAACAAAAGCCGACGCCACAACCGTCGCACGGAGATCGGTGCTACCCCCACCATCTTCGAAAGCATCCTTCGACTCTGATCACGCCAAAGAAGCCCGGAGAAGAAGAGAAGTCCCGTCAACACGCAAACCGTCGAAGCACCAAAGAAGTAGCCCACGTCGTTCGAGGAAGAAGATCGAGTTGACGCTGAAGCTAAAGCCAACGCAAGAAGTCGAAGCAAAGCCCCAGTAAAGCCCGCGCCAAAGCAACGCAAGTGCCAAAGCCAAGCGACTACGCCGGCCACGAGCAAAAGCACCGCACGTTCTAGCCGATACGACGCGAAGTCCGGAAGAACGAAAGCATCGCAAGTCTCTCCCAGCTACGTCCAAGTGCAAGCGCCAAAGCAAAGCAAAAGCCAGAGCCACGCCGGAGCCAAGCTAAAGCCAAAAAGCCAAAGCCAAAGCCAACGCCAAAAGCTCGATCGACGCCGCGAACCGACGATCAAGGACACCGAGGTCAAGCAAGGAACGAGGAAGACACGAAGACCGAGGAACGAAGCCGAAAACCCCCTAGCCGAGAAAGCGCGAAGCACGGAAGGGACAAAGCAACGGTGGACATTCCTTAGCCTCTCCAAAACCCTCTCCCTGTAAAACCCCTGTCCTGGGCAGCCCCTTCAGAGCTCTCGCACGAACACCACGTGGAGACGCGGATCAAAGGGATCCCCCAGAAGATCTTTCCCACAATCCCCTGATCAAAACTCGCCGCAACCCGGACTCGCTACACCCGAGCAACCCGGGTCCCGGCCACAATTGTAATCTCGTTTTGTGCAATAAAGCCGACCCGTACCTTTTTTGCGCATACAGGGTCTACCCGCAATCCGATACTGTAATATATAATACCAGCGGGTCTTTCGGGTCGAGTCGGATTGGGTCGGATTGGGTCAACTGAATAGACCCGGGTGGTAAACGGGTCTTACCGGATCTTATCGGGTCTACCCATTTATTAACGGGCCGGGTACAAGTTTAGGATCTAGACACGATTAGTAAAACAGCTCGGGTCCGGGTCTAGGGGTTTTGGACCCGACCCGACCCGACCCGACCCCTAGCGCCCACCAATTATTCCAGGGTAGGAAAAACTTGGCTTCATCTAGTGAGTGTCCTGGCTGCTTTTGTATTGCTCCAAAACCTAGATCTAGGCATTGGAGCTCCTCTCTAGTAATGCAGTGTTAATATATGGGTGTCCTTTCCAACGAACCAAGTAGCAATGGTAATCTCCGCTCATGATACAAACAACATCCTAATTCAAAATATCATTAATATTTTCTTTCCATGAGGCAATTAATATAGGTTGTTGAAGTAAAGCAAGTGGTGAAGGTTGGGTGCATGGTCGGCATTAGTATGGAGTGAAGGCTTAGAAAAGGGTCATCCGAAACTACTGCTCGATCTTTATAGGCAACCAAACCTTCAATATTAAAAAAAGATCTTATCCCATAGTCGGGCGGAATATCAATGACATGCATTCTGTTAAGAGAGAGAGAAAGAGAGAGAGAGATGACTAGGGTTTGGCAAGAGAATGAGATCAATCTCTATTGGGCCAATAGGCCAAGGATATATAGAGACAATACATGAGCTGATGTATATATGATAACACCCTCCCTTAAACTCAAGGTGGATCGTGCACCAAGAGTTTGTCAATCAGATACCGAAAGTATGGCGCAGGATGTGACTTCATGAAGAAGTCCGCTATCTGTCCTACTGAAGAAACGAAGGGGAGTGAAATGGTATCGCTCTCATACTCCTGTCTGACGAAGTGACAGTCGATCTCGATATGTCTCTCGTCCTCTAATGAAAAATCGTATTACTAGCTATTTGAATAGTGCTTTGGTTATCACAGTGAAGTGGAGTAGTCCTAGAAAAGACAATATCGAGATCATTGAGAAGGCGCCAAAGGTGAATTATCTTCTTAGTCGTGGAAGCCATAGCCCTGTACTCAGCCTTAAGACTGGAAAGAGACAACTTTCTGCTTTGTATAGCAATTGATATCACTGAGTCCCCAAGAAATAAGTAGTAACCTATGGAGGGAGATTACGGCCGTCGTACGGTCCCTAACCAATAGTTGACTGAAGGGTAGAGCTTCTAGATGTGGCACACTGTAGAGCACTGAGCTGTTGTGCTAACGTTGTTGATTGTAGAAAGAAGAATGGTGCAAAGTAATAGAGGGAGAGAGAGAGAGAGAGAGAGAGAGAGAGAGAGAGAGAGAGAGAGAGAGTTGATACAAGATGTGGTGACGAAGTTCGGCTGAATCCTACATCTCTGTGCGGTAAGACACAACCTTTGAATCCTCTAACTCTGAAGTAGCGCTACTTTTGACAGGCCGAGTAGTGCTTATACAAATAAACAGAGGGTGAAGTAGGGTTGACTGGAGTCTGATGACCAGAAGGCTTTGGGAGCTCTGGAAAACAGAAAGTAGAATATGGAATAATGGAATTCTATCTAGAATATTTCTCGGTCTACTATTTGTAGAAATTTGGGAATATTTGGGGTTATGATAAATATCTTGGGGGGATTTACCGAGACCTAGATATTTCATATAGACCCCAGATATTCCACATGGGCTCTAAGCAGGGCTGTGGGTCCTATCGTTATTTTTGTGGGCCCTAGATAGGGCTACGGGTTCCACCATTGTTTCTGTGGGCCCCAAGCAGAGATACGAGTCATACCATCATTTTCGTGGGCTCCAAGCAGGGTTACTGGTCCAACCGTCATTTCTGTAGGCCCCAAGTAGGACTGCGGGCCCCATCGTCGTTTTTGTGGGCCTGTGGGTACCACTGTTAGGTGTTAGTTTGATTTTGCACCCATAGTTACCCCCTCCCAGGTAGACATGTAGTAACCTAGCTGGCTGCGACTCTATGGTGCAAAACTGCTTTGTTGATGTCGAGGTGACTTGACGAGTGTCTGGAACGAATCTGCCGACCTCCTACCTAGGGATGACAAAAGTTTTGTTTGCCGACCTGCTATCCGGGGCTGACCGTAGCGTCTGCCGACCCCCTGCCAAGGGCCAACCAGAAGTTCGTTAGCCGACCCCTGTCCGGGGTTGACTGTCATACTTGCCTACCCCTTGCCAAGGGTCATCCGGGTGTGCGTTAGCCGACTCGCTATCCGGGGCTGACCGTTATGCATGCCGACCCCCTATCAAGGGCCTGCTAGGAGGGGTGCGAGAGCAACGCTGTTGGAGGGGCGAACTGGTCGATCGGTCGCAACTGACTGACCTACAAGATTTTGGGGGTCGGGCACCATAGAGCCCCTGACGCCTGACCCATTTGATTCTGCGACCGATTGGGCAATCGGTTGGGCGCGGTGATCGAATGGGCGTAGCGGTCAGTCGGGCGCCAGAGAGCTAACCGACCAATCAGATTTTGGGGTTCGGACGCCAGAGAGCTGACCAACCGATCAGATTTTGGGGGTTGGGCACCAGAGAGCTCCTGGTGCCCGTCCCAGTTGATTTTGAGACCGACCGGGCGATTAGTTGGGCGCGGCGATCGGTCGAGCGTAGTTAACCGATCGATCATGGCGTTGAGAGTTGGTATTTTTTTCGAAAAGAACGAGCAGAAGTGAGCTCACTCTGATACTGACGTGGTGTCTGACGTGATGGTTTGGTGTGGCCCGTTGTGCTGACGGGGCCGAGTGTTGACATGGCGACTGACATGGTGGTTTGGAAGGTGAGGGGCCAGGCCCGATTCACTGAATCTGGTAAGGTTTTTATCTCCCGCCTTTTGATTTCATGCCATTATCCATTTTGGTGGAAAAAAGAGGGAGGGAAAGTGAAAAATAAAAGTATAAGTAGATATGAGGGGGATTGAAAAATTCCTCACGCTTCCAGAATTTTCGAACTCTCAAGTTTTCTGAGGGCATGTTGTTGGAATTGGATCCGCTAATCAGAGTCGCAGCGGAAGCAAAAAGAAAGATCCGAAGATCATACGGTGTATGTTTCATTACAATTCGTGATACAAAACAATTTACATACAAATCTACGATCTTAGCATATGTGCGGACACCCTAGAGGCATACTACGATCTACGGAAGACATGAATGCATCTACTTAGGTGTTTAGATTCATCATACCTTTTGGGTCTATGATCCGGAGAAAACGGAACGATGAAGAACCGCACGTGAATCGCAAGGGAAACTGTCGGATAGCACCTTGTCCTTTGCGAATTGAAGAATCCTCGAAATCCCGTCTCTGAGTGCAGGGATTACGAGCTGACGGAGGAATCCGTTGCGAAGACGATGGCGAGCCACGAGATTTTCTCATCCTCTTTATCCTTTCTTCCTTCTCCTTCCTTCCTCTTCCTTCTCCCTTCTTCTTTCTCTCTTTTCTTTGGCCGAAACCACAAGGGAGGAGGACTAGGGGTCGGATTTTTGGAGGGGAGGGAGTAGAACCCTTGGGCCGGCCCCTCCCCTCTCTATTTCCTTTATAGGGCCGGTCTCCCATGGATCCAAGGAGGCTAGGGCCGGCCCTTAGGTGGATAGGGATAAGGGGGGGCGGTTTTTAGGGATTCCGGGTGTCTATCGTGAAGCCCGGACGAAAACGCCCTTCATGAAAAGCCGAAAACTGAAAGAGAGACTGAGGTGCGCTACTCGGAATCGAGTTCCGTCAGCGCCTATGAGCTCCTGGAATTATTCCGCTCATTCCAAGATCCATATTCAATATGTTCTGAGCCATATTTCAGTATTTACCAAAATACCCCTACGGTCTGTAACACAAGTGAATTAGGTTCTTTGGCTCCGGGCTTGCGCTCCATCACGCTACTTTGCATCCAACGTATCCAACTAGGTCGGGGAACAATTCCTATATGCAACGACAGGGTGGAACCTTCAGGGTTCGGGATCTCTAGCTCCAACCGGATCCCTGATTAACTATTCCGGTGACACACCGAAAGTTCCGTTAATCAGCCCTAATCCGATTAACCCATGTAGCCACCTAGAGTGCGACGCGAGTTGAACTCTAGTGATCCTAAACTTATGTTACTCCCTCGTAACCCTGTTCTCTGCTATACTCCGATAATCCTTAGTCCCTCATATTACTGGTGCCATGATACGACTCGGGCGGTGGGGAGCACCGTCAGATCCCGATCGACCATCTGACTAGGGTTTGATGACTTGTCATCTATAACACCACACACCTTCCGGTGCTATGCCTAGCATCCGAAACATCGTCAGTCATACTGACAACCACCAGGCCTGGGTTAACTGTGTGGACAGATTGACTCATCAAACCGCACCCATCCAACACTGGACGTCGGATAACCTGTAGGGATTACATGTCACTCAAGTGCCAGTCGGGTAACCCAACGTACCGTGGTATTGGACTATAGAAGACCCGCACACGTTGGAACATCAAAGCACCACACAACTGGTTGGCCCAGTGTACATGGTCCCTCAGGGTTAAGGATAGATTATCTATAGTAGTAAGACGGTTTATGCACCAGTGTCTGAATCACTGAACTGTGCACCGTCTTGGTTCCTGTTCAACACGATCATCGTGCTTGGTCAGGTGAATGGGAATCCCACGTTCCCGTGGTGGAGACTTCACCACATCCTCTACCTGCCAACAGCTTGTTCTCGGTGAAGCGACCGGCATCACCTAAGCTGTGAACTAGTTCTAGGTCTACACAGAACTGGTCCACTGGGTCTCCCAAACATGGATCCTCCATGCGCCTCAGTGGCCTACTGTGTTCCCTAGGGTCCTTTATTATATGTAGTATTAACATATACCATAGTAGTATTCTAATTAAAGCAATAACCAAAGTCATCTTTATTAATGTTAATATAGAAAATCCACGCTAAGGACACACGAGCTATAACAATCTCCCACTTGGCCTAGCGGGGAACAACAGTCTTAACTCCCATGGCATCCACGTGCTTCTCAAAAGCCTTGGTCGGTAACGCCTTTGTGAAAGGGTCCGCCATGTTATCTGCAGATGCCACCTGAGTCACTGCAACCTCCCCTCGCTTCTGCAAGTCCCGGATAATGTAGTATTTCCGCTCGATATGCTTGCTCTTCTGGTGATATCTTGGCTCCTTGGATTGTGCTACCGCTCCACTATTATCACAGTAAAGGACAATAGGATCTTGAGCTCCCGGTACGCATCCTAAGTCCATAAGGAACTTCTTGAGCCACACCGCCTCCTTAGCTGCTTCGCACACCGTAACGTACTCAGCCTCTGTCGTCGAATCCGCGATGCATCCCTGCTTCACGCTCCTTCAACTGACAGCTCCTCCTCCTAATGAAAATACAAACCCTGACGTTGATCTCCTGGATTCCGGATCTGATGCAAAGTCAGAATCCGTATATCCAATCGGCATCAGTTCCTGTGAAGAGTAAACTAACTCATAATCTCTCGTCTTACGGAGATACTTGAGTATACTTTTCACAGCAGTCCAGTGCTCTGGACCCGGATTTGACTGATACCTGCCCATCATGCCTACTGCATAGCATATATCTGGTCTCGTGCACTGCATGGCATACATCAGACTCCCTACAGCCGAAGCATAAGGTATCTTCTGCATCTCTGCCCTCTCCTCAGGAGTCTTAGGACCCTGATCCTTGGACAATTTCATTCCATGTCTAAATGGAACCAGTCCCTTCTTAGAGTTATGCATACTGAATCTAACCAAGATAGTATCTATGTAGGCTGACTGTGATAGCGAGAGAATCTTGTTCTGGCGATCTCGAGTTACCTTGATCCCCAGAACATAACTTACTTCACCCAGGTCTTTCATGTCAAATTGAGAGGATAACCACACATTCACTGTAGACAACATTCCAACATCGTTTCCGATTAGCAGGATATCGTCTACGTAAAGCACTAGAAAAACTACTGCAGTCTTATCGCTCCTTTTATAAACACATGGTTCATCCACGTTTTGTTCAAATCTATAAGACTGGATAGCCTGATCAAAACGCATGTTCCAACTTCTGGATGCTTGCTTCAGCCCATAAATGGACCTTTGCAACTTGCACACCAGACCTTCCTGACCTTTTGCGACAAAGCCTGGAGGCTGAGACATGTATATGTCTTCTTCCAAATCCCCGTTGAGGAATGCGGTCTTGACGTCCATTTGCCAGATCTCCCAATCATAATGGGCTGCAATGGACAAGAGGATCCGGATAGACTTAAGCATAGCCACTGGCGAAAATGTTTCGTCATAGTCGATCCCTTCTCGCTGGGTATAACCCTTAGCGACTAGTCTAGCTTTGTAAGTCTCAACGGTACCATCCGGACCTCTTTTCCTTTTGTACACGCACTTACACCCAACAGGTTTAATATTGTGAGGTGGTGTTACAAGTGTCCAGACCGAGTTTTGGGACATCGATGTCAGTTCTGCCTCCATGGCTTCCTGCCATGCTGCATGGTCAGTGGATACCATCGCTTCGTCATAGTTCAGAGGATCATTCTCCTGAAACTCTGGATCAACCATAAAGGCTTCTCCAATGTATCTATCAGGAGCACATGTGGTCCTCCCACTGCGACGAACTTGCGGTGGTTCCATAGGAGTCGATTCTACAATACCGTTAATCTTAGTGGTATCGGCTCCCACTACATTTTCTGTCTGCGTACTCCCATCAGTATTTACCAAAATATCCCTACGGCCCGTAACACAAGTGAATTAGGTTCTTTGGCTCCGGGCTTGCACTCCATCACGCTACTTCGCATCCAACGTATCCAACTAGGTCAGGAAACAATTCCTATACGCAACGACAGGGTGGAACCTTCAGGGTTCGGGATCTCTAGCTCCAACCGGATCCCTGATTAACTGTTCCGGTGACACACCGAAAGTTCCGTTAATCAGCCCTAATCTGATTAACCCGCGTATCCACCCAGAGTGCGACGCGAGTTGAACTCTAGTGATCCTAAACTTATGTTACTCCCTCGTAACCCTGTTCTCTACTATACTCCGATAATCCTTAGTCCCTCTTATTACTGGTGCCATGATATGACTCGGGCGGTGGAGAGCACCGTCAGATCCCGATCGATCATCTGACTAGGGTTTGATGACTTGTTATCTATAACACCACACACCTTCCGGTGCTATGCCTAGCATCCGGAACATCGTCAGTCATACTGACAACTACCAGGCCTGGGTTAACTGTGTGGACAGATTGACTCATCAAACCGCACCCATCCAACACTGGACGTCGGATAACCTGTAGGGATTACATGGCACTCAAGCGCCAGCCGGGTAACCCAACGTACCGTGGTATTAGAATATGGAAGGCCCACACACGTTGGCACATCAAAGCACCACATAACTGGTTGGCCCAGTATACATGGTCCCTCAGGGTTAAGGACAGATTATCTATAGTAGTAAGACGGTTTATGCACCAGTGTCTGAATCACTGAACTATGCACCGTCTTGGTTCCTGTTTAACACGATCATCGTGCTTGGTCAGGTGAATAGGAATCCCACGTTCCCGTGGTGGAGACTTCACCACATCCTCTACCTGCCAACAGCTTGTTCTCGGTGAAGCGATCGGCATCACCTAAGCTGTGAACTAGTTCTAGGTCTATACAGAACTGGTCCACTGGGTCTCCCAAGCATGGATCCTCCATGCGCCTCAGTGGCCTACTGTGTTCCCTAGGGTCCTTTATTATATGTAGTATTAACATATACCATAGTAGTATTCTAATTAAAGCAATAACCAAAGTCATCTTTATTAATGTTAATACAGAAAATCCACGCTAAGGATACACGAGCTACAACACATGTTCCCTTGAGCTTTCCTCTCTTCGATTCTTTGAGCTTTCTCTTCACCACCCTCACTCGATGGCATCTACTCTGGAGCCTCTGGCTCTCAATGTTAAGGCGGGAAGAAGTTCCATATATATTACCCTGAAGAAGCCTTTAGGGACTAATTTTGGCCATGCATCTGGAGAGTCATCCGCTTGGGTGGGTAAGGCTTTTGTCCCCACGGGCAGCACTCCCGGGGCGAAGGCAGGTGGCAAGGTACTGAAGAGACGCCCCAAGGAAGAGTCGTCGGTGCTGAAGCTGACCCAAGTTTCCCGCTTGGCTGCGAAGGTGGTGCCTATGTGCCCCTGGAGGAGGAGACTCTCTTCATGTTCAAGACTGGTTACTGTAAAGTAGCCAGTCGTCGTGATGACTGGGCCACTCTGGTAGCGATGTTCAGGGAACCGGCGGTGCCACCGCGCCCCAAGTTGGCTACTATCCACCAAGCCTTCAGTATTGACTCCAGAGCAATTTACTTGGCGAAGGCCAGTAAGTAGAAGGCTTCGGGGACAATCATCTCCATAGGCTAGCTCAACTATAGACTTCGGTTGCCGCTCCCCCCCCCCCCCCCCCCCCCCCCCTCGCTACTCGTCTGTTGAACGCCTCCGGGATGTATACTCTTTCTGAAGATGAATGTATACTTGTAGGGACCTTAGCAAATTATGATGTCATGCGGCTAATTTTGCAAATTAGTTAAGGGACTATAACTAATTTGCCAAAAAATCAATTGCAAGAGTAACAATTATGCATAAATTTTAATAGATGAGTTAATTATATAACTTTCCTTACGGTATATATGTAATTCAAGCGAGCTAACTCGGCCAACTTTCAAGCCAACTCGAGCACCCTTTAAATATAATCGAAAATGCTATTCAACCATACTGACATTAGTATGAAAAAAATTTGTTTACTGATGTGACGGATTGGAATAGAGAAAATATTCAGTAGATTGGATGTACCATGTCAGCCATGTATCCTCGACACCCAATTCACTCAGTGGTGTTTGGCTAAAATTGGAAACTTTAATAGCGCATTGGGTGTGAGAGATACACGGCTGACGTGATACGTCCGACTCACTGAATATTTTCTCCAATGAAAGGCACCACGACAAGTGCATCGTGCTTGGACTGCTCCCTGTCCGCCACGTCAGTGTGGAAGTTTTTCAATAGTATCATCGGTATGGATAAATAGCTTTGCCCTATAACTATTGCATTGCCAATATCTCCCAAATTAGGCTCCCTCATCACCTTATGGTTCCTTGTGGTCCATAAGGACCACTAATTATTGTTATCAATTAAGGCAATGATAAGATGAAATCATTGTAGTCATTAAAAACTTAAACTAAAAAGGGGTTATTAACGTTAGCTCCTTAAAAATGTTTCCATTTTACATTAAGGGTAAAATAGTAATTTTATCCTTAATTAAGGCAGTGATAGTTTGAACTTAACGTTCGGCCCCTATAGTTAGACTTTGGCTAATGCAAGCTCCTTCTCCCACACACATGTAATAATGAAAATTTTAAATGGTAATTTTACACGTACAAAATCTCTGCGGCCCTCCCAGCATGGCGTCGGACCTACACGGTCGGCAACTAGACTATCAAAATCCAAACCCGAGCTATCCGAACCACCCCGTGTGGCCATATGACTACAGCCCCTCCACCGCATGCATGGACTCTATGGCCGGAGCTCATCCCGGACCACGGAGTCCACCGATGTGGAATCGGCGAACCTTAGCACGAACAGATTGTCTTCGGTGGTTCTCCTCTTCTTCCTCTCCGCATCGACAGCGTGAGGGAGGTTGACCGGTGTCCCAGCACGGCGCAGGAGCGGTGAAAAACCCCCCTAAACTCGGTTCTTTCTGAAAAAATGGGTGGCACCATTCGTAAATTTGAATGTCACTTTGGGCATTTACGTGATAAATTCAAATGCCACTTTATATGTGGTTGGACTTTGGCTAACTCGAGCTCCTTCCCCCATGCACATGTAATACCAAAGTTTTTTAAATGACAATTTTACCCCTATAAATAAAGTATAACAATCGTAGCAAATGAGTAACAATCATTAAAGAGCAAAAATCCATTAGTTTTGGCTACGCGGGCTCCTTTTGTTGCGTACATGTAATAACAAAAAAATTTAAATGACAATTTTAGCCGCACATATAAAGTGTAACAATGTTACCAAAAAAATAACAATTGGTAAAGAGTTACAATCCGTTAGCAAAGAGTAACAATTTGATATAGTAAAATGCCTTAATTGTCGATTGATTGTAGTGGTGTTTCTACTCATCTAGTCACAATATGATTATATTTGTAACAAAAAATGCATTTAACTATGCAAAACCAAGTTGATTCTATCTCGCATATAAAGAGTAATAATTAGGTAAAAAAGATAAACTATTTGTTCTGTTGACAAAATATAATTATTTTTTGATGAAAATATACAATTTTTTTTTTGTGGTTTTAAATCGACAATCTGGAATGATTTCAATTAATTTTCATACAAAAAATGGTTCATGTTAAGTTGATGATAGGAAATGTAAATTTAATGAACTTGGACTGGACGTTATTGTCCTTTTTTTCTATTTGGTTCGGCGGGATTTTGGGAGGTAGCTATTGCAATACGGAACTTGTTGTCAAGGAGCTATCACTAAGTCCCCCAACTAAAAATTGACCGACGTTATAACTAACAAGTTCATCTTTCATATTAAGAAATAGAAGCGAAAGATGACTTCATGCATCGGCGACTAGGGGCATGTTTGGCATCATTCCGGAACAATCTGTTTTCATTCCTAGTTTCATGATTTTAAATTAACATATAATATTTATTCCAGTGGAATAAATGACTTGAGAACTTTAAAATATCACTCCGTGTGTTTCTAAGCCAATTGGATTGTTGGACCATCAAATTACATTACAAATATTAATCAGCTCTGGAAGAGGATTAAGGGGAACAACTGTTCCACAAAGCAAACACCCCCGCATCATTCTGGAACAATTTGTTTCCATTCCCAATTCCATGATTTGAAATTAATGGATAGTATTTGTTCCGGTTGATTTAAGAACTTGGGAACTATAAAATATCACTCCATGTATTTCTATGCCAATGTGAACACTGAACGATCAAATTAAATAAGAAATAATAATTGACAATAATACCCTCTTATGGAAGAGGATTAAGGAGAACAGTTGTTCCACATAACAAACACCCCCTAGATCGCCGCAATATTCACAAAATGGTCTCTGATCCGACTATTCAAGTTCTTGATGATTGTGAGTCACTTGATCCGCCACCAACAATTTCTCCTTTCTCCAAAGCCATCATAATATTGTGACATTTAAGAGAGCAGAATGCACGGTCTCTGAATCATCAAAATACTATCAATAACAAGCTTGTCCAAACATGAAACCAAGTCAAAGAAATAATATACTGATTTAACAACACGAATATGTAATAAAAAATGTTCTTGTATGTCAATGCATGATTGAAGTGCATATATACCAGTTTTATAATTAGGGTTTAACTTAGGGGTGGCAATGGAGCCTGAAAAACCAAAAACCTGAACCTGATCTAAACCCGATCCAAAAGTTAGGGTATGGGTCCCGAAACAAAGTTTGGGTAGGGTATGGGTATAGGAACTCTACCCGATAAACTTTCGGGTATGGATATGAATACTTCAATACCCATACTCGAAAACCGATGTCCAATTTCTCCTCTAATTTTTGTAAGTTAGATCATATATATGGTGGGACTCTAAACTATTGTTATATACCTAAATTCTAATCAACTATCATCCATACCCAAATTGTACACTATCTCATTCCCTAATAAACCTAATATTATAACAAACCGTAAGAGTTTCTTAAATTTTTAATATAAAGCATTGACTTTTTTTCTTCTTAAACAATTGTATGTGGTAGAGAAGAAAAGAGGAATTTATATGTAGTTTATACGGAAAACCCGAGTGGGTATGGGTAGGGTACGGACCCTCCCTCATAACCTGAATGGGTATGTGTCAGGTATGGACTCTGTCATACCCAAATGGGTATGAGTATGGGTATGGACAGGGGTCAGGTTCGACCCGAACCTGACATGTTGCCACCCCTAGTTACATTGGGTCCCGATAGGAAGTTATTTATTGTTATTAGATACCCTCACATCTCAAAACCCGGGTCGTAAAGGGAGGTCCACAGAGGGTATATGAAGCGGGCGTTAGATGCCCCCTTTACCGATGTGGGACTAACTGGTGGACTTCCTCAACACCCCCCTTGAGCGGAGCATGTGGAGTGAGACGATGAACCCAGCTCTACTACCATGTTAGAATATCCTTGTACCCCAAAACTCGAGTTGTAAGAGAAGGTCCACAGGGGGTTATATTAAGCGAGTGATGGGTGCCTCTCTCGCCGATTTAGGATTGTTCATCAACACCTACCACCCGCTTCATATACCCTCTGTGGACCTCTCCTTACGACCCGGGTTTTGAGATGTGAGGGTATCTAACATGGTATCAGAGTTAGTTTTTTTTTTTATTGAGGAAGTTCCTCAGTTAGTCCCACATCGGTAAAGAGGGCATCTAACACCCGCTTCATATACCCTCTGTGGACCTCTCCTTACGACCCAGGGTTTGAGATGTGAGGGTACCTAACATGGTATTAGAGCTAGGATTCACCGTCTTCTGCTCTAGGTGCTTCCCACCGATCGTGCCTTGCCACGCATGCTCCACGTGAGGGAGAGTGTTGACAGGTAGTCTCACATCGGTGTACGAGGTACCCATCACCCGCTTAATACACCCCTTGTGGGCCTTCTCTTACAACCAGGGTTTTACGATATGAGGGTATCTAACATAGTATCAGAGCTAGGATTCACCATCTCCTGCTCCGGGTGCTTCCCACCGATCGTGTCTTGCCACGCGTGCTCTACGTGAGGAGGAGTGTTGACGGATAGTCCCACATCGGTGAGGGAGGCACCCATCACCCGCATACTATACCCCATGTGGACCTCCTCTTACGACTGGGGTTTTAAGATGTGAGGGTATCTAACAATTGCTTTTAAAGTTCACTGCATACCTATGTCTTTTAAAGTTGCATAGACACATTTTCTTACAAGATCTATAACATACTATAAATTTTGCTGTAAATAATAAAAACACATTGGTAGGTTTAAGAAGAAAAAATCTTACCTATTGTGGGCATTGAAATTAGCCCACGGGTTGAACCCAATTCGCACACGTAAAATAGGCCCGCACCCAACGGCCTTCGGGTCGAACCCGACCCGCACACGAAACTTGGGCCCGCACATAACGGCCCACAAGCAGAAATTTGGCCCACACACAACGGCCCATATGCGCAACTCGGCCCACACACAACGGCCCGCATGCAACTCGGCCCACACGCAACGGCCCACATGCGCAACTCGGCCCATACACAACGGCCCACATATGCGAAACTTGGCCCGCATACAACCGCCCGCATGCAAACTCGGCCCACGTGCGAACTCAATTCGCGCGCCATGGCCCGACTCAAAGCAAACGGGTCCCACCGGACCCGCAACTCGAACACAAAGAGGAGGGCCCACCGGCCCCCCTTTTTTTAAAACCGTGCCCCCCTCCCCATGGGGAGGTGGGGCCGGCCATAAAGGAAAAGAAAAGAAAAAAAAAAGAAAAAGAGAAGAAAAAAAAAGGAAAAAATCAAAACCGCCTCGATGCGGGGGGAGGTGGCGTGGATGTCTACGCAACCGTAGATCTGCGACGATCCCTCGATCCAACGGACAAGATGATGTTGTGTCGCCATCCGATCCAAAAATGCAAAAAAATAACAACTCAATCTTCAAAGATCGAGTCACATCTAGCCCGTAACCACCCCAACTAAAAAGGAAGAGATCGAGTTTGTTTCCCGGATAAAGGAACAATATCTTGATTGTTATGGGGGGAGATATCGGATGAAACAAAAAGATTTCAGCCATATCTCCCCCAACCGCCCCCCTTTGCCTATAAATAGAAGGGGTGGGGGAAGGCACAAGAGGTCCAAAAAGCCGAAGACGAAAGAGCTCCGCAAGAGAAGCTCCAACGCTCGAAGACCGAAGGCGTCACGAGGCACGGCAAGCATGTCCTACGGGAATCCTTGGCCCTTCAAGTCCTCATCAACGTGAAGACCTTGCACTCGAAGATCAAAGCTTCGACTCCTCGCACGAAGAAGAAAGCTTGGAGAAGAAGACCCGGAGTCGTCATCACCCCGACTGCTCCAACGATCTTCATCAGCTCCGAAGGTGCCGTAAGCAAAGGCCGGAGAAGAAGATCGAAGCTGACAACGCCCGTCGTCTTCAACAAAGGCGTCGACTCCTCGCACGAAGAAGAAAGCTTGGAGAAGAAGGCCTGAAGCCGGTGCTACCCCTACCGTCTTCATCAACAAAAGCCGACGCTACAATCGTCGTGCTGAAACCGGTGCTACCCCCATCGTTTTCATCAACAAAAGCCGACGCTACAACCGTCGCACGGAGATCGGTGCTACCCCTGCCGTCTTCATCAACAAAAGCTGACGCTACAACCGTCGCACGAGGATCGGTGCTACCTCCGTCGAAAAGCCAAGACCGACGCCACAACCGTCGGGAAAGCCGGAAGAATAAAGAAGCCTTGAAGAAGTAGCACCAGTCGTTCGAGAAGAAGATCGAGTCGATGCTAAAGCCAAAGCCAACGCAAGAAGCCAAAGCAGACGCACCGGTAAAGCCCGCACCAAAGCAACGCAAGTGCCAAAGCCAAGCAACTACGCCGGTCATGAGCAAAGCACCGCACGTTCTAGCCGATACGACGCGAAGTCCAGAAGAACTAAAGCATCGCAAGTCTCTACCCGTCTACGTTCAAGTGCGAGCGCCAAAGCAAAGCAAAAGCCAGAGCCACGCCAAAGCAACGCCAAAGCCAAAAGCCAAAGCCAAAGCCGACGCCAAAAGCACGATCGACGCCGCGAACCGACGATCAAGGACGCCGAGGTCTAGCAAGGATCGAGGAAGACACAAAGACCGAGGAACGCAGCCCAAAACCTCCCTAGCCGAGAAAGCGCGAAGCACGAATGGGACAAAATCAACGAACGACATTCCTTAGCCTCTCAAAAACCCTCACCATGTAAAGACCTCTGTCCTGGGCAACCCCTTCAGAGCTCTCGCACGAATACCACGTGGAGACGCGGATCAAAGGGACCCTCCAGAGGATCTCTCCCACAATCTCCTGATCAAATATTCGCCGCACCCGGACTCGCCACACCCGAGCCCCCGGGTCCCGGCATCTGTAATCTCGTGTGATTCGCAATAAAGACGACCCGTATCTTTTTCCGCGCCCATAGATTTCTGGCACGCCCAGGGGGACCTCCTCTCCTTTCATCCGTACGTTTGAAGGAGTTGCTTCAAGTTTGCCATGGCCGGAACAAACGATAATACGTTTGCTCCAACAAGCCTTTCATCTATCGCCGAGTCTCCACTACTCCAACATGGCGATCCAGAAAATCCGATGGGAGACATTCCCCCGGTGGTACGCGTCTACACTCGGCGTACTCAAACTCTTGCAGACTTCTTCACGCCAGAAACTGCTACCGAAGATGCTCGCCAAATCGCCAATGAGGCCTTGGTGCATGAAGAAGCAAGCCTCGATCCTGGAATTCAAGTCCAAAAATTTGGGGAGGTCCAGCCCCAACCCAGAGCCCATTCGGGTTCTCCAGCAGACTTTGCACCTCCTTTGCAGGGGGCAAACATTCGTCACCAAGCAGAAGTAAGTCAGCACAACTATGTCTCCGACGATGACGGTAACGATACGGACATGCAACATCAAGACGTCCTACGTCATCATCCTCCGTCTGCTCTTCAGCTCCAAGTCATGCAAATGAGTGAACACATGACGCAAATCACCCGACTAATGGAGGAGAAGGATCGTCACATCAATACCTTGCTTCAAAGGCTAAGTACAAGGGATGCTACGGTATTCAGCCAACCTCCTGCTTCTCCAACAGCTGCTCCGGCTCCGTCTCCAACTCCCGCTCCTGCAGAAATTATTCCGGCAATGCTAGCAACTACTCCTGCACTTTCCTCGGCTCCCGTGCCAGTCTCGGTGGCCGCGCAACCTTCGATGGCAGCAACGATGAATGCCCAACAAATACAAGCACTGGTGGCTGACATGATGCGTTCCCACGGCGGCAGCCTACCTCCGATTACGGCGGCATATTCAAAGCCTTACACCACAAGGATCCAACAGCTGCGCTTTCCTACCGGGTTCCAACCACCAAAGTTCCAGCACTTCGACGGAAAGGGGAACCCAAGGCAACACATCACCCACTTTGTCGAAACTTACAACAACGCCGGCACATACGGCGATGAGATGGTGAAACAGTTCGTTCGCACCCTCAAAGGTAATGTTTTTGACTGGTATGTTGATCTTCCTCCAGGATCTATTGACAGGTGGGATCAGACGGAGAGGGAATTCCTTAATCGCTTCTATAGCACTCGGCGCATCGTTAGCATGACCGAGCTTACTGCCGTCAAGCAAAGGAAGGACGAATCAATAATCGACTACATCGATCGATGGAGGAATCTCACCCTAAATTCACGAGATCGCTTGTCTGAAGACTCGGCTATCGAGATGTGTACCCAAGGCATGCACTGGGGCTTACTTTACATCCTCAAGGGGATCAAGCCTCGGTCCTTCGAAGAACTCGCAACTCGAGCTCACGACATGGAGCTCAGCTTAGCAAATCGCGGGGACTCAAAGGCCAAAGACTTCCTGAAAGTGGAAAAGAAAGACAAACCACCGGCACCCAAACCAAAGCAAGTTAACATCGCCGACATCGCCTCGGCCTCCAAGCCACTCAAAATCAGTGGTAAGTCGGATCAAGAAAAAGGAGCTATCATACCACGCCTCCACCCCAAAGACAGTCGAGGATGACTCTTGAAGAACTTGAGGCCAAAGAATATCCCTTTCCAAACTCGGAAGTCTCCTCCATGTTCGATCAGCTGCTACAAGAGAAGATGATCGAGCTTCCTCCTTCAAAAAGGCCCGAACAGATGCATCATGTCAACGATCCACTCTTCTACAAATACCATCGAGTCGTTAGCCATCCTATCGAGAAATATTTCGTCTTCAAAGAAAAGATCATGATACTCGCAAAGCAAGGAAAGATTAAGATCGACTCCGACGATGTTGCAACAGCAAACATGACGTCCATCACCTTCGGTTCGTTTCAACCAGTACTCATTGCTGCACACCAGAAAAGGCCCACGTTGTGCATCAATCGCCAGAGACCAATCACGAAGTTAGCTCCTCAACGAAAAATCTCAAGGCGACGACGACACGCCCCTACATTCGCTGAAGAAGAAACGTCACAACCCTGGGGGCAACCGTCGCCTACATCGGCATTTCGCCCGAACAAAGCCATGTCCCAACAAATTCTTCAAACAAGGTATGAGCAAAGAGACCCGGAGGTCGGTCTGTTAGGCCAGCCCTCAGGTAAATTCGACTATTAAGTCCTCTACTCCAAACCTTTACCTGTCTCAATGGAAGAGATCAAACCCACCGGCTGGGGATCAGAAGATGAGCCAGTGGAGTCTCCAGAGGAGCAAATCTCCCTGACCCACGAAGAACCTACAGCTGCCACTCCAGACTTTCACCTTGGTAAGGGAGAATCCACTGATGAAGATGCATGGGTCATGCTGCCTCGCAGGCGAAGGCCATGGAGGGCAAGGAGTCTCAAGCTAGATCGGGTGACAAGAAAGCTTCCTGAACGAAGAACTTACAAAAAGAAAAGTAAAGCTCCAGAAAGGAAGACATTCAAAGTACCGCTAGCAGATCCAGATGATCTCCTCCTGCAAAACATTTCGGAACCGGCAACGTTACAAGAATTCTTCCCCGATTACTTCCTCCAAGCTGATCAGCAGCACGAAGCCTCCTGTTGCATGGTTGAGATCCATATGGTGCCGGAAGAAGAAGATAGGATCAAGTCTTCTAAAGAAAGCAACACCGACGACAAGGAGGATAATTCTGACAAAGATAGTGCTGCTGCTTACGATGAGGATATCTTGCACTTGCCACTCATAGAAGCACTACACCTCCCAAAGAAGGCTCGCCTAGCAATGGCCGAGGCCCTGACAAATCCAAACAGCTACAAATGAAAGAAGAAAGACGCCAAGGAAGACAAAACTATTGTCTCTTGCAACACAGCAATAACTTTCTCGGACGAAGATCTGCAGCTCGGAGCACGACTGCACAATCGACCTGTCTATGTCTCGGGATACATCAACGAGAAGCCGGTAAATCGAATCCTGTTGGATTGCGGCTCCACTGTCAACATCATGCCCATCCAAACAATGCGGCAGCTCGGCATTACCACCGACCAACTGTCACAAAGCCAGCTGGTTATTCAAGGGTTCAACCAAGGCGGACAGTCCACCATAGGAATCATTCGTCTAAAACTCTCCATCAGCCAGCTTGACATGACAGTTCTCTTCCATGTCATTGACTGTCAGACATCATATCGCCTCTTGCTAGGAAGACCGTGGCTACATGAAAACGGTGTCGTAGTTTCCACCTGGCACCAATGCCTCAAGTACTATGAGGAGGGCCTGGAGAAATGCATCATTGCAAATGACAAACCATTCAATGAGACCGAAGCACACCTCGCTGATGCCAAATTCTACCAAGCAAAGGACCTCGTTGCAGAAGTCCTTCCAGCTAAAGCTCCTCAAACTCAGAAAGCTAAAAGGATGGAGCAGGATGAAACTCTGCCAACTCCAAATCCAGTGCCACCATCTAAGGCGATACCCGAAGTCAAAGAAGTGCTAGTGCCAAGACGATGGATGCGCGTCAGCTCCAAACCAAGGTCCATACAGCATACTCCGTTGCCTGTCCAAACTATGCCAGTTCTGTGCCTTATGCCTCAGTGGCTGCGCAAACATGAAGGACCATCTTTTGCCCCGCCAAAAAAAATGGTTCAGCCGCTATCGGTGGCTAATGTCATCACTCTGCAAGAGATGACACTGCCACTACCCAGCCTGGGGCAAGCTTCAACTCCGCCAAAACCTATCTATTCCTTCAAATCCAGCCAACTCACATTCAAGCCAAAAGGAAGCTGGGGGCAAAATGCCGCCAAGCTGCTGTTCAAAGCTGGCTACGACAAAGACAGTGCCGCACAGATGAGTACGCTCCCGCCAATTCCAATACCACACGGGATGACCAAGACTCAAGCCCGTCTCCTTCAAAGCGGCGAACAGATCCCACCAAATTGGCAAGGCATCGGCTCTCGTCAAACCCCGATGGTCATCAAGATCATAGGGGAGAAGACCTTCACCTCTAACTACATTGAGGTGAAGTTGGTAGATGAAGCAGAAGAAGGATCGTCAGCCTCCGATGCACGCTCCACCAATGTCGTTCATCCCGCTACAAAGGGCGCCAAAAGAAGGCGATATCGAGCTCGACGTTGGACCATACCTTAGAAGCAAAAGAAGAGCATCAAAAACCAGGCAAGTCAAAATCCCGTATCAGTATTCAAAAGACTTGGGCCAATCAGACAAGTAAAGCGAAGGTCAGTATTCGACCGTTTGGAAAAGTCACCTACTGAGGTGAGAAATAACGTTCCCACCCTCCCACCCATATCATTCTTCCAAACTAACGACGTCACCGATATTATTCTGGTCTCTATTAATCATATCACAATTTCCGACACTCCAATCAATGCAACTTCTACTTCGAACGACGAGTTGCCAGACGCCCCGCCAGTCCTCAAAGAAGAGGGGCAATCTACCGTCGACGATTTGAAGGAAATCAACTTGGGAACGCAGGAGGATCCTCGGCCTACATTCGTAAGTGCACTTCTGACACCTGAAGAGGAGGCTGCATACATCAAGCTACTCCAAGAATACAGAGATATCTTCGCATGGTCCTACAAGAAAATACCGGGACTTGACCCCAAGATTGCAGTACACCAACTCGCTGTCAGACATGGAGCTAGTGCCATCAAGCAAGGACAAAGACGATACCGACCGGAACTAGTACCGCAAATAGAAGGCGAAGTCAACAAGCTCATTGAAGCCGGCTTTATCCGAGAAGTTAAATATCCAACGTGGATCTCCAGCGTGGTTCCAGTCAAGAAGAAGAACGGTCAGATCAGAGTATGCATGGACTTCAGGGGCTTAAACAATGCATGTCCCAAAGATGACTTCCCATTACTGATCACAGAGTTGATGGTAGATGCGACAACTGGCCACGAAGCACTAACCTTCATGAATGGATCTTCAAGCTACAACCAGATCCGTATGGCCCCCAGAGATGAAGAGCTTACGACATTCCGCACGCCAAAAGGGATCTACTGCTACAAAGTCATGCCTTTCGGCTTGAAAAATACATGAGCTACCTACCAACGAGCCATGCAAAAAAATTTTGACGATATTCTTCATCAGAACGTGGAATGCTACGTCGACAACCTCGTGGTAAAATCAAGACAAAAGGCAGCACATCTTCAAGACCTCGAGCTGATCTTTAAACGGCTTCGAAGATATCAGCTCCGCATGAACCCGCTTAAATGCCCATTTGGAGTCTCCTCGGGTAAGTTTCTCGGCTTTGTCGTACGGCATCGAGGCATCGAGATAGATCAATCCAAAATAGATGCTATTCTCAATATGCCAATCCCAAAAACAGTAAGAGACCTCAGAGGTCTCCAAGGCCATCTGGCATATATCAGGAGGTTTATCGCCAACTTAGCTGAAAAATATAGGCCCTTCAGTCGCCTCATGAAGAAGGGAGCACCATTCAAGTGGGATGAAGCTTGTCAGGAAGCCCTCCAAAACATCAGGAATTACCTACTCAAGCCTCCAGTTCTGACAGCACCAGTTCAAGGAAAGCCATTGGTCCTTTATATCAGCGCCCAGGAACAGTCCTTGGGGGCACTCCTGGCTCAAGACAACGAGCTAGGCAAAGAAACAGCATGTTACTATTTGAGTCGCACTCTCATCGGCGCAGAGCTAAACTACTCCCCGATTGAGAAGGTCTATCTGGCGCTTATCTTCGCTACAAAGAAGCTGCGACACTATATGTTAGCTCACGCCATCAAACTCATCTCAAAAGCCGACCCACTCAAATACATCATGTCGAGACCAGTGCTCTCCGGACGTTTGGCCAAGTGGGCTTTACTCCTCCTTGAGTTTGACATCACCTTCGTCCCTCGTAAAGCGGTCAAAGGTCAAGCTCTCGCGAACTTTCTGGCAGAATACCCCCTTCCAGCGGAATGAGAACTATCAGAAGATCTTCCAGACGAAGAAGTATTCTGCATCGATATCGCCCCTTCTTGAAAAATGTTCTTCGACGGCACGGCAAGGCAAGACGTGGCAGGAGCAGGAGTTATCTTCGTCACGCCAAACGACGAAGTACTCCCCTTCTCATTTCTACTATCAGAACCATGCTCCAACAACAGGGCGGAATATCAAGCCTTGATTATTGGCCTCGAACTCGCCAATGATATAAAACTTCAAGGGCTTGAAATTTTCGGCGACTCTCAACTCGTCATTCAGCAAATATTGGGAGCATACGAAGTCAACAAAGAAGATCTCGTGCCATTGCATCTGCGAGCTCTGAAACTCCTTGGTACGCTAAAAAATGCTTCCATCCAGCATGTTTCCAGAAACCTTAATCAGCAGGCTGATGCGCTCGCAAATTTAGCGGCTACACTTCCGTTCCCAGAAAGAAGCCAACTCATCATCCCTATCTGTAAGAGGATGGTGATCACTGAGGAGGACCTCCCTATGGGAATCCCGGACCAAGTCAATGTAGTACACGTTCTCGTGACCGACGAGCTAGATTGGAGACGACCATTCATAGACTTTCTTGTCCACGGGAAGCTCTCTGAAGATCCAAAGCGTAAGGTCGATATTCGTCGGCGGTCTCTGAAATTCTTCCACTTCAACAACGAGTTGTACCGTCGAAGCTACGATGGTGCGCTCCTAAGGTGTCTTGCAAAAGAAGAAGCGGAAACAGCACTAGAAGAAGTCCATGCCGGGATCTGTGGCTTACACCAGTCCGGTCCAAAGCTTCACTTCCGCATCAGGCGAATGGGGTACTACTGGCTTACTATGATCAAGGACTCCCTTGAGTTTGCAAAAAGATGTCATACTTGCCAGTTGCATGGCGACTACATCCATCAGTCTCCGGAACCTATACATCCAACCATCGCATCATGGCCCTTCGATGGATGGGGACTCGACATTATCGGTCCGCTACCCAAGTCATCCAAACAGCATCTGTATATCCTGGCGGCAACAGATTACTTCTCCAAGTGGGCTGAGACAGTACCATTGCGAGAAGTTACCAGGCACTCTGTCATTAACTTCATCCAGAATGACATCATCTTCCGGTACGGCATTCCTCGCTATATCGTTACGGACAACGGGAAGCAATTCAAGAATGCCGCTGTCAGCCAATTTTATGCCAAATTCGATATCAAGCAAAGGTGTTCAATAATGTACAACGCCTTGGCCAACGGTCTAGCTGAAGCTTTCAACAAAACACTCTGCAAACTTTTGGAGAAAGTCGTCTCAAAGTCAAAAAAGGACTGGCATGAACGCATGGGCGAAGCGTTATGGGAATATCGCACCTCTTTTCGCATGCCAACATAGGCAACTCCGTACTCACTGGTATACGGAGTAGAAGCTGTCCTCCCGTTTGAGCTCCAGATCCCGTCACTCAGGATAGCCATCCAGGAAGGCCTCGTCAACGGCGACAACGCCCAACTTCGCCTAGCAGAATTGGAAGCCCTGGATGAAAAGCGCCTCGAAGCCCAGCAACGCCTGGAATGCTATCAAGCCAGGTTGACCCGAGCCTTCAACAAAAGAATTCGCCCTCGATCCTTTCAAATAGGAGAATTGGTGTTGGCAGTTAAACGCCCCATCATTCTTTCGCATCGAGGAGGAAAGAAGTTCGACGCCAAGTGAGATGGACCGCACGCTGTCAAAGAGGTCTACTCCAACGGTGCGTATCTTCTCACCACGCCAGAAGGGCTTACACTCAGCCCTATCAATGGCAAGTACCTCAAAAGGTACTATGCCTAAAAGTAGGGCTATACTCATTGCAAAAAAAAAAAAGGGAACTACGTGTGACTTGATCCCTCTCAGTAGGGTACGTAGGCAGCCTGTAAAGGTTCGGTCCAAACAAAAAAAAAACACAACCAAACTCTGCCATTCCAGAAGACAAGTCTAGAAAATAGATGCATGATATTAAGTTATCACCAAACAAAGAAAAGAAAAACTACGAGTCTATCCAGCAGAAATGACAAGAAAGAAAAGGAAATGCGACACTGCTAGTAAAGCGAGTTAAATTCTTTAAGACGTTGGAGCAGCTCGCCGCCAGTAACCTCCATGCGCTGCAGCTCCGAAGACCGAGAAGCTATCCGCTCCCGATGCGTCGCCAGCTCAATACGTTGCTTTGCGAGATCTACTCCAGAAGATTTCTCGATCGTCTCAGCTTTCTCAAAAGATGCGTGAGCAGCCTCTAGCTTCTTCCGCTCCCGAACAAGGCTCGCAGTGGCAAGTGCATGCTGCTCCTCCAGTCGACGCTCCTCGTCCTCGGCCTTTTCTAGTATCAGAGGAAGGTCATCTTCCATCGAAGCCCATTTCAAGCGATGAGCTTCACTGTCCGTCAAGAAAGCACGCATCAGTGCCTCAAACAAAGAGCCATCGACCTGGAAAGCCGCCAGGTTCTCGCAAAACTCAGGTCCCTCGAGGACCCACCAGCCATTCAAAGCATCAAGACCTTCCTCCTGAAAAGGTGCAAGCGTCACCTGGATATACTTCCGACAGCTCTCCAAAAGAAGCGTAGAAAGAAGGCCTCGCAAACTACACTTTCGCCTGCCAGCCCCTAAGTGCACAGGCAAGGTGGGCTCTGGTCCTGAAGACTCACGTGCAGGAACCGTCTCCTGAACCATCGCCGTGATAACAGTCAGCGGTACCACCGGAGTCGAAGGAGAAGCTATAGGCAAACCTTCCGACGGAGCGACTGCGGGAGTAATCTCTGTCGGAATACCGGGCCTAACCAGAGGAGTCTATTCTCTCCCTACACTGGAGACCTCATCCTCCTCCCCAAAGCCCAATTGCTCCATGTCAATATCGTCCAGGTTGACAGCACTGCCGGCAAAACCTGCTCCACACGCTCCCAAAAGCTCCAAGTTATCCCAAGGTACATCCAGCCCGCTACTCTCAATCAACGTCGCTCTGATGGGAGAGCATTCATGCCCAACCCCTTTGGGGGCAGACTCGCAGTCCAATCCAGCAGACCCTGCCAAAATGAGAGTTAAACAACTCAGCCAACGGAATAAGAATACAAGCGAAGAAATCCATGAGCAACTAGAAGCAAGAGATACATGCGACATTCGATGAAGCTAACCCAGAAAGAGGGATTATCTCATCGGCAAAAAGCTCTGGCTCTCCCTCTCGAGTTGGCCCTGCCTCATTAGTGTCATCCAAAGCGGCCTCACACAAGAAATCCAACTTCCTTCTTTTGGGAGAAGCACGTCCACTCCAAGAAGTCAGAGTCTCAGGAAGACTCTGAACCTTGGTAGACGGAGCCATCTCGACTTCTTGCACAGAAAGAGAAGCCCGGTAAGTACTCTCTCGATGACCACAAGATCTCTCCGATCGTCGCTCCTCAGACCAAAGACGGTGATCCTCTGACCCTGCCAAAGAGTCAAAAGAAAAGTCAGCCCGCTCGCTGCTAGCAAGGACGTTCAGTGGAAGGCTAGCCAGGAAAGGAAGCACTGACTCTTCGATCCAGCAGCGATACTCAGGAGTTGCAGCATCGTTTCCGCTCGACTTGATCCCCGGTGAGAAAATACACGCAGTAAATCGATCATAAAGTGCTTCCCAGAGGCGGTACGCTTCCTGCGTAGTGTAACGTGACTGCATGCGCAAAGGAGTCCCCGGCAACTCCTGGCGAAAACCCTGCTGTCGAGCAAACCGATGGGGAGAGTACCGTGCCACCTCCACTGCATCCCCACGACGCCAAACGAGATACCCGGGCCTGCAACTCACCATACTCCAGTACAAGTGCTCGGGCATCTCCGCCCCATCACATACCAAGGATCTTGTAGAAGGTGCAAGTGCATTCTCCGATATAAATTCAAAGTCAGAAGGGCCCATACGTCTCAACCACTCTCGGGCACTGGGCTTCGGACGCTCCCATGCGTAATAAGCGTTCATCACACCTCCCACACAAGGAAGAAAGGGGACCGAGGTCGAAGGTCCATGCGCTGCAAAGATCCCCTTCGGAAAGTGGAGCCCAATCCAACCATAGAGGTAATGCAGGGGGCAAAAGGAACTGGCCTTGCCTACTTCCCCTCTTGCATTATCCGCACTCGATAGACTCCAGTATGTTCCACTAAGCCCTTGGTACAACGAGCAAAGGATCGCCGGCGCCAGGTTAAGAAACTCTCCATTCACCATCCGAGCAGCTGCAAGGAAGGTCCCAGGGCGTATCACATCCCCATTCCAGGGCAGAGCAAAGAAAAAGTACTAGCCCCGCTGACCAGTAAGCAGCACGCCAAGCATCGCTGCATTCCTCCAGTCCCAAAACCTCCCAGGGACGTTGCGCTCCCGCCATGGAGCACCATTCTTTCCTCAAAGATTCAATCGGTCACCGGAAAGTGCCAGGTGCCGGTTTCTTTGACGATGCGTACCTCCACATCGGGTGACTCGAAGGGGGGGCGTGGCGATATTCTCCTCGAAACCAGAAGTCCACCCAAGCTGAGTGGAGTACTCGATCTGACTGCTTACGCGCTGCTATAATAGCGTATGCCTTAAAAAGCAAAAGACAAAAGCTAGGAGACTCGTCTGGATCTGTCAAGACCTCTAAAGAAGGAACCTCCTCCTGATAGTAGTTCTGAACTTCTGGATATTCGGAGATAATATGCACGTCACGAAGGGTGATCCCGATTTCACCAGCTCCGGTCAAAAAAGTGTTGGTCTCAGGGCACCACTGCTCACAAAGAGCCCGGTGCATACCGTCCGGTTGGCTGTACTCCCAACAAGCCGGCTCCACAAACCTCGTCAGACGCTCCATCCCTGGCTCTGCCTCCAAAGCGCCAGATAACTCTCTCATCCAGTCCCGAAAACCTCCCAAATATGTGACATCTCCACGCGGTTGAATCTTCACACCCCATCACGTACGGCGGGAGCATATCTTCAAAGCAACAACGGGGACCGGAACCGATTCCTCGTCAGTATGGTGAAACGGCAACCCCAAACTCGGTCGAACAATCTGCCGCGAAGATCCTTCATCAGTAAGGATGCGCTCCCCAAGTTTCAGCACGCGACAAGAACCGTCAGCTACGCCATCCTCACAAACTCGCTCGTGCGTCGAAAGCTGAAGTACTGACAGTCTAGCCTCCTGTCTCGAAGCACGATGGTTGAAGACTTGCGCAAAAGGGAAACGAAGATGCTTACTCCCGTGGGAGACCGCATCGACGATCCAGCCGGAACTCGGAAAGCTCTCGTAACGACGAGACCTGAAAAAGAAAGAAAACAAAGCCCAACTCAGATAGCAAGAAACGTACAAGACGAATATAGAGAAAAGCGTCAAAAAAAAGGGGGGGGGGGCTAAGCAAAAAGGGCGCCAGCCTCATGAGTAAATGAAGAAAAACAAAGGGGGGGGGCCTAAGCAAAAAAGCCACAGGCCCCCTGAGTAAATAAAGAAAAAAAGAGGGGGGCCATGGCAAAAAGCCGCGACCCCCTCTCTCCTGTTAAAACCCGCGAGGGGGGGTTCTACCGGCCTCGACCAACGCCGGCCACCGCGCCGCTGCTACACCGGCCCCCACGCGTCGCTGCCGCACCGGCCCCCGCACCCGCTCGCGCGCCGCTGCCGCACCGGCCCCCGCGCCCGCCGCGCGCCGCTGCTGCACCGGCCCCCGCGCCCCTACGCGCCGCTGCATCACCGGCCCCCGCGCCCGCTCGCGAGCCGCTGCTGCACCGACCCCCGCGCCCGCCGCACGTCGCTGCTGCACCGGCCCCCGCGCCCGCCCGCGCACCGCTGCTGCACCGGCCCCCACGCCCTCCACGCGCCACTACTGCACCGGCCCCCGCGCCCGCCCGCACGCCGCTACTGCACCGGCCCCCGCGCCCGCACCAGCCGCCGCGCCCGCCGCCACAGCGCCCTCTGCCTCCTGCGCCCGCCGCACCCCGCACGCGCGCGCCTACAGGCCACCGCCCCGGCCCGCTCCCTTCGGCCTGCGCCCTCCTGCCGCGCCAGCCACCGCAGCCCAGCACTGCCTCTGCCGCGCCATGTGAACCAGAAGAAGAAGAAGAAGAAGATGAAGAAGAAGAAAACGCACCTTGCTTGCGACCCTCCGCCCTCCGCGATTCGACGATCTCCTCTCCTTCTCGAGCTCCATGGCGTGACCATATATCTTCATCCTCCGCGTCATCGTCGTGAAGCAAGAAACCCTAGCAAGAGCTTTCGTCTCCAAGCCGCCGGGAACCGTCGACAATGAAGAGAAACGAGGAAACGGGGGCCCTTATAAAGGCCTAATCCTACATGAATACGCGGCTCAAGTCCAAGCGCTACGCGTTTCCCGCGAGCACACTCGAACTTGAGGGGGCATTTGTGGGCATTGAAATTAGTCCACGGGTCGAACCCAATTCGCACACGTAAAATAGGCCCGCACCCAACGGCCTTCGGGTCGAACCCGACCCGCACACGAAACTTGGGCCCGCACACAACGGCCCACAAGCGGAAATTTGGCCCACACACAACAGCCCATATGCGCAACTCGGCCCACACACAACGGCCCGCATGCAACTCGGCCCACACACAACGGCCCACATGCGCAACTCGGCCCATACACAACGGCCCGCATATGCGAAACTTGGCCCGCATACAACGACCCGCATGCAAACTCGGCCCACGTGCGAACTCAATTCGCGCGCCATGGCCCGACCCAAAGCAAACGGGTCCCACCGGACCCACAACTCGAACACAAAGAGGGGGGCCCATCGGCCCCCCTTTTTTGAAAATCGTGCCCCCCTCCCCATGGGGAGGTGGGGCCGGCCATAAAGGAAAAGAAAAGAAAGAAAAAAAGAAAAAGAAAAGAAAAAAAGAAGAAAAGAAAAGGAAAAAATCAAAACCGCCTCGATGCGGGGGGAGGTGGCGTGGACGTCTACGCAGCCGTAGATCCGCGACGATCCCTCGATCCAACGGACAAGATGACGTTGTGTCGCCATCTGATCCAAAAGTGCAAAAAAATAACAACTCAATCTTCAAAGATCGAGTCACATCTAGCCCGTAACCACCCCAACTAAAAAGGAAGAGATCGAGTTTGTTTCGCCGGATAAAGGAACAATATCTTGATGGTTATGGGGGGAGATATCGGATGAAACAAAAAGATTTCAGCCATATCTCCCCTAACCGCCCCCCTTTGCCTATAAATAGAAGGGGTGGGGAAAGGCACAAGTGGTCTAAAAAGTCGAAGACGAAAGAGCTCCGCAAGAGAAGCTCCAACGCTCGAAGACCGAAGGCTTCACGAGGCACGGCAAGCATGTCCTACGGGAATCCTTGGCCCTTCAAGTCCTCATCAACGTGAAGACCTTGCACTCGAAGATCAAAGCTTCGACTCCTCGCACGAAGAAGAAAGCTTGGAGAAGAAGACCCGGAGTCGTCATCACCCCGACTGCTCCAACGATCTTCATCAGCTCCGAAGACGCCGTAAGCAAAGGTCGGAGAAGAAGATCGAAGCCGACAACACCCGTCGTCTTCAATAAAGGCGTCGACTCCTCGCACGAAGAAGAAAGCTTGGAGAATAAGGCCTGAAGCTGGTGCTACCCCTGCCGTCTTCATCAACAAAAGCCGACGCTACAACCGTTGTGCTGAAACTAGTGCTACCCCCACCGTTTTCATCAATAAAAGCCGACGCTACAACCGTCGCACGGAGATCGGTGCTACCCCCGCCGTCTTCATCAACAAAAGCCGACGCTACAATCGTCGCACGAGGATCGGTGCTACCCCCGCCGAAAAGCCAAAACCGACGCCACAACCGTCGGGGAAGCCGGAAGAATAAAGAAGCCTTGAAGAAGTAGCGCAGTCGTTCGACAAGAAGATCGAGTCGAAGCTAAAGCCAAAGCCAACGCAAGAAGCCAAAGCAGACGCACCGGTAAAGCCCGCGCCAAAGCAACGCAAGTGCCAAAGCCCAGCAACTACGCCGGTCACGAGCAAAGCACCGCACGTTCTAGCCGATACGAAGCGAAGTCCGGAAGAACTAAAGCATCGCAAATCTCTACCCGTCTACGTTCAAGTGCGAGCACCAAAGCAAAGCAAAAGCCAGAGCCATGCCAAAGCAACGCCAAAGCCAAAAACCAAAGCCAAAGCCGACGCCAAAAGCACGATCGACGCCGCGAACCGACGATCAAGGACGCCGAGGTCTAGCAAGGATCGAGGAAGACACGAAGACCGAGGAACGAAGCCCAAAACCTCCCTAGCCGAGAAAGCACGAAGCACGGACGGGACAAAATCAACAGCCGACATTCCTTAGCCTCTCAAAAACCCTCACCCTGTAAAGCCTTCAGAGCTCTCGCACGAATACCACGTGGAGACGCGGATCAAATGGACCCTCCAGAGGATCTCTCCCACAATCTCCTGATCAAATATTTGCCGCACCCGGACTCGCCACACCCGAGCCCCCGGGTCCCGGCATCTGTAATCTTGTGTGATTCGCAATAAAGACGACCCGTATCTTTTTCCGCGCCCACACCTATACATGTAGGTGGGTTGATTCAACTCGAGGTACTTAGAACATGAATAGCACCAATCTAGGAAAATCATGGAAGTACTCCTATTGTTTGGTTCGCTTGAAAAATCCGATGACTCGAATATCGCGGCTCGAGGTTTCGCCGATGAAGTATTATCAGGCGACGAGCGACGATCGGTTTTTTTTCCCATCGATCCGCCAATGGATCAGGATCGCGACTAGGCACTCTTTTCATTGTCACCTGCAAGCACAATGTAAATCTCTCTTCTTTTTTTTTTTAACATGAAGCATCGAATTTTGTATGTTAGATATTTATATAAAAACATCATAAACTTGTTTTTTAGAACTAAAGCTTTTGATGATGAAACAACAAAAACTACATACATCTTTTTTTTTTTCTTGAATTGAATATGGGATTTCCCAATGCTGTAAAGGAGAGAGAGAAAAAAAATCAGAAAACTTACGGATTAAAACCTGGGCACCGGCCGTGGGCTGAAAGCAGGGGGGGGAGATGATAATAAGAGAGAAGATGGGGGTTCCTCTGCTTTTCTTAGTTTCTGAAGGTTACCGTTTTTGGGGTTTATATACTCTTTAAACCTGCCATATAAATGAATTTGTCTATATCAATCGTATGTAAGATTACCTGATATGAATGACTTTCCATTCAGCAGAGACAAAAATGGTCGCTATTGATTGCCCATGCATGCACTATAGAGAGAGAGAGAGAGAGAGAGAGAGAGAGAGGTGGGTTGTTCTTGCGATGGCAAGGGCCGGTGCAGAAGAGATTGTCGTCGCCATTTCTCCTGCTATGGCTTCAATAATCTCTGAGGAATTTCATCAAACCGAAGGTGGGCATCATGGATACCTCTACAAGCTGAGCATGCTGGATGAGAGCGGTCGAGATGTGAATGCTCAGCTTGAATTCCTTGAGATGGATGATGGATCACTTGTTAAAATTATTCTTTATCGAAGAAGAAAGCTCCGGATCCGTCATATCGATGAAGATGGGATCGGATATACATGTCGTCGTAGGAACGGATGCCCTTCATGGGATGGCTCTGAGAGAGAGAATGACGGTCAGGGTTGGAGAGGGAAAACCACACCTAAGTATTTATAGAACTGAATGCCTACTCAACCCACCGTAGAGATCGGCTCAACCAACTTATGCTCTACACATTTAGTCTAAACCCTCACTCTAATTAAATCGTATCATTTGGCATAGATACAACTTGAGACGGTCTGAGTCGGTCAAAATATGATCGCACTGGATCGGATTTACAACATTGGTCAAGCCTTCAAACAACATATATCCATGTGACTCATATAGTGCCATTAAAGGAAAAAAGTTTAACATCACTGGCTTAGCAAGGAGATGAGACGTGGTAATGGAGGGAAATGGGGTTCTCAAATTGATGGAAGCACCCATATCCTATACCCTAATGGGTGATTTAATAGATGCACCTTTTGCTGAGAACCCCCCTTGCCGAAGCAATAGCCTCTCTGGAGGCTAGTCAGGCTGATTGTGATCGACATGTCTCTAGCGAGGTTAAGGTTCTAGCGGGAAAGATGGAACATATGACACAGGGGAGAGAGACGAAGAATGAGGGGTGGATGATGAGAACAATCTTGTTCCAATCTCCTTAAAGAGGTTGGAGCATCACCTTTTCTCTCATTGGTCCATTTCAAGGGCATGTATGTCATTTCATACTATTTACAAGGTGAAATAATCAAAAGCCCTTGAAATGAACCAATGAGAGAGAGGAACAGAATCGTTCTCGAGGAGGACTGATGGTGATGGGCAGGCGGCACCAAAGATGGAGGTAGTCTTACTCCTATCAATACGTCTGGGAGGCCTTGGGGTGTACACACAGGGCTAGCTTTTTTTTCATTTGTTAAGTTGGGTACCCTTATCGATTCGTGGGGTACAAATAACCACACAATAAAACACACAATTACACTCGTTAACAAAAAAAAAAAAACGGATTACAAAACAAAGGGGGCAAAATGGAAAGGTAGAACTGCCGCCGGCCGGCGGTCATCCTTGGTGGCTTTGGTCGTCGTCCTGCTCCTTCTTGAGGTCGGCAGGGGGTAGGAAGCAGTCCATGGAGAGGCCCCAGACGTTGAAGTCCACCTCCTCGATCGTCCACGTCTCCTCCATCCGCCGCTTGTGGTTGACGGAGCCCTCGCCGTAGCGGAAGAGGGTGACGCCGCTCCTGCCGGCGTGGGCGATGTTGATGCCGTCGATGTACCGGTAGTCCTCGACGACGGACTCGATGCTGGTCTCCCAGAAGATGGACTCGCCGCGGCGGCCGCTGGCCCTCATGCGGAGGAGGTGGGAGTCCTCGAGCTGGATGAGGAGGCCGGTGCGCTGGCTGAAGTAGCCCCAGATGGTGTGGTGGATGATGTCGAAGTTGGCGGCGCTCCGGGCCTTGAGGGTCGTCGGATTGGCCTCCAGCTTCAGGATGAAGCACTCCTCGCCGTTGATGATCTTCTCCCCGATGCACACCGCGTCGGAGAAGAGGTTGGCGGTCGAACGGGGGTCCAGGCCCTGGATAACATCCAACCACCGGCTAGCCGTTATGAAACTGAAATTTTAAGGGTTATTTTGACTTTGCCCCCCAAATTTGCATTGAATTAGACTTTACCTCCCAACATTTCATTAATTAGACTTTACCCCCCAAAATTAACTATTCCGTCAGCTCACCCATGGTGAGCATTAACTATTCCGTCAGCTCACCCGAGCTGACGGATAGGGGGTGAGCTGACGGAACAGTTAGTTTTGGGGGGTAAAGTCTAAATAATAAAAATATTTGGGGTAAAGTCTAATTCAAGGCAAAGTTTGGGGGGCAAAGTCAAAATAACCCAAATTTTAAAAATTAAGAGCCGCACGTGTGAGATTTCTTCTATCCCAAAACCTCGGTATTGAGATGAGATTCCATTATACACATAAGTATCGTTCAGATCTTACTTTACCCAGGTGGGCCCAATCTTCCAATACTCTCTTTCACGTGCAGGCCAATCTTGCATATGCGTGGGGCCACACTCGACAAGTGAATGTGCGGTTAGGCTCTGATACCATGTAAGATTTTCTCTATCTTAAAACCCAAGTTTTGACATGAGGTCCCATCATATATATAAGGAACGTTTCCGCTCTCTACTTTACCGAGATGGGAGTAATATTCCAACAGCAAGGACTAAGGAGAAGAGAGGGCAACCTGGAGTGATCTCCGCAGGGGCCGCGGCGGCCCTCTGGACGCATGCGATTGCTCCGACGCGCTCTGCCTCCACGCCACCTTCCCGTCGCTCCCGGCGCTCACCTTCAAGCCGGCCATGATTAGCTCGAAGCACCAAAGATCGGGGTTCTTCTGCCACAGCACGAATCCCCCGATCTCCCCGTTCCCCTTCGCCGACACGCTCTCGTTGCCCATGTGGAACTCCGACGCGCTCATTCTGACCTTCCCGACGGCGTACATGCTGTGCACCGACGTCAGCGCCTGCTGCCCTCCCGTCGCCGCGATGTACTGTTGGATGATGTACTTGGCCGTCGATGCTTGCTGCATGTCATGCCAGGAAAACACCCAATGCTAAGGGAGAAACAAGCTAGCTACCTAGGATCATTAATTGTTCTCCATCTCATGCTGATCAATGAGTATTAGAGTTGATTATTGTTTGTCGATTACAAGGCTATGAGAAGATTAAAGCATATATATAAACTTTTCATAATGCAACATGTATAACATGCAATGATGCCAATTTATGTGATGAGAATAGTTCAAGATAATGACCCACTACATCAAATGGCCGGCCACCACCGGTACCACCACCGCCACCACCGGGTGCTGCCCATGGATCGACTAATAATTTGTAGACGATTCGTCGAAAATTTGGTCCATAAAAAGTCGGATGGCCAATGGAATGAAAATATATCGAGATCCCTTTTCTCTCTTATGAGCATTGTGTGTATCGCTATGTCTAAATAAATTCTCAATAATCATAATCTTACTACAAAACTAATATCATTAAAAAAAAAACTGGAGAGTACGTAGAATGCTCATCCACCTCTAGTCCACCTTCAATTTTGCCTTGTTACTGTATTCATCAGGAACCATAATTGAAGAAAATAGTTGTCCGACTAGCCTCCACGTTATATTCATAATCATAAAAAAAATCCAAGAACTCTCTCTCTCTCTCAAAATTACAGAGGCAATACAATTAGGAGGCACAATGTTAAAAGAATTATGAAGAAAAACATTGGTATGTTTAGCAAGAGCAAATCACAGTCGCCGGTACTCCTTGGGACATACTCCAGCCTAACATCAAACTTTTATTTTTTTATAATTAAAGAAATCACAATTCAAAAAAAAAAAATCATTAAAATCATACACATCTAAGGCGTATGCATGCCTTGGACTTGAAGTATATGCCTCGCCTTGAGACGTATGCCTCAGGTGTGTCTAAGGCTTTGAGGCGTACATCTCATGCATGTGTTTGAATGTCTCAACCAACGTCTTCGGGGTATTTTACTATTCCTTGCTCTAATTAAGACGTGCTCGAGCCTTCTGCCTCGGACGTCTCTGAAAACACTGCTTGTAACATAAGATGGATGACATCAAGCTTGTCACCCTTTATTTGAGCCGATCAGGGACGGAATCAGGATTTTATATCGGGAGGGGCAAAACCATAATAATTTTATTTGGGGGTTGGGGGGGGCAAAGCATGAATCAAATTTTTTGTATGTTAATATTCAAGACATTTACTATATGAATTTTTTTTAAAAAAAATAATTAAGGGGGGGCCATGGCGTCCCTTGGTCTATACATAGTTTTGTCCCTGGAGCCGATGAACAATTTAGATGAGAAATAACTTTATAATCCTCTAACAATGTCAGGGCGCGCATCTACTTCAATGCCAGGGCCCCTGATCGATCTCGAACAACCACACCAGTGCTAATCGCCTCGAACACTGTGTCGACATTGATCTTCCAAAAACTTGGAGGCAACACCCATAAGTTCGGACCTTCGACAATACGCATGTCGACTTCGTTCTGACTCAAATCTTTATCAAAGGCTTTAAACCCTTTGGTATCAAGAAGGCCAGGAAGGAAACGGTATGTCTAATGAAATGTGTGGGGGTTTGGTTTAGTACTTTGCCATATCCCGTCCAAGTTTTTAGGATGTTTTCTAGAAAATTTGCTAGCTTAATTTTTATATTCGACTGGATTCGTCCGACCAGAGAAGCTTTCTATTGCTTTACATCTTTTTCATCATCCTTTCGGTTGCCTCCGAAAACTCACCTTCCGATCCTCTTTGACCGTCATAAACCCTAAGGTGGGTGCCTATTCTACAAAAGAGCAGGAGAAAAAGAAAAGAAAGATCTAGTGAACGATCCAAAACAAAAGATCCGTTTAAGTCAAAGGGCAGAAATTGAAAATGCTCCTCAATATGTTTTAAATTTTTATTTGCATGCGACTCCCCTCTAAACTAAACCTAAAACCTAAGAATTACATACCATGGGGTGAACCCTAAATCTAATCCAATTCCTAAAACCTATGATCTACAGGCCATGGGATAAACTTAAACTTAATCCAAACCGTAGATTGATGCTGCTGTCGCTGACGTTGCTTGAGAGATCGAGAAAGGATTGGGGAGGGGGGGGAGGGGGAATTTGGGATTTACAAAATGAATTTGGGACCTCTCCTTAAAGGAATCATATGAGTGTCTTGTTCATTAACCCGATCTGTTGCTTGGGACCTAACACCTAGTTCTCCAAAAAAAAAAAACAAAGGAAATAAGGAAGGGAGGGAGGAGGTGATGGAGCTAGAGTAGATAGATGAAGAGAGGCCAGGGAGGATAATGATCATTATTTATATAATTTATTTATTTAATTTAACATTCATATGTACCATTAAAAATTGAAAGAAAAAAAAGGTTACTAGGCCTTTAACTCTTCAAGATGAATGGTTTTAAAAAAAAGGAATAAAAATCTGGCTTAATTATTTATCATAAATTGAGGAGTACATACTGTGAAGTATATACCTAACCTTGAATATCCACTTTCTCACAAAACAGGCTTGTAAGGTGAGGTCCAATTAAGATTGGTATATAAACTATACATCAACTGCTGCCATTACCGATGTGGGACCAATCCGTGTGACCATCTCAACACCCTCCTCACGCGGGGCATGTATGACTCTGATACTATGTGAAGAGCCCAATCTTGGATACCCACATTCTCACAAAATCGGCTTGTAAGGAGAGATCTAAGACTGATGTATAAGTTGTGCATCACCCGCTTCCATTACCGATGTGGGATCAACCCGTGTGACCATCTCAGCACGTACAATAAACAAGAGAGAGAGAGAGAGAGAGAGAGAGAGAGAGAGAGAGAGAGAGAGAGAGAGAGAGAGAGAGAGAGAGAGAGAGAGAGAGAGAGAGAGAGAGAGAGAGAGAGAGAGAGAGAGAGAGATGGTGCAAGTATCTTACGATGGAGCAGTCTCGGATGGAGCGGCTGAATGCACGGTCGGGGGGGACGGCGCAGGGGATGAGCGGCGATCCGATGACGTTGAGGAGGAGCTGGATCTCGGCGTTCTTCCCAGAGAGCGGGGGCGGGGAGTCGCTCGCCTTGTCGAAGGCCTGGGCTTTGAGCCAGGCGCGCATGTTCTGCCACCGGGCCCCGCCGGAGCCCATGTTGGCGAACATCTCATCCGGGATGGGGACCTCCAGCACGGTGTCGAGACTGTCCACCCGATCGAGGTTCGGGCACAGCTTCCTCATGGGGAGGAGGGCGGTGGAGGAGGAGGAGACGGTGATGGCGGTGGTGGTGGTAGGGCAAAGAGAGGCCTCGGTACGGCCCGCCTTCCCCCCACCTCTCTCTCTCCGACCACCTTTTCTGGGGGCAATTACACGGAGGAGAAGGAATGAACGCATCACATGTGATTAGTTTGGATTTTGGAAGGTGAGAGAGAGTGAGAGAGAGCGAGAAAAAGGGGGGAGGAGAGAGAGACTCTCCTCCTTTGTAGATGGTCTTGTGGGCGAATTTGCACGGCCAACCTCTTGTCGTGCTCTGCATGGACACGTAGCTATGTTAATAGTTGGGTGCCATTGGAGTTCCCAAAAAATATGCAAGTCCGGAGACTTTTAAGTCAAACAAGCCCTTTTCAATGAGTTAGGAATTTGAGCTCAAGTGTAAGAGCATCTCCAACTAGGGGTGCCAATGGGTCGGGTCGGGTCGGGTTGAGACATGGGTAAAGAGAAAAACATCCAATCTGAACCCGGCCCGTTTAATAAACGGGTCAAAAACTTAAACCCAAACCCGATCCGTCTAATGAATGGGTTGATCCAGCCCGAGCCGTTTAACCAGTTTAATAAATGGGTCGGGTCACATTGGATCGGGATGGGTCCATAGAACCCATGTAAATCAGTTAGATTGGGTAACTAAGGTCAGTTCGGGTTGGGCCTGATTTGATCGGGTTAAGTCGGGTTTCATTGGGTTTGGTCGAGTTAGGTCAAGTTGGCTTGGGTCGGGTTGTTGACAGGTTGACACGACCCATTTAGTAAACGGGTCGCGTTGGGTTATAAGTATAAACCCAAACACAACCCATTAAATAAGTAGGTTAGTTGGGTCAACCCGTTTGTGGGTGCAAAATCTGGCTAACGCCCAACGGTGGGACCCACAGCCCTGCTTGGAGCCCACGAGTCCAACGATGGGACCCGCAGCCCTGTCTGGGGCCCATGAGTATGACGGTGGGACCTGCAGCCCTGTCTGGGGCCCACGAGTACGACGGTGGGACCCGCAGTCTTGCCTGGGGACCACTTGCACTATCTGGGGTCTGGTAAATCCCCCCGGGTATTTACCAAACCCCGGATATTTCTAGGAATATTCCTGGAATATTTCCCAGATAAACTAAGCCCTTATAAGTAGCAGACCCTGTAAATGATTTCGGATCCCAAAATTCAAACCATGATCCCACTTTCTGTTTTCCAAAGCTCCCAAAGCTTTCTGGTTTTCAGATCCTCTCTCCACCCTCTGTCATCTTGTAAGAAGCACTTCTCGGACGAACTTCGTCACCACATCTAGTGTCAATTCTCTCTCTACTCTATAGTGCTCGTGTGACAGCCTAGCAAGTCACAGCTTAGCGCTTTGAAGCGTGCCACATCCCGAAGGGTAAAACCTTCAATCGATTGCTGGAGGAGGGTCACGTACAACAGCACGAAATCCTCCCCCACAGTTTTGGCGTCATCTGTGGGATCACGATCTTATCAACTTACAACTTCCAAGCTTCCCAACTCCTTCGATAGCTGCTACCGGTTTTCCGAGCAATACTTCTGTCTCCATCGTTACACCTAAATGGCGAAAACACCGATGGACCAGCCGGAGGAAAACAACATGAATCCAAACGCTCAGCATCCAACGACTCGCTCAATGAGTCGTCAGTTCGTGATGATCCAACACCCGGAACAGCAACTCGTTGTTAATTCAAGGAGTCACCCGTCGGTTGATTGTGTCGCCCAGGCTCAAACTCGATAGTTTCCTCAACTCGCCGACCTAACTCCTCAGCGCTTGGGGAAAGCACACATCTCTCCAAGTGCCGATACACAAGCGATGTACCAGATCACGGTAGAGGATTTTCAGCTCCTCAATCTCATGAAGCAGAACACTACTCTTATGGTTGAAAGAGACTCTCTCCGACAAATTACCGTCAATGCAAGAGTCAACCCTCCGTAGTCAACCGCCAGCATCAACAACGGAGCAAACGTCCGTCGGTCGGTTGACCAATCTTTCGCTCATTCCAGACGATCCGCCGTCGACATCCCTCGACGGTCCCTTGAATCCCTCTCAAGAAGACCCTCGCTTATTCCTCCCAAACCAACGGTCTAGGAACGGCTCAATGAATTTGCTCACCATCCTGAGCCTCTCGATTCTGAGTCATCCTTCGATTCCTGCATCGTGAGGGATGTTCAGAATGATGGACACCGCTCAGGAGTTCGACAATATTACAATTGTTGGGGGTAGCTGAAACCGCATATCTTGGACAACATTGTAGCACGCTTGAGGTGGATCTCGCTCGGGAGCCCGTCCAGGAGTTGGAACCCACCCCCCCGGCTCGATTGGGAGCGAGATCCATATTGGACCGTGGACACCTTGTATCTGAGTGCGCAGGAGCACGCACCCAGCTCGTACAGGAGCTCGCCTCCAGCTCGCACGGGAGCTCGCCTCTAACTCGCGCAGGATCTCGTCCTCCAGCTCACGCGGGAGTTTGCCCCCCGGCTCGACTGGGAGCGAGATCTGCATTGGACTGTATGGACACCTTGTATCTGAGTGCATTACATCTAAGGCTCGATAAATCGCTTTGATGAAGAACGCTAAGGAGCTCGCCCTCAGCTCGAAAAGGAGCTCGCTCTCAGCTCAAGCGGAAGCTCGCCCCCAGCTCATGTGGGAGCTCGCCCCTGACTAATGTGGGAGCTCGCCCCTGACTAATGCGAGAGCTCGCCCCTAGCTCATACAGGAGCTCGCCCTCAGCTCTTACGGGAGCTCACCCCCGGCCCGCACACGAACTTTTGCCAAAGAGAAAACTTAGAAGGGTATCAACGAACACCGGTAGAGCGCTCAAGGAGCTCGCCAGGCCACGCCCGTTGTCGAAGAGGTCGCCCTCCTAGGAGCCCGACTCTTGGCATAGGGAGAAGGCGGCGGATCAACGGCTCGCACAGAAGCCCGCCGGAACCTCTCTCGGTTTGTCAGGGAGATCGCCCTTGTCGCCCCCAGACAAGCGGCGTAAAGGCTGCCAGGTGTCGAAACCCCTCTGAAACTACATGGACGATTGTAGTCCACGGAAGCCCGCTCGAGTCGGTTCGGGACCTCCCAGACTTGAACGTTCCAGAAGATCCACCTGGCAGCGACAAGATAGGTACTCTCCCCTACTACACCGACTGGCGAGCTAGACGACAAAGGCTGTTAGGAGCCCATGCGCTAAAGCCTGCCAGAGGCCCATATGAGCCAGAACGTGGGGGTCTAGAAGGTGCTGGAAAAAGCTACCAGGTGTTGCATTCTGGTAGGTCGCAGTATGCTATAAATGCCCACCTCTAGGCTCCAAAGTACAGGTTGGAAACCCTCATCCCTACCACTTTCGTTTACGATCACACTCCATCAATCACTTGAGACTGACTTGAGCGTCGGAGGGCCTGCGTTCCTAAGGGAGCCAGCCGTTCTTACATTTTTCTTTGTCTTGCAGGGAGACCGCTCGAGCCAGCGAAAAATATCCCCAAACATTTGGCGCCGTCTGTGGGATCTTTCGACTGGTTCCTGCGAGAACGCCCACGACCACGCATCTGCAAGCCGTGACCGTCGTGACCCAGAAGATGGCTCCAGCGGCAAGGGGACTCAGGCGTACGAGGACCCGGGCGGGGTCTACGCACAGCGGACCCCTAGCTGAGACCCCTCAGCCCCTGGTCCCGCTCAGTGACCAGCTCCTGTTGGAGATGTTGGCCACCCAGCGGGCCATGATGGAGGAATTGACGCGGTTGCGTCAGGTTCCGTCGACAAGCCGACGATCTGGGCCGACGAGGGTGTCATCCCCCGTGCGACCACCAGTTTCGACGTTGCGTCTACCCACGACCGTTCCGGCTCTGTGGGCTTCCCATCCGGAGCCCCTAGTTGAGAGAACGGCCACGCGTGGGGTACAGGAAACCCCGCTTAGAAGGTTGCAAAAGCTGGTGACCCAGCGGTCTAGCAATCAGGCGACCTCGCGGGCGACACTTCCTCGCCGCCGTAGCAGGAGCGCCGATTCCAACGAATCAGAGGCTAGATCTCTGAAGAGAGACCGTGACCCGCGCCATCGACAACGAGAGAAGGAGCCCGCGGAGGCAGAACCTTACGCTGCATGGGAGGCAACCGCCTCTCATCGGCCCTCTATCGTGTCAAAGCAGCCCGCCAACGGGCGGCACGAAGGGCGCCAGGAGGGGACCCACCTGCGTCGCCGCGACGCGGCACCGAGCTTGCCGCGGGGAAGTGTGCATGAGCGGATAGGACCTGCACAGCAGCCCCCGGGAGTTTTCCTTGGGCACTGGCAGCGACCTAATACTCCGGTAGATCTATTGGAGGATCTCGCCGCCCACGGAGGGAGCTCGCCCTTCACAAGCGAGGTGCATCAAGGTGGTTTCCCTCACCATTGGACCCCGCCCAAGTTTGTGCTGTTCGATGGGTCGCAAGATCCTGTCGACCATCTCTTAGCTTACCGGAAGCTGTTATTCTTCCGGGACCAAGACCATGTTTTGTGCCGAGCATTCCCAAGCAGTTTGGCGGGCTCAGCACTAAACTGGTTCCATAAACTACCATCCGGCACTATCCCAGACTTTCCTACTCTTTCTAGATTGTTTCTAGAGCAATACCGTTGTAACAGACAGCCCCCAAAGAGGATTAAATCTCTTTTCACCTTAGCCATGGGAGCTCGCGAAACCCTTCGAAGCTTCGCGATGCGATTTCGAAGCGCCTACCTCGCTCTGGAGGACGCGGTCGGTCAAGATCACACGGCGGTGAGCGCTTTTCGGAATGCCCTTCCTGAGGGCGGCAAGTTGCATGATACGCTGGTTATAAAGGACCCTCGCATGATGGTCGAGCTTTTTGCCCTCGTCCAGCAGCACAACAAGCTCGAAGATGTGGTGCTCGACCGGAAAGGCAAGGCGGTAGAGCAGCGACCTGCTCCAGTCTTGCGACCTCTCGTCGTCAAAGCTATTGAGCGACGGGATATACCCCCGTTGGTACCATTACCCGATCCTCCTGCTGCTCCTGCCTTACAGCCCGTGAAAATCCCTGTAGTGACCGCTGGAAGGCCAGCGAACTGGCGCCTACCTCCCGGGCCCGGGGAACGAGACTTCACGGTCTTGACCCACTCCCCGGGACAAGTTTTGTACCTGGTCAGAAACGAACCTTTCGTTCAGTATCCCCCGCCCCTACAGGTCGGAGAGCCCGGCTCTACCGACAATACCCGGCGATGCGCATTTCATCGCAGCCCCGGGCATCACACCAATAGATGCCGAGCTTTGAAGAACCACCTGGAAGATTTGGTCATCCTAGGCCATTTGGATCAATTCATCTCGCCCTCGAGGAGATTCGAAGTGATCCCCGCGCAGGCCTCTCGAGAAGGAGATTGCCCAGGGCCCAATGAGCCCGCTTTGCCTCCACCTCCTCAGGGTGGACCGACGGTCTGCCACACCATCAGCGGACGTCTGAATGGTTCAAGATCTGGCAATGAGGTTCGTCGGCAAGTTAGAGAGATAGAGCGAGCTCAAAAGGTATATTCTGTCTCTCTAACCCCTGTTTTACTCCAAACACCAAGGGTAGAAGCCTGCGATTTTCTCTGGTTCTCGGAAGACGACATGGCTGGGGTTGTTACCCCTCACAATGACCCCCTCGTCATACGCCTCATGATGACAAACATCGAGGTACGACGGGTCCTGGTGGACCCAGGAAGTGTTGTCGACATCTTGTTCTTGTCGGCCTTCCATCAAATGGGGTTGAGACAAATTGATTTGTCTCCCTCGACGGGCTCGCTCAGCGGTTTTACCGGCGAGGTCGCTAAGGTTGTGGGGGAGATAACCCTCACTGTGACAGCAGGCCCGGAGGTCCGTCAAACCCGCTTCGTGGTGGTGGACGGGCAGTCCGCTTTCAATGCCATCCTAGGGCGACCTTGGTTGAGGCAAATGAAGGCGGTATCGTCGCCTAATCACTAGGCCCTCAAATTCCCCACGGATCGTGGGGTCGTGGTAATTCGAGGAGATCAAGTCGCTGCTACCAGATGCGAGCAAGACGTCCTTCATCTCATGGATGTGGAAACCGTGGAGGCTAAGAGGCCGGCGCCCTCCTAGCAATTAGCGCCCACCACGAGCGAGCTCCCTCGAAGCCCAAGAGGGATCTCCTCGCTTAAATCCCCTACTCCACCCCCGGGTGGGAGCGGCGTGGATCCTAAGTTGGAGGAGGAAGGTCGCCTGTTGGAATCCCAGAAAGGAAGCTTTCCCGTTGCCGAGCCGCTACAAGAAATCGACATCGGTGGCGAGAGAGGATTAAGGATCGTCTATCTCGGGACCTCGCTAGCCAAGGGGGAGGTCCTAACCTTAACCAACCTACTCAGGGACTACCGCGACGTGTTCGCCTGGAGCTTCGAAGACATATCAGGGATTGACCCAGAGGTCGCCTGCCATCGTCTGCACACCTTACAAGACTTCCCACCGATCAAGCAAAAAGCTCGGCACATACCCGCTGCAAAGTCCGCCGCAGTGGCAGCAGAGGTACCGTAGAAAAGCTGGAGCGGGCTGGGTTTATTCGAGAGGCACACTTCCCTGAGTGGATCTCGAACATTGTGGCGGTCCCGAAGAAAAGCGGAGCGGTCAGAGTGTGTATCGATTTCTCCGACCTCAACAAGGCATGCCCGAAGGATGGATTCCCCCTTCCGCGAATCAACACGTTGGTAGACGCTGCTGTCGGATTTCAGGCTTTGTCATTCATGGACGGGTACTCTGGATATAATCAGATACCTCTCCATGTTGACGATCAGGAGAAGACCGCCTTCTATTCCGGAGCGGCGTACTAGAAGCTTTTCTGCTATCGGTTTATGCCATTCGGACTCAAAAATGCGGGAGCGACCTACCAAAGGTTAGTCACTCAGATGTTTAAAGATCAGATCGGCAGGAATGTCGAAGTCTATGTAGACGACCTATTGGTAAAAAGTCGAGAGCGAGAGGGGCATGTTGCCGATCTCCGCGAAGCCTTTGAAGTTTTAAGAAGATACCAAATGAGGCTAAACCTAGCAAAGTGTGCATTCGGAGTGACCTCCGGGAAATTCCTAGGGTACCTGGTCACCCACAGGGGGATCGAGGTCGACCCTGGGCAAATCCGAGCACTCGTTGAGATGCCCGCTCCAAGAACAAGGCAGGAGGTTCAGAGATTGAGTGGGCATATTGCGGCGTTGAATCGATTCATCTTCAAATCTTCAGACAATTGCCGACCTCTTTTTGAACTGCTTCGAAAGGGGGCGAGCATCTGTTGGGACAACAAATGCGAGCACGCTTTTCAGAAAATCAAGAACTATTTGGCAAGCCCGCCAATTTTGGCGGCACCAAAAGATGGCGCCGAGCTGGGAGTGTATCTTGCGGTTACCGAGAATGCGGTAAGCGGGGTCCTCGTGGTGGAAGAAGCGAGAGTAGAGCGGCCTGTTTACTTTGTGAGCCATACGATGCTTCCCGCCGAGCTCCGGTATCGACCAATCGAGAAGGTCGCATTGGCCTTGGTCCTCACCGCAAGAAAGCTCCACCCCTACTTCTCGGCACACACCGTTAAGGTTATCACGGAGCACCCTTTGAAGAGCGCACTTTCTAGGCCCTCGGTAGCAGGAAGGCTCTATCGATAGTCCGCCGAGCTCGCCGCCTACGGTCTGGAGTATGTCCCTCGAGTGGCCGTCAAAGGGCAGGCTCTTGCTGATTTCCTCGCGGACTTTCCCATAGAAGAGCCGGTCCAGTCCCAGGAGGATGAGCCAACTGAGGCACACCCTAGGAAGGCGAGGTTCTTAGGCGATCAAGGCGAGCTTCCTCCGGCGAAGCATTCAAAAATAGCGGATTGGGAATTATTCGTCGATGGTTCCTCCAACGCTTCGGGAGCAGGTATCGGGGTCGCACTAATCACCCAAACGGTAGTCCTCGAGAAATCAGTCCGACTGGATTTTGCTGCCACCAACAATGAAGCAGAATACGAGGCGCTACTGGCTGGATTAAAGCTCGCCCAAGAGGTGGGTGCTAAACGATTGAAAGTCTTTAGTGATTTCCAGCTAATCATTTGCCAAGTCAATGGAGATTATGCTTCCCGGGATACGCGAATGGCGGGCTACATTGACCTAGTGAAAGGCAAGGCCGTAGGATTCGAGAAATTTTCTTTCGAACAAATTCCACGGACCGATAATAGGCGGGCTGATGCATTAGCAAATGCCGCCTCACTGCTGGGAGCATCAGAAGCTCGCCAGATTTTTATCGAGGTCCAAGGCCAGTCTCGACTCCAACTGATAGAGCCCGCCGTTAACCAGGTCTCAGCCGGCATGTCGCCCGGCGGGTGGACCGTGCCCATTCTTCATTTTCTCCAGAAAGGTGAGCTCCCAGAGGGTAGAGAGGAAGCCCGGCGAATTGAGAAGTGCGCTGGTCGCTATCTCATTCGTTGAGATCGCCTTTTTCGAAGATCGTTTGGCGGGCCAAATCTTCGCTTCGTCGAGCGCCCCGAGACCGAAGAAGTTTTGAATTGCATTCATTCCGGCGAACTGGGAAACCACGTTGGTGGCCGATCGCTGACCGCGAAAGTGAGAAGGGAAGGATATTGGTGGCCTACTCTTGAGCAAAACGCTATGAAGGTCGCCCAAAGGTGCATTCAATGCCAGAAGTACGCCACAACGAACCATATGCCCGTAGAGGAGTTGCACCCTCTGGTGAGCCCCTGGCCTTTTCAACAGTGGGGGCTCGACATTGTGGGCCCTTTTCCCATATCAACTCGGCAGAAGAAATTCATCTTGGTAGCTACGGACAATTTCACCAAATGGGTGGAAGCGATCCCGCTAGCTAAGATAGGCGAAAAACAAGTAAAAGACTTCATTTGGAGGAATATTTTCTGCAGGTTCGGACTGCCGTGAGTACTTATCACCGATAATGGTCGCCAGTTCGACAATCGCTTGATCAGAAGCTTTTGTGACGAGTATGGGGTCGACCTAAGGTTTTCATCTCCAAGGTACCCTCAAAGCAATGGGCAGGCCGAAGCCACAAATCGTGTAATCCTGGACAACCTCAAGAAAAGGTTGGAAGGAAAGAAGGGATTGTGGGAGCAGGAGCTCGATGGCGTCCTGTGGGCCTATCGCACTACTCCACATCGCTCGACTAACGAGTCTCTTTTCGGTCTCACTTATGGGTGCAAAGCTGTACTACCCGTGGAGGCTGAGCAAGACTGGTTTCCTCAGAGGCCGCCAGATAGCGACCTTGGGATTTCCAGGGTAGTCCGCTGTTAAATGGACTCTAAGCCGAGCTGGGATCCTTCGTGTTCACCTGCCATGAGCGGAAGCATTCCGGAGTGATTTAGGGAAGCGTGAGAAGGATGATCACCCTCTCACATAGCCCGAACATCCCTTGGCAACCCCTCTAAGGGCATGTCCAGTAAACAGGGTCTTTGAGGGTAATTAACCGGGCAGGGGGCAGCTAGCACTTATTAGTTTTCTTCAAAACAAAAATGATTTTAAATCTCTGAGTATAGGGATATTTTTGAAGTTATTTGGTTCGCTTGTCTCTTTCTTTTCCGGGCTCAGAGATTATATTGAGATTTAGCGAGCATGCCGAGTTTTTCGTTTGCATATATTTCAAAATAAAATATTTGAAACGAATTAGTTGCCCCGCCCGGGGTATGACCCTCAAGATCGCTGCAAAGTTTCTAAAGCGGGCTCATGAAAGTAAGAAAGAAAGCAACACAGAGAAAGAAAACAGAAAAGTGCGGACTAAAAAAGATCATTTCATTAATCGATAAAGGTTACAAAAATCCAAATTACAAGATGGGCGAGCTCAAGGCTTGCTTGTCTCCGCCCCGCTGTCGTCCCCTCGGCACCGCTTCTTCGACCTTTCGGTCTTATATTTCTCCACCGTGGCCAGGGCGCCCTTTTTGAGAAGATCGTCCAGCTGGGCTTGGAGGCGATCTTGCTGAGCCCGGAGGCCGTTGGCGTGTGTCTCCTTCAGGGCGACGATCTCTGCCTTCAAAGCGATAACCTCGCTCTGAAGTCGAGCCGCCTCCTCCTGGGCGGTTTCCCTGGCGGACACAGCCTCATCCCGCTCCGCCTTGACCTTTTGGAGGTCGGAAGCGGTTTTTTGTTGGGTCGTCTCCACCACGGCCATGCCGGACACTAGGGTCGTGACCCTCTGCCGAAGCTCCTCCGCCTCTGCCTTCAGAGCCTCGGTGCGGTTAGCCCGCTGGAGCTCGTGGATGTGCTCGTCCACCTTGCGCTCGGACCCCCGAAGGGAATCGTCGAACAAGGCAGCAAGAGCCTTCCCGGCCCCGGCGACCTCCGCGGCCAGTGCCTGGCTCTGCTTCTTCGCCTGCATGAGAAAGATGAAAAAGTTAGCAGGAAAGGCAATTTTTATACAAAGATAGAGATGGTGAGAGATACCTCAGCCAGGCGTTCGCTTATGGAAGCGAAGGGGGCTCGGGCGAAGACGTTGCGGCCCAGCAGTTGCCGCAGATAGTGGGACACCCTCCCTTCTTCCGCGGAGGAGCCCGTGCTGGGACCGCCAGGAACTTTGGTAGGAGGCGGAGCGCCAGGAGAGGGAGTGGGGGCTGGCACCTCCTCCGGGCGAACTCCTGCTCCTGGCGGGCTAGAAGGGGTCGCCCCGGCTTCCAACTCCGAGCTCGAGGACTCAGAGTCGGAGCCGACGTCCACGAAGCTGGGGGACCTATAGATCAGGTCCCCTAGACCCTCCGGGGAGCCCGCTTCCTCCTGGCCCTTGGCGGGAGGCGAGGGCAGGGGAGCGGGTGCTGGAGCTGCGGGGGGCGTAGAGGTCATAGCGGCGGGGACGGGTTCGCCCTGCTGGACCTCCACCCCGGCAGCAGGAGAGGGAAGCTCCTGCCCGCTTGGTCCTACCCCTTGCGCCGGAGCTGGCGGAGTGGGGAGCCTCTCCCCTTGAGCAGGGATGCTGGGCTCCGCTTGAGAAGGTGGAACGGCGGGCTCTTCCTCCTCGGAGCCGGTTGCCTCCTCCTCGGAGTCCGTCCACTCGGGCTCTGAATCTAAGCCTGCCTCCTCCAGCGCTTTCCGTCGCTGCTCCGCTTGGGCACTTGCAGACGCGAGCCTCGCGGGCTTGGCCCTCTTCTTCCCGCGGCCTTCCATCTCCGGCGTCATCACTGCCACGCGGAGGGGGACTGTCAAATCGCCGGGGAAGTTGCCCATTAGTATTCGAGCCATCCCGGATTCAACTTCCGCCATGGATAGCAGGAGGTCGACATTCGGGTCGTCGGGCTCGACAAATTGAATCTTGCGGCGAATAATGGGGAGTGGGGCGGGTGGCTGACCTGTGACGGCGTCCTGGCGAGGAGGTTGCGGAGGAGCGGAGGCCACGCCCTGACAGAGCATCTCCATGGTGTCGGGGTCGTTGAGGCGGATGGGCGAAGCCCGCCTCCGGACCGTCTTCTTGCGGGGGTTGCCTCCCGAGCTCCCCGCCCCTTTGCTGGTCCCTTCGGAGGGAGGAGGGGCCTCCTTCTTCTTCCGGACGATCTTCTGCTTGAGCAGGATCGCACCGGTCTTCTCGTCCTTTAGTTGGAAGGCGAAGTCGGGGGCGGTGATCTTCTCCGGAGTTCGCCCTCCGAGATAGTGGAGGAACGCCTCGTCCAACGACCGCTCCCGATCGGGCGCGATGCACTTCTTCTTCCCCGCCCGGAAGAAGGACAGCTCCCTGAAGATTACCGTCGTGGGAATCCCGGGATGAGCCGGGACTCTGCTATGCCGCCCGCACCAGTCGCCGACCGCCACGAAAGGGTAGTCCTTCCAGTGGCGGTCTTTGTTCTCGATGGCGGAGAAGGGGAGTACCTCACCAGGCCGCCCGGCGAGGTAGAAGTATCCGCAGCCCGCAGTGCTGAAGACCGGCCCAGGTTTGAGAAGCCATTTCTTGAGCAGGTAGCTCAGTGGGATCCTCACCTTTAGGGCGGTCTCCAGCTGGGATAGCCCGTAGAGTATCCCCCAGGAGTTCCCTGAGAGTTGGGCGGGGCAAAGCCCCGTCAACTCCAAGAACTCCCCGACGAGATGACTCAGCGGGAACCGCAACCAAGACCACAGCAGCCTAACAGAGGCTACAGTGCCCTGGGGCGGCCTCCCGCGGAGTAGCATCTCGGTGACGAGGATCTCTTGAGGGAGATCGATCGCCGCCCGGATACTGTCCCCTACGGGCACCCCGATGGGGTTTTGCAACCAAACCACCACCGTTTCGACGGCAGGCTCGAAGGCTTGGGTGGCGGCGGTAGCAGCAGCAACAGCAGCGGCGACGTCGGAAGCGGAGGCCATGAGGGAAGGTTGAGCTGAAGCGAGAAGAAGTGGGGAAGAAGGGAGAGCTGATTTGCGTGGAAGAATGAAAATCCCCCCTCCACCCCTATTTATAGAGAGGTTAGAGGCAGGGGGATCGGCGAGTCAGTTAATGCCCGAGTGCGCTCAACGAGGCGACGCGACGGTGACGGAGGTGACAGCTCGTTTCTTTCCAATCGCAAGACGCCACGTGGTCCACGCATGGAGAAAGCTGCGCCAGCGTCGGCGACGTCCTTTCTGACAAAAGAGGGGGACAAATCGGGAGGAGACACGTGTCCCATGCTGATCGAGATCTCATGATGAGATTCATTGTATCAGCTTCGGACCTCGAATCTCGTGTCGCATTTAAGATGATACGACCGTCGGAGATTTGGTGCGAAGCCTGAGCTACAAGGTCGCCAGCGGCCGGTACCTACAGCCCGCCCGAGGAGAACCCCGACCGTGTGCGACTAGCTCGCACAGGAAGGAGGTCGTCAATGGATGGTCCTCCCAGCCCGCCCGGTGTTTGCGATAAGACTCCTGAGCAAGCGCCAAGTTTCCTTGATCGCTCCCTCAGGAGGGGGTAATGTTGGGGATAGCTGAAACCGCATATCTTGGACAACATTATAGCACACTTGAGGTGGATCTCGCTCGGGAGCCCGTCCAGGAGTTGGAACCCGCCCCCCTGGCTCGACTGGGAGGGAGATCCACATTGGACCGTGGACACCTTGTATCTGAGTGCGCAGGAGCACGCACCTAGCTCGTACAGGAGCTCGCCTCCAGCTCGCACGGAAGCTCGCCTCTAACTCGTGCAAGATCTCGCCCTCCAGCTCACGTGGGAGTTCGCCCCTCGGCTCGACTGGGAGCGAGATCCGCATTGGACTGTATGGACACTTTGTATCTGAGTGCATTACATCTAAGGCTCAGTAAATCACTTAGATAAAGAACGCTAAGGAGCTCGCCCTCAGCTCGAAAAGGAGCTCGCTCTCAGCTCATGCGGAAGCTCGCCCCCAGCTCATGTGGGAGCTTGCCCCTGACTAATGTGGGAGCTCGCCCCTGACTAATGCGGGAGCTCGCCCCTAGCTCATACAGGAGCTCGCCCTCAGCTCTTACGGGAGCTCGCCCCCGGCCTGCACACAAACTTTTGCCAAAGAGAAAACTTAGAAGGGTATCAACGAACACCGGTAGAGCGCTCAAGGAGCTCGCCAGGCCACGCCCGTTGTCGAAGAGGTCGCCCTCCCAGGAGCCCGACTCTTGGCATAGGCAGAAGGCGGCGGATCAACGGCTCGCACAGAAGCCCGCCGGAACCTCTCTCGGTTTGTTAGGGAGATCGCCCTTGTCGCCCCCAGACAAGCGGCGTAAAGGCTGCCAGGTATCGAAACCCCTCTGAAACTACGTGGACGATTGTAGTCCACGGAAGCCCGCCCGAGTCGGTTCGGGACCTCCCAGACTTGAACGTTCCAGAAGATCCACCTGGCAGCGACAAGATAGGTACTCTCCCCCACTACACCGACTGGCGAGCTAGACGACAAAGGCTGTTAGGAGCCCATGCGCTTAAGGCTGCCAGAGGCCCATGTGAGCCAGAACGTGGGGGTCTAGAAGGTGCTGGAAAAAGCTGTCAGGTGTTGCATTCTGGTAGGTCGTAGTATACTATAAATGCCCACCCCCAGGCTCAAAAGTACAGGTTGGAAACCCTCATCCCTACCACTTTCGTTTACGATCACACTCCATTAATCACCTGAGACTGACTTGAGCGTCGGAGGGCCTGCGCTCCTAAGGGATCCAGCCGTTCTTACGTTTTTCTTTGTCTTGCAGGGAGACCGCTCGAGCCAGTGAAAAATATCCCCAAACAACAATGGTGACCGAGCCCCAGCTAGGTATCGGACGATGAGATGGACTATGACGCCCTCTCTACCTCCTCTTCCTCCAAGACGCCTTTTCGACTAGCAAGGTGATCGTCGGAACAATCACGTCTCTGAAGGGCCACTTCACCAGCAGCTTCTCCTAGCCCAGTTTCCTTAAAGCTAGAAAGCTCCTGCTTTCCCCAAGTTCAACTACCTGACTAGAGATCCGATGCTGCACGTCCTCACCTTCAAGCAAGCATTAACGCCATATGATAGCGAAAACCAGATTCTATGCCACACCTTTGCTGGCCGCCTGGACAACATGTCGTTCGATTGGTATCACAACCTCCCGACCAGTTCCGTGAGTTGGTTAAAGGATCTGTCAGATCTCTTTGGTCAACACTATCGGCTGAACCTCAAGCCGGAAAAGAAGCTGGACTTCCTTTACCTGCTCAGGATGGGATCGGATGAAACCCTCCGAGAGTTCTCTCGGAGGTTTCGGAATGAGCATTATGCGCTCTCTGGACACTACCTCGATGATGAAGCCATCATGCTCGCATTCCAAAATGCCCTACGCTTTGACCTCCATATCTATAATGACCTCATCCGCAATCCTCTTGCCTCCTTCGGAGTGCTATTCAATCGAATTCAAAAGAAGATCGAGGTGGAGGACGATCGGATTGCACAAAATGGACGTGATATCAAGAAGCGTCTTTCTGATAAGGAACCAATGAGACCAACAACTCAAGCTTACATCGCGGAGGCTGAGAAATATAGAACCTCTAAGAGGTCAAGGCGGGCAGACGATAGACCCGTAGAGCCTTAGAAGACCACAAATACCAAAGGGAAGCAGTCTGTCCACCGATCAGAGTAGAAGGTCGCCGACTGTCAACAACTCATAATGTCACTCATCAGAAATCCATGATGTAACATCTTCCGAGTTATTCATGAAATAACAGTTGTTTCAAGTTATATTGAAGACTATCAAATTCTATCTCAACTTCTAATCAATACCACAATTAGTTTGGTTCGCGTTGTGACATGGCTGACTAACCTGCAACGGTACAAAGGTACGTGTCTCGATACGTAGGTTCGATTGAAACGGTGCTTCGTCTAAGTCTAACCGATACAGGGCACTACGCTGAGTACTCCGAATCATTGGCGTCGCACATGCTCCTATTGTTACGTAAGAACACATGCATTAATGCCTCACCATAATTAGTTCGGTTTGAGTTATGACATAGTCGACTAACCTGCAACGGTACAAAGCTACGTGTCCCGATACGTAGGTTCAACTGAAACGATGTTTCACCTAAGTCCAACCGATACAAGGGCACTACGCTGAGTACTCCGAATCATTGGCGTCACACATGCTCTCGTTGTCACATAAAGATACATGCACTAGTGCCTCTCCATAGTTAGTTCGGTTCACGTTGCGACACGGTCGACTAACCTGCAACAGTACAAAGCTACGTGTCCAGATACATAGGTTTGACTGAAACGACGCTTTGCCAAAGTACAACCAATACAAGGGCGCTATGCTGAGTACTCTGAATAATTAGCGTCGCACATACTCTCGTTGTCACGTAAGGGCACATGCACTAGTGCCTCGCTACAGTTAGTTCGGTTTGCATTGCGACACGGCCGACTAACCTACAACGGTACAAAGCTATGTGTCCCGATACGTAGGTTCGACTGAAACGGCGTTTTGCCTCAGTCCAACCGATACAAGGGTGCTATGCTGAGTACTCCAAATCATTGGCGTCGCACATACTCCCGTTGTCACGTAAGGACACATGCACTAGTGCCTTGCCACAACTAGTTTGGTTCGCGTTGCGACATGGCCGACTAACCTGCAACGATACAAAGCTACGTGTCCCGATACATAGGTTTGACTGAAACGATACTTTGCCTAAGTCCAACCGAAACAAGGGCACTACGCTGAGTACTCCGAATTATTGGCGTCACATATGCTCCCATTGTCACGTAAGGACACATGTAGTACTAGTGCCTCACCATAGTTAGTTTAGTTCGTGTTATGACACGACCAACTAACCTGCAACGGTACAAAGCTACGTATCCCGATATGTAGGTTCGACTAAAATGACGATTCGCCCAAGTCCAACCGATACAAAGGCGCTACGCTGAGTACTCTGAATTAGTAGTGTCACATACGCTCCTGTTGTCACATAAGGGCACATGCACTAGTGCCTCGCTATAGTTAGTTCGGTTCGCGTTACGACACGACCGACTAACCTATAACGGTACAAAACTATGTGTCTTGATACATAGGTTCGACTGAAACGGTGCGTCACCCAAGTCCAACCGATATAAAGGCACCACACTTAGTACTCCAAATTCTTACCCCCATCGACCAAAAAGTCCAAGGTACCGCCTTTGGCATTCGCAGACAAAGTTCGAGACGGCAACACTGTATCGGCCCAAGGAGACAGCCTTGGCTTTCAAAGGCAAATCCCGAGGCAGGCTCAGCCTCCTCGGCACCTGCAAAAGCTCGAGACGACGACACCGTCTCAACCCAAGGTGATAGCCTTGGCTTTCAAAGACAAAGCCCCGAGGCAGTCTCCGCCTCCTCGGCACCTACCAAAGTCCGAGACGTCAATACCATCTCGACTCGATGCGACCATCACCTCGATGTGAGCAGACAAAGTCCAAAGTAGGTTTCACTGCCTCGAAACCTGATCTAAAGCCTGAGACGTTGACACCGTCTTGGCCCGAGGCAACCTTCGCCTCGGTATTCGAAGACAAAGTCTGAAGCAGGCTTCGCCGTCTCGACACCTGATATGAAGCCCGAGATGTCGACACCTTCTCATCCCGAGGCGACCTTTGCCTCGGCATTCGAAGACAAAGTCTAAGGTAGGCTTCGTCGTCTCAGCACCTGATGAAGCCCGAGACGTCGACACCTTCTCGGCCCGAGGCGACCTTCGCCTCGGTATTCGAAGATAAAGTCCGAAGCAAGCTTCACCGCGTTAGCACCTGACCTGAAGCCCGAGACGTCGGCACCATCTCGTCCCGAGGCAACCTTCACCTTGGCATTCGAAGACAAAGTCCGAAGCAGGTTTCGCCGTCTCGGCACCTGATCTGAAGCCCGAGACGTCGGCACCGTCTCGGCCCGAGGCGACCATCGCCTCGGCATTCGAATACAAAGTTTGAAGCAGGCTCCGCCGCCTCGGCACCTGATCTAAAGCCTGAGACGTCTGCACCGTCTCGGCTTGAGGCGACCTTCGCCTCGGCATTCGAAGACAAAGTCCGAAGCGGGCTTCGCCGCCTCAGCACCTGATCTGAAGCCCGAGACATCAACACCGTCTCGTCCCGAGGCGACCTTCGCCTTGACATTCAAAAACAAAGTCCGAGGCAGACTTTGCCGCCTCGGCACCTGATGAAGCCCGAGGTTTGGGTTTTGAGTCTCCTTGATTTGGTGAAAAATTTGAGTAAAACTCAGTTTGATATAAGTCTGAGTAAAGGGCTGGAGCTGTTTTTTAGACAATTTACTCAGATTCAAATCTGAGTAATGATTTGAGTAAGGACTAGAGATATCCTTACTCCTTGAACAATACTTGTCGGTCATGTGCCGGTAGTGCCAACACACAGAGAAGTACCTTGCAGGGATTGGTGAAGAGGAGTGGGGCGCACAATATTAAAAAAAAAACTACTAAGAGGCCATTTGGTTTGCAGATTTGATGGCAATTATGTGAAAATAGAATTGAATTCCGTTATTGGGATCGTTTGGTTCACAAATTTGAGGGCGGAAATCATTGTCGGGGTCTTGAGGGAGATCAATTCTGTGTACGACAGCTTTGAGAAGGAACATAGATTCCTCTAGAAGTTGGGGGAAAATGAGGGTGCTTACTTGGAAGATGACATATCAACTTTGTCATGGTCAGTCGTACCCTTGAGATTTCTAGATTTACTACCCCTCGTCCTGATATGATTAGCGGTGAAGTCCGCTCCAGTTCACTGCTCGTGTCTCGTTCTCCTTCGATAATCTAGGACTCTGTGGTCATCTGTCTGGTTAATGACTCTGATCCCCTTGCTTGTGTCTCCTTCTCTTTCGATGATCTAGGACTCCAGTCCCATGCTCCAATAAGGTTAGTAGCCCCTTCATCTAATCTTTGGTCCTAGAAATAAATCCGCTTTCATGGTGTGTTTATGTTTTAACTATTTGCAGCAACAAGTCACAAGCGTCTTCTTTAAATATTTTGTTTGCATTTAATAAGTTATGATTTATTTTTGGGTTATGAGCTTCTCATAAATCTTCTTTTTAGTGAGAATATATTAATATAAAATTGTAAAAGAATAAATAGTAATATTTATATTTTTTTCAATCTATTATGCACTCTACTAGTTCGGTCCCCGCAAGTAAAATTTTATGGGTTCACCTTTGCTTCGGTCATGCGCTTCAATACACTACTCCTATCTCCTTCTCCGTCGACAATATAGGGCTCCTATCACATCCGATTTTAGTAATATAGTCATTGGCCAAGATCTTTCTCTCATTTTTTGCGCAAACCAATCAACTTTAGATAATGAAAAGGAATTGCCCTATGATTTTTCCTTATCATTTTCTGCGTGAACCAAACAACGACAATCAATTCCATTTCCTTGGCAATCAATTCCGGGGAAATGGAATTGATTGCCCAGAGCCAATTTCGCCAACCAAACAAGATCTAAGGGTTAACTGCATGGATACAAAATAGGGGTGAAACTCGAGCGAGTCAGGTTGAATTGGTGCTCAACCCTAGCACAACCCAAAGTTGGGATATCGCAACCCAATCCTAACCCAACCCAACGCCAGGTTGGAAATTCTCAACCCAACCCAACCCAAGTGGGTTTGTCGGGTTGGGTTGTTCGGGTTAATTTTTTCTTTATAATATATATCTACTATATTTTAATATATTGATATATGTTTTTCAAACTATAAACCAATAATTATGTATAGTCTTTTCCTAAAAAGTACTCCACTTTTCAAAACAAAAGGCTAATTAATGTGGGACTAGGCAAATTAACATTCAAGCACATCAAAGTTTTTGAAAAAATCTATCAAAAAATAACTACAATGTAAAACATTTATCTATCCGGATATAAAAGATTGAAGTATCACTATAAAGAGTGATACATGGGGTGGATTGATAAATGTGATGGGAGAGTGATTCTCTGTGTGGCAGTAAATTTTCAAAATTTCTTTGATGGTTTTCTTATGTTTCAAGTCACACAGTGAGATGGACAGTAAATTTCCACAAATGTACAAAGATTGTGGTTAAATAGTGGAGCTCTTTCTTTGAGCATTCCAAAGATCTAAAGCTCTTTCTTTGTGCATTCAAAAGATATATTACTTTTTCTTTGTGCATTTCAAAGTTTTGTATATCTTTTTCTTGGGCCTAAATAACATCAAAGGGTCCAAGACTCCAAATCCTCGTCGCACTATCTGTATAATAATCGGGTTCAGCTTGGGTCAATCAACCCGGACCCTCAACCTAACACGTCCAAGCAGAGACAGAGCTACATAGAGACCAAGGGGGGTCATCCCCCTCCCCGCTAAATTTTGGATTGGATAAATTACACTTTACGCCCTTAAAATTTAGCTCAAAAACACAACCCCCTATAGTTTAAAAACTATATTTTACCCCCTTCAATTCAGTTTTAATTATATAAAAAATATCAAATGAGAAAATTAAATAGTTGACAAAAGGGGGTATTGTGCTAACATTTCAAACTTTACAGCACGATTTGGAACAAAATGAATCAAGGAGGGTTAAGTGTTTTTAAGCTAAACTTTAGGGGGCAAAATATAATTTATTCTTTTGGATTTATCTCTCTCATGCCATCTCCGTCTTCCAAGATTAATTTTTTTTCATTTTTGAATTAGTGAAAACAAATTTGGTTCATGCTTTGGCCCTCCTAGATGAAATCCTGACTCCGTCCCTACATCCAAATATTAATCAGGTTGGCCATTTTTTAACCCAGCCCTAACTCAACCCGATCTGCATTCAACCCAACCCAATCCAACATTGGGTTGAACCCGGCTTGGTCGGGTTTGACCCATCCGAGTTTGATACGGAGTCACTCTACTTTATCAGATTTTTTCTTTTTTTATAATTAGTGTGGGCCCCACACCTCTTGACCTATGCCACTTCACTGGTGGTGGCCCAACTGCAAACGGGGCAGCCCGCAATTATTGAGTTCAGATCTACTCCGGTCGGTCGGCCCGGCACTCATCACACAGCCGCGTGTAGTCGGATGGAGTCCGATTTACTTTCGGGTCGCCTGCCATCGATGCGCGCCGTGCCCACCGACCGGGGCCGACCGACTGGACGAGATTTGAACTCGCAAGTATCGTTCTGACTTCCGAGTTCTGAATCGCGCCACCCTCCGACGATCCCCATCCTGGCAGGCGAGCGGCGAGCCTCCATCTCCGGCGAAGGCGATCCCTCCATCTCGGGCCGGCGATCCCTCCATCTCGGGCCGGCGATCCCTGATACCCTCCATCACGCGCAGAGACACCTCCATATCCGGCGACCTGTACTCGTGCGCGGGAGACTCTCCATCTGAGCCATCTCCGATCCTCCGGTGACATCTCTAGGTACGAAACCTCTCCTCGCGGGCGCTTAGGGCTTGTTCAATTCATCAGGATTGAGAGGACCTAGGGTCCAAGAGATCCTTTGATAATGCTGTTTCTACTGGACTGGATTGCTCTTGATCTGCACTGAACCATGAGATGTTGGTTTGTAGCCATCGATGGTGATTAGTTGTTTAGAACTTCCTTTTATTTTCACCATAAATCTTTGTTACATCCAAGATTATAGTGCAATTGAGCTTTTTCCTGAAGAACACAAACACGATTTGATATAATTGTGTGTCAATTTGAAGATCATTACCATGTGGTCAGTCAATTGTTGGAGGGAATGATGTCTACTAGATGAAGATCATCCCTGGACTCTTTCTCTTCATGGGGGCTCAAGTTGGTCTTGGTGGTTGTTTCTGAGTTCTATGGGCTCAGTATTGGCATCTACTACAGAGATTTGCTTCCCTTTTCAAGGGGTAAATCTGATTATAGTAAAGAACCATACCTAGAGACACTCCCCGACTCACCGACCTCTCTCCCTAAATCTAGATCAGGCTGCTGGATGCCCTGATCAAGTTAGGGAGCAGAGGTGGTGAGCCCCATGGTACGAGTAATGCCGGCTGTCCTCCCGAGTGGGCATGAGAACAGAATCAACGAGTGCTTCTAGCATCTGAATATCTCCTCCCTGGGATCATGCGAGGAGATGTCCAGAGGCAGACGGTGATACCTCCTCAATACGCCCGGGCCACAACCATGGTAGAGGGGAAACCAACCACTGGGGTGATGTCGTAGGCTCGTACGCTAGGGTGTGAGAATGACTTCTCTCCCGAGTAGAGTGGACTCGGGAGATCCGTCCTTTCTGGACCTTGAGCCGTGTCTCCCCCTATAACGACTTCTCTCCCGAGCAATGATGTCTTCCCTGAGAATAGACTCCATCTGGCCCAATAATCTTCCCTACCGTCATGGAACCTCTACCAGGAAATCCTCCATGGCAAATAAGCTAGAGGTATGGCTTCTCGCCCTATAAGATTCATATTTATAGACGAAGAGGTGTCGTATGGTCAAAGTGCAATAAGTCTGATCAACGGAATTGCCGGGGGTCCAACCACGTGGCAAACCATCGTGAATAGACAAATCAATGTTTCAGTTTTCGAGGCAATCAAGGATACCGATTGATATCCCCAAAAGGATGCTTTAGATTCCCTTGAGAGAACAAATCAAAACACATGGGGAAAAGGCAAAATGCCGCGTCCAATTGTTGCATCGTCATCAATTGATACCCGCTCCGAGATGCAGAGGTCATAAGGATGAGAAAACGAGTAGAGAGCTAAAGTAAGTCCACATGTTCAAGAATTAAAGTCCATCAAAGACTCTGAGTCTGATGGCAACCTTAGAGCCTCCGTGTTTGAACTTTGAAGGTAAAAGTACATCAGAGCCTCTACTTCTGAAGGTAAATTCCATCAGAGCCTCTGCATCTGATGGAAACCTCAGAGCCTCTACGTCTGATAGCCAGTGATTAGTCAAAGTTTTATGATTCTTATAACATGAGCTTAAGAAAGTGAAAGTCCATTAAACTCTAATGACACTAGGGATGCAACTTGGGCGGGTTGGACCCAACTCAACCCGAGTTTTGGGCGAGTTTGGGGTGATGTATTTGAAGATTGGGTTGGGTTAGGGTTGAAAAAATACAACTTGAGTTGAATTCAAGTCTGGCTCGGGTTGAGGGGTCGGGCAACTCGACCCAACCCGAACTTGAGTACTCATGTATGTCTGTAAGTGTATGATATATAAGTAACAATCATAGCCATCTTAAGTACTCATATGTTGAGGGGTCACAATCACATCCATCCATTTTACCAAGTCCCATATTATTTATGTACTTCTTGCTTATCAAATAATGACATTATCTAATGATCTAGTAAATTGCATGAATAGAAATGCAATAAAAGTTGAATGCTAGTGTTAGCCAGTATAGGTTCTTGTCAGTTTTGAACTTCAAAGGTCAAAATTTTAAACAATGATTGGAAATACCCAAACCCGCACAACCAGACCCGTCCTACCAACTTGGGCTAACCCGAGCCCAACCTGAGTGTGAAATATTTTTCTTGGGTTGGGCTTGGGCTTGGCATCTGATGCAGACGAGCCCTACGTACAGATTTTTACAGCTGATGGTGTATTTTTATTCCCTATGGAGATCCAGGAAGCCGATCGTCAATCCGTCTGCATCATTGGAGAGCTGTTTCGATTACCTATGACTTTGGTTTTTACTTTATGTCGATCCAATTGACGGATCTTGAGTTATTTATGTTTTTATTTTTGATTTGGGTAGGTGCGAGCCATGTTCGCATCCGGTTCGAGCCACAGATGCTGAACTGACTCATTTCTATGTTTAGGTTTTAGCCGTAGGATCTTAAGTCGATTTAGATCTCAATGGATGAGATTCAAAGGGAGTCCAAACCCCTAAAAACCCTAACCGAACCCCCCTCACCCGGCCGGCTCTCTCTCCCGCGGCAAAACCCGTGCGGACACGCCTCGGGAAGCGTGCCGCACCCCTCCTTCCTCTTTCCGTGCGGACGCCTCTCCCTCTCTCTTTCCTTTTTTTTCTTTTGTTGTTTCATTCTCTATAAAGCCTACAAACCCTAATTGAAGAGGGACGATGAATGATGAATTGAAACCCTAGAACGGAGAAGCGGGATCGCTTGTTCGGCACCTTATTCGAAGAATCCTCTGGCTTCTAGTATTCTTCTTCCCTCCGCAAGCTTCTTCCTCGTCGCCATGCCTTCGTCTACGACTTCGCGGAAGATCGACGCAGAGATCATCTCTTCTACAAGATCAAATCATCTCGGCTTCTTCATCCTTTTCTTCCGGACCTCGCCTCCTCTTCCGCCCATTCATCTACAGCAACGGAGCCTTTGATCGCGGCCGGCATTGACCAAAGCACGGTTTGAATCGTCCCTCGATATTTTCATGTGATAAATCTTCCCTTTCAATCCGGCCTGTTGCTGATTTTAATTAGGGTTTCAAATACTTGGCTTCTGAAGGATCTCATCCATTAGGTTTATTATCGCTTAGATTTATGTTTGTTCTTTGAGACTTTGGCTTTAATATTTGAGATTGTGTTAGCCTTTATTGCTGGAATTTGTTTATTAAATCTGGAATTAATCATTCTCATGTTAGTTTTATTGCTTCGTTAAATTAAACTTATTTGGGCATGATTGGATGATGATTAGGGTTCTTAGTCTTTGCTGAAATTTGAATCAAGACGTGCAGAATTCTATCTTTAATTGTTTTTAATTCAGCACTTGAGTTTTTTTCTAGCATCTGCATGCATCAGCATCTCAGGTTGGAGGTTGGGTTCGGTTATGGTTGAGAGTTATAGTACTTAGGTTGGGCATGGGTTGACTCCCAACACGACCCAATCCCCCCTGAGTTGCAGCCCTAAATGGCACCCTCAATGCCCAACACGACCCAATGCCCCTTGAGTTGCAGCCCTAAATGGCAGCCTCAATGCCTTAGCGTCTGAAGAAGAAGGGTTGATAGAGTTGTTGTGTCTTTCTACAACTTCAAAATTTTGTTGGCTAAAGGAAAGTTCTAGTGGAGTCCTTTGTAGCCAAGGGTCTTAAGGCGTATTAGGATCGTGGGGAAGATATTTGTTAAGGTTTAACAACAAGCTATGATTTGTTGCCTCTTTATTTCTTAAAGGATGAGAAAGTGTAATTCTCAAAATCCGAGGCATTCTACCCTAGCATATTTGCAAGTGCGGAGTATGTTTGCATATTTGATGCAAAGTTCGGCCATCTAAAAATTGGTGCAGGCAGATAAATGACATTTCCCCACAGAGTTTAATATGGAGAAGCAAAAAGTCTAGTATTATATGCTATGGAAAGTGTTACATCTTAAGCAGCAGAAATTCTCTGTGGGTTGAGGATGAGAAACTGCAGCTTTTGAAGGGTTCGGCTCGGTGATGGAGGTGTTGGCATAGGCATTGTGCATGTCATTCCCGACAATGTCATTACCCTTGGCAGCGGTATCTGTTTGAGGATCCTTGGAAGGGACCTCTATAGTTTTTTGATATGGTATTCTAAGTGTCACATTAGTAATTATATGTGAGTGCTTGATTCCAGTTTAAGCAGTGTACTCAAGTAGAGGAGGGTGTAGAGGTTGTCGACGGACAACTTTACGACAAGTTAGCTCTTCTCCATCTGATTCTATGAATGATTTTTGGTATACAACCTAGGACATCTAGAAGGAGAAAAGGGTTGAATTAGAAGGGGAGGTCGACCCTAATGTGTGATTTTGAAAAAAGATATCAAGTACCAAGATACTTGTAGGATAGCACTTACCTCGTTAAGATTACCATCCAAGTTGATGGGGCCTTCATCCTGATGGTTAGAATCTTTAGCCTCGTTAAGATATTCTTCCTTTTAACTTGAGTGTTGTTAAAGGAAGGAGCAGGATGCTTGACAGAGACTTTAGGGGCCGCCCTTGTGGTTTTAGGCTTCTTGTTAGCCTCTGCCCTCTTAGTTACAGCAGCATTCTGAGCAATCGTCTAATCTTGTTTCATTTTGATTTTGGTCCTTCTCTCCTGAGTGACGCCGGGAGGACAATTCGCTTCTTGATGACTTCTTTCTTCGTTCGAGTTACAGTTTCTGGCTCTCTCTCTTCCCTGCCAGGGCCCCTATCCTATGAATTTTGAGAGGCAGAACCTTTTCTTTTACCCATTTAGTAATTCACCATAGCTTGCAAAAGATTATGATGAAAATTTTCTTCTTGGTCATTCATGAAGGGAGGCTCTCTTTCCAACAGAAAATTAGGATGTGGGAAATCCTTACCTTGAGAAGTCTTGCATTATCATCTTCTCCAGGAGCAAACTCCCACTCTCCAACAGCTACCATGGGCTTCATCAGCCATTTCTTATCCCATACTAGTTGCTTACAGGCTAGAGTAGGGCCCCTTGCCATGGGAATCCAAAAAGACTGAAAGACATGACATGGGAGGATAACTTGTAACACTTGAGGATGTCTTTCTCTGAGATCTTCTTATCAATGGTGATGGCTTAGAGGCAGACCTCTTGGATAAGTTTGTAAAAGTTGGCATTCACTTGGCTAGGAGCGAAGTCAAAAAATTTCAAAAATCATGCAGACAATGACATGTAGAGGAAGAGAAAGGCCATGCTCGAGTAATCCTGTTAGAAGGACATAGATCCTTCTATCAAGCCTTTCTTTGCCTTAATCTCATCTAGATGGGCTTCATGGAGAACGATGCATGCCTGATTGTAATCTCCAAGGTAAGCTGTAGCTTCTGCTGAAGATGATTCCATCGTTGTCTTAGGAACCATAAGTGAAGCAAGATTGCAAGATTTGTGAAGAGCAAGAAGGGAGGAAAAAGAACAATAAACCCTATAGAAGCTCGGGAAGTGAGGAAGAAAACCAAAACACTCGAAAGAGAGACAATTGTGTGAAAAGAAGCCCTCTTTTGAATTGGGGAAGGATTTTAACTGTAGATTCCAAGAGACAGATGGTTATCATGTCACCGTTTCGATTTCCAAAGAGAAATAGCCGTCATTCAAAAAGCAAGATATTCAGGGGATGACACCTGTTGAGAATTAAATGCGGAGATATGTGAACTATCCAAGACGCGATACGCGAGAAGCAAACGTCGGAAAGTGAATCGCTAGGACAAAATTGTGCACTTTCCATTATGTAACTAAGATTATGACATGTGGATGATGCCCTAGCTGAGCATCTTTAGCTTTCCTTCTTTTAGTGTTCAAAGAAGTAAAGAGGGGTACTGTAGATGCATGGAATAGTACGGGACACATGGCATCATCCTGCAGTTGAGTTGTGGCATGAGGTACTTTGTTACCTACAGCTGAGCTTATCCCCAGGCATCAGATTCTTATATAAAGGTAGATCTTATTATTAGTGATACAGTCAACAAAGTTTATACTATCTGAAAGTGGTATTTAGCAAAAGTAATTTCTTTGGAGCCTCAACATCAGAGGATGAGGCTTGCTGAGGTCTCTGCGCTCAGCGATTTCCTCATAGCCTCTATGCTGAAGGATAAAGTTCATTGAGACCTTTGTGCTCAACAACATCCTCATAGCCTCAACATCTGATGTTAAAACTCCATTGAGAGCTTTGTGCTCAACGACATCCCCAGAGCCTCAATGTTTGAGGATAAAAGCCTATTGAGACCTTTGTGCTCAGCGACATCATGAGAGCTTCAGTGTCTGAGGATAAGGATCCATTGAGGCCTTTGCCCTCAATGGTCGTATTATGGTTTCAGCCTCTTATAGTAAGGATGAGTCTGGCATAATCAGTTATCATTAAAGGGATCCTTCAAAGCTGAGTAATGATATTCTGTTACAAATTAATCATTACTTTGTGCCACGCCAACAATTACAGCTCGGAAACAGCTCATTAACAGCTCAGTGACGCTGTAAAGTTTGTTATAACTTATAACTGACTTGAAATATCTCCCTATTCATAAATTCATCTTCCTCGTAAAAAGGTATGCTCTCTCGAGTCATGGGGTCTTACCCCCTTTTCACATTTGCTGTATAGTTAGTTTTAACTTATAATACACTTGAGATCTATCATCTATCCCTATTCATAGATCCATCTTCCCCGTAAAAAGGTATGTTCTCTCGAGTCACGGAGTCTTACCCCCTTTTCACATTTTAAATCGTACTGACTTGAGCGTTAGAGGTGGGATCCGGGAGATCAATCCCGTGGTTAGTCTTGTGTGTTTTCGTGCAGATCGATGATCTAGCAACGAAGAAGATTTTCAAGTGCACAATAACTTGTTACCACGTTGACCCAAGAGCTATTGCAATTATGCAATATGCAAGCGATAGACTATACAAACAATCAGATAAATACATTTCTCCTCAATAAGAGATACAAGGAGATAAACCAAGTAATTGTTGTATGCTATCAGTAAACCACAATACAAGAGGACTAACTTGAGAAATAACCGAAGATTTTCTCAAGGTGTCACCTTTTCATTTCTCTCTCTCTCAGTAAGGAGCAACACTAATAGAGTTTCATATCATAAATATTCCTATTTCCTCCATGATAGGCTAAGAAGCATGGACACGGACATGACAAGACAGACACGCCGATATAAATTTTTTTTTAAAGTCAGGACACGGACACGCTGAATTATATATATATATATATATATATATATATATATATATATATATATATATATATATATATATATATATATATATATATATATATATATATATATGGGTCGGGATCCAGAAACACGCTACTTTGCCACAAAGTTAGACACGCATCATCCAAAACCCTAGATAGAGGTTTTAGA